>CM053581.1:524675603-524691869 GCA_028627135.1 Pseudochirops cupreus | reverse complement strand
ATGCACTCAGGGATATAAAACTTCCCCTAAGAACTGCCTTTGCTGTATCTCACAAGTTTTGGTATGATGTCTCATTATTGTCATTCTCTTGGATGAAGTTACTGATTGTGTCTATAATTTCTTGTTTGACCGACTCATTCTTTAGGATTAAATTATTTAGTTTCCAATTAGTTTTTTTGTCTCTCTTTCCATGGTCCTTTATTTCATATAATTTTTATTGCATCATGATCTGAGAATGATGCATTTCATATTTCTGCCTTTCTGCACTGAATTGTGAGGTTTTTATGCCCTAGTACATGGTCAGTTTTTGTGTATGTGCCATGTACTGCTGAGAAGAAGGTATATTCCTTTTTATCCCCCATTCACTTTTCTCCAGAGATCTATCATATCTAGCCTCTCTAAAATTCTATTTGCCTCCTTAACTTCTTTCTTGTTTATTTTGAGGTTAGATTTATCAAGTTCAGAGAGGGGGCAATTGAGGTCCCCCACTAGTATTGTTTTGCTATCTATTTCTTCCTCTAATTTCCTTAACTTTTCTTCTAGGAATTTGGTTGCTATACTGCTTGGTGCATATATGTTAAGTAAAGATATATTGCTTCATTCTCGATGGTGTCTTTAGCAGGATATAGTTTCCTTCCTTGTCTCTTTTAATTAGATCTATTTTAGCTTTTGCTTTATCTGAGATAAGGGTTGCTATTCCTGCTTTTTTTACTTTTGCTGAGGCATAATATATTCTCCTCCATCCTTTTACCTTTACCCTGTGCATATCCCCTTGTTTCTAATGCATTTCTTGTAGACAGCATATTGTAGAATTGTGGTTTTTAATCCATTGTGCTATCCTCCTCTATTTTATGGAAGAGTTCATCCCTTTCACATTCACAATTATGATTACTATCTGTGACTTTCCCTCCATCTTATTCCCTGCTGTGTTTATATCTTTGTGTCTTCCTTTTCCCTTCCCCTCCTTAAGAGTTTTCCCTTTGACTACTGCCTCCCTCAGAATTCCCTCCCTCTGTCCCCCCCTTTACCTACCCTTTCCTCTTGCTACTCTTTCCCTCCCTACTCACCACCCTTCCCCTTGTTATACCCCTCCCCCCTTATCCCTCCTATTGCCTGTAGAGCACAATAGATTTTTATTCTTAACAGAGTATGTTATTCCCTCCTTGAACCCAAACCAATGCTAGTAAATTTCATACAGTGCTCCTCTCCCTCCCTCTTTTCCCTCTATTGTTATGAGTTTTTGTGTCTTTTCACGTTAGAATCTAAATTTAGTCATTTATGTTGATCCTTCTTTAAATCAGAACCAATGAGAGGAATGATCATATGATGCTCATCTCCTTCCTTCCCACTCCTCTACTTTAGTATGTTTTTATGACTCTTCTTGTGGCATAATTTCCCATCTTCTGTCTCTACCTTTCCTTTTCTTCCATTACAGTCTCTTTCTTCCCCTTAATAGGGTTTTTAAAAAAAATCTTCAGATTAGTTCACTTATACCCTTTTTATGTACATCCCTTTTAAGTGTCACAATACTTATATAAATTTCAGTATTGACAGGTATCTGCCTCTCATAAAGGGATGTAATCAGTTTGCTCTTATTGAGTCTCAAGTTATGTGCATGTGTGAGCATCTGTGTGTATATGTGTATGTGTGAGTGTATGTTTTCCTTGTTTACCTTTTTATATCTTTCTTGGGTCTTGTAAGTGGAGATCGAATTTTCGCTTGAGCTCAGCCTTTTTCATAAGGAAAGTCTGGAAGTCCTTGATTTCATTAAATGACTGTCTCCTTGCCTGACAGAATATGCTCAGTCTTGCCAGGTAGTTGATCCTTGGTTGCCGTCCTAGCTCTTTGCTTTACGAAATATCACATTCCAATCCCTCTGATCTTTTAATGTAGCAGCTGCTAAGTCCTGTGTAATTCTGACTGTAGTTCCACAATATTTGAATCATTTCTTTTTGGCTGCATTCAGTATTTTCTCCTTGACTTTGTAGCTCTGGAATTTGGCTACCATATTTCTTGGAGTTTTCAATTTGGGGTCTCTTTCAGGAGGAGATCAGTGACTTCTTTCAATAACTATTTCCCCTTCTGATTCTAGGACCTCAGGGCAGTTTTCTTGGACAATCTCTTGGAGGATGCTGTCCAGGCTGATTTTTTCATCATGGTTTTCTGGAAGGCTGATAATTCTTAGGTTATCTCTCCTGTATCTGTTTTCCAGGTCAGTTGTTTTTCCAGTGAGATATTTTGCACTTCTAATTTTTCAGTCTTTATATTTTGTTTGACTGACTCTTGATGCATCATAGAATCCTTAGTTTCAATTTTACTGATTCTAATTTTTAGTGAATTATTTTCCTCAATTATTTTTTGGAGTTCCTTTTCCATATGTTCAGTTTTGATTTCTAGGGAAGTATTTTCTCCAGATAGATTTTGGACCTTCTGTCCTAGTTCTCCAATTTTCCTTTTTAAAGATTTGTTTTCTTCAGTGAGATTTTTTTTTCCAATTTGGTTATTGTAGATTTAAATTTATCTCCTACCTCTCTAATTTCATTTTTAAAATCCCTCTCGAGATCCTCCAGTAATGCTTTTTGGGCTTGAGACCAATTCATGTTTCTTTCTGTGGTCTCCAGTGTGAGTATAAAGTCTGTGTTGCCTTCTGAATTTGGTTGTTCTTGCTCACTATAAAAAGATTTGATGGTCCTAGTCTTCCCAGTTTCCTTCTGCCCCATTGTGGTTGCCTATGTCCTGGATTTTTAGAATGGATATCTGCTTCTGGGGTGCAGAAGTATTGAGCTTCTCAGGCTGGAAGGTAGGAGTTTGGTTGTTAACTTCATGAGTTGTACCCTCTGAGTGTCCACAGACTGAGGACAAGGCTAGTACTCTCAATGTTTCCACTGAGTTACCCTGAGGCTTACAGAGTAACCTATGGGGGATGGGTGGTCTGGCTCTTTCAGGTTTCCACCTCTGTGTCTCTGGGCTGCAGCTCAGGCAGGCTCAGTAGCAGAAGGCCAGCAAAAGGGCAGGGCAGGGCTTCAGTTTGTTGATTGGCCAGGTGGTGATAAAGCACACCTCAGCTTTTGTTGTTAGGGCTTGCTGGCTCCACCCTCTTGGGCTTAGACTCAATATTGTCTCCCCTTTCCTCAGTGACACCCAAGCCTGAGGCTGTTTCCACTAATTCAAGATTTTACTCTGGGAGGGGCATTTAACTCCATACTTTTCTTGGTCAGGGAGGGGGGATCAGAGCAACTAAATTTTTTTCCTCCATCTTGACTTCTGGAAGTTCAGGTATGTAATTTTTAAACATCCAGGCTGTGGGCTGTTAGCCCCAGGAAAAGCTGCTGACCCTGCTGTGGGCCCTGAGTTTTTTCCTGCCTAGCTCCGATGATCCTCTGTCCTGTGGTGAGATGGCTGCAAACCCCTGTGGCTGGGTGAGTCTTCTGGCTGGCTGGGGCTTCTTCTCAATTTGCTGTACTCTGCTCTTGGATCTGCGCTGGTCCAGCTCCTGTGTGCTCTGTGTTCTCCCTGCCCAGACCTGAATAGGCACTTTTCTGGGCTGGGAATCTGCCACACTCTGTCTCCCAATGGGTTCTGTCACTCTTAAATCTGTTCAAATTCACTATTTAGCTTTTAGTGACAGAATTTTTGGAGGTGCTTGGAAAGGCTACTGCTTCCTTTCCTCCATCTTAGCTCTGCCCCCAAAACAATTCTGGCTGTCAAGTAGTTTACGTCTTTTGGAGGAAGACAATATGTATGCATCTAGACATATGCTAAGAAACATAAAACAAATATAAGGCAATTTTGCAGAGGGCTGAAGCAGATGGGAAGATCAGAAAATGTCTGATGCAAGAGGGGCCATTTGAGCTCAGTTTTAAGGATTGCCTGGTAGTCCCATCACCCCCAAATTTTTCAACATATAAATTGTTGTTTTTTTAAAAATATTTTGAAGTGTGTGTGTGTATGTGAAAAACCTTTTGGTAGTCTAATGAAACCTGTTGATATCTCAGAATAATGTTTTAAATAATTGAAGGAGCTGCTGAATGTGAAGATATATGTGTTTTACTATCTAAGCTAATGGACCCCTGAATGCTTTTTTACAGACTACTTGGGAATCCATGGACCCTAAATAAGAATTCCTGATATAGATAGAATGTGCCTAGTCACTTTGGCCAAGCATTTTGACCGTAGTAATTCTATGATTTTTCTGCTGCAGTACAACTAATGTTGAAACTGATATATTTTATATGATCTGACTAAAGCATCTTGGATAGGAATTGTGTTTGGATACTCTAAATAAAATAAATTTATAGCCAAGTAATGTGTTCTTTTAAAAAGTGGTTACAAAAAGGAACTTCAGCACCAATATAGTAGAGAGCTACAGTAGGTTATTAGCCTTTAACGTTACTAATAACAACATAGTGGATAGCTACAATATAGGTGATTAGTATTTAATAATTTAGTTTGGCTCAATCATTTATTAAACATATTCTATGTTCTAGACACTGTTCTAGGCAACAGAAATGAAAAGACAAAAGTCAGTCTTAATAAAATATTGAGAAATTGTACAACACATGAACTTATTCAAAAGCTATACTGAATATGGAGGAGAAACAATTGGTTTATGAATTAGGAAACTGAATAGAACTATTCCAACTGAGATTAGCTACTATGATTTAAAGTTACTTGATTATCCATTCACTCCCTTGTATGTTAAGAAATAATTCACATTTATTAAATGTCTTAAGACTTAGAAAGAACTTTAAAAATTTTATCTGTTTATCTATCTATCTATCTATCTATCTATCTATCTATCTATCTATCTGTCTATCTATTTTATAGTTGGAGCCATGTGATTGGTAGTACAGGTATGGATACTGTGTGAGCAGCTGGACCTGGGATAAGGAAGAATTGAATTCAATCTAGTCTCAGACACTAATTAGCTTTGTGATCTTGGCCAAGTCACTTAAGCATTCTGCCTTAGTTTCTTTATCTCTAAAATGAGAATAACAGAAGTAGTTACCATGTAGAGTTGCTGTGAGGATGAAATAAGATGTTTTGCATGCTTTAAAGTATTGTACAAGCACTATTAATGATATTATTACCATTGTTTACAGACAGGAAATTAAATCTCTGAAAAATTAACTGACATGGTAATGGAGCTAAAATTTTTCTGAAACAGGATATGAACCTAGATTTTCTGACTTTAAATCCTATTTTCTTTCTCTCACACCATTTTGCCCCTCATATGTAATTTTGAACCTATTCCAATGTCAATTTTAACTTAGTCACAAGGATATAAAGAAGTCTAGCAGTTGACATAGAGAGAGGTAGGTAAAACTCAACTATGGTCCTAGCAAGGATAGAATAAGGTGAGATCAGATTCAAAGGAGTGTGAAAGAATAAATCTACATCCCTCTTATTATTGCTTCTGGAAGTTAAACTACTGGTGATAGATTATCTTTTAAGTTTGGTGCTCAAACACTATGTTGTTTTCTTAACATTGGTCCACAAAGCACAATATTGTGGTTTCTGCATATAGAATCTATAATTTGTTAATCCCTTGGAAAAGAGATGAAAGAATTGATTGCATGGATTCTCTCTGGGATCTTATAAATGATAAAGCGTGTTTCAATTTGGTTATTATTTATTTTATTGCTTTGTCCCATATACATAAGCCTTATGATTCCATTTCTTGCCATTTGGTAGATTGGTTCCCCTTCTAGGTTCTCTTGGTCCCATTTTTCATTATAACTTCAATAGCAAGGTTGTTCTTACTCTGTTGCAGTTTATCAACTAATTATCTAGGAGTCTAGGAAAAATAGACATTAAAAAAGATTTCAAACAGTGTTTGTGTTGTTAATTTTAAGTATAATGTTCAGGGTTCTATCTTATGTCATGGAAAGAACCATTTCTTTATCCTCTATGGGAAGAGACTGACTTAGAAATTGATTTATAACCCTGGCATGCATTTTATAGGCATAAAATATATTAAATCAGGTTTCCTTTTGCTAAAACATGTTCTCTGTTCCAGCCAGCGAGATTTCTATTCTGTTTCCTGATTATGGCACTCCATCACCCTCTTTTGTGCCTTTGTATAAGTTGCCTCTCATTCCTGGAATACTCTCCCTTCTCACTTCTCACTCATAGAATCCCTAACTTCCTTCAAGGCTTCACTCAGTTGGAACCTCTCATGTGACGTGTTTCTTGCATTAATTGCTAGTGATCTCTACAATTTAATTTTGTATTTTTTTTCTACTTTTGTTCCCTACCCTCCCTCTAAGCAGTAGAACATAAGCCCCTTCATGGTAGGGAATGTTTCATTTTCATCTTTGCATAGCATAATACCTTGTAAATTCTCTGCCTCATTTCTTACCTAACCTTAGTCACTGAATGGGTGTTGCCCCAGTCAAACTGAAATCTAATAATGACTTTAACTTAAAAAGACCAAGGTCTCCCACTGCATCTTGGGCTATCTCCAGTCATCCTGACCTATGTCTTACCACTAGACCCAAATGGCCCCAGAGAAGAAAGTGAGACTGGTGACTTTTCACAGACCTCTCTCACTTAAATCCAATTTGCTTGCATGTCATGGCCCTCTTCAAGAATGAAGGACCAACTATAAGCAATAACCTTGCAAATAATAGATCTTTAGTAACTGCTTGCTGAATTCAATTGAATAAAATGAAATACAGTAAATAAATTCTCATGTGAAAAGTTAAATGTTAGGTGTATACTTAAAAATTCTTAGAATATTGTAGCATTGGTTTTAGATTTGAGTCCACTGGATTGTTCAAATTGTTTATGGAAGAGTTCTATCATTCATTTGCTTATATCTCTGTGATGTCCATCCCCTGGGGTATTTCTTCTAATGCTGGTCTTTACCAAATCACCTCCATTTCCAGGTTAATGGAATGTATTCACAGCAACATTTATAATGAAGTATCATTGTTCGTATCCAAGAATCAAGTTGCTCCTTGTGAAATGCCCCAGCAAGAATTGCTGACAGTTTGAGGGAAAAAGGAAGAATCCAGTGGGGAAAAAAGTGACTGTTGAATTTGAAAGTGGTATTTCTCCTACTGGAAGCATTATATAAGACATATGATGATGCATCCAAGTTCAATTTTTGCTGTTATCATGTCTTACACTTGACATGAAATGATAGTTTTAATCCTTCTGCTCCTTTGGTTCTAGCCCTGAATGTCAAAATATAAGCCAGCAGGGGAGGGTAGGAAACTTTACTAACTGCAAACATTCTACTATTATCCATTTTCCCTTTAAAACTGACCAGCACATGCCCATGACAGAAAAGTAAAGAGAATTAATGGATGTAAAAAAGTTGGTTACCAGGCAAATAGGCAGCTATAGCTTATTGAAAGTTCTCTTTAATGAGCCATTAACAGGCAAAAGAATTAAAAAAAAACCCCAAAACTCAAAAAGGATCTATGATCAGGCGATTGGTACAGTGGAAAGAGCTAGAGAAGTCTCTAACCAGAGGCTTAGTGATCACTTGTCAGAGATAGAGTGGAGGGGGTCATGTTATAGGCATAGCTTGACCTAGGATCCCCTTTTATATGACATAATTCCTGTGAAGAGGCAGTGAGAAAAAAAGGAAATAAGGAATTTTGTCTTGATTCAGATTTTATCTAGCCACATGATCTTGGGGGAAATAATATGATTTCTCTGTGTCTCAGCTTCTTCTTCCATTAAATGATTGGAATGGTTAAATAAAATAATCTTGAAGGTCCTTTTCAGCTCTAAAATCTAACATCTCTGGAAAGTTTGTACTTTGTAAAGCAGATTTCCTTATTTCCCTTGACCTCCAGACAGAAAATGAACAGTTCAAATATGCAGCTAGAGCAATTTGTGGTACAAAAGCCAGCTAGTTCAGTCCTCTCTCTTTTAAAAGATGAGGAAAGAGGTCAAGGTAGTTAAATGGCCTGTTCATGTTATAAGGTCTAGAGGTAAGATTTGAATCCATATCTGTCCCCTAACTCTTTCCCAGACCACCTTGTTCTTTGTGTCTTTTCTCTGACAGTATCCCCAACTTAACTAGTAGTTGTCCTGAATGTGCATAGCTGTTTGTGCCCATTAGACCAAGAGCTTGAGAGCAGATTATTTTTGTGTTTGTTTCTTTTCTTCTCTCTTCTCTTCTCTCCCGTCCCCTGTCCTCTCCTCTTTTCTCTTCCTCTTTTTTTGGCCTTTCTTTGTATCTCTAGTGCTTAGCACAGTTCTTGGTGCATAGTAGGCACTTAATAAAATGCTAGTTCACTGGACTGACTGCCAAAATAACTTTTTCTTGATTGTAGCACAGTTAGAGACCAGAGGGGGGAAGATAGCCTAAGCAGTCTTTATGAAACTATTAGAAATGAGTAGCCATATCTTTTGGGATTTGTGAGGGGGAAATCCCTGCCTAGAGGTAGAGATGAACTAGTTGAGGGTTTTCTTGCAGTTACATGATATTATGAACTATAGAAGTTAACTCTAAAGTCACTGTTGTAATTCATGTTCCTGGTCAGATATTTACCAATGACTGATGATAACCAGTGTGGTGAGTTTAATCTGTTATATTTTCATTGATGATGGGAAGGATGAACAGATACCCATATACTTTCTCTTTCCTAGAGTGACTAGGTATACAAATTTTGAGAAAGCATCTGGACCAAAAAAAAGGCATGGACATGATGATGCTTTGGATATTTTAATTTTGTCCCTTTTAATATATCACTCTTGTGCCAATAGTACCATTGATGTAATGTGTCATTTTCATTAAAAGTAGCATTGATATAATGTGTAGAAACCATTAGAGAAAAAGGATAAAACTTTTCTAAGAAAGGCTTGGTAAGCTGATCGGGTCCCTAGAAGCTCTTGGGCAGCTTCTGGCTTACTTCCTTTGTTGTATTTTACTCTTATTCACGTAAGGAAATATTACATTTGCTTGGGGGCCTGATAAAGTGCCGTAGTTCTCAGTACTGTGTTAAAAGCAATCTTTATTTTGCTCTAAAATAAAGCACAAAAATAGAATTAGAGTTATTCAGTCCAACATTTGAATGTGTTTAGCATTATCTTCTTTGAGTAATGTTTTATTCTTGATTAAAACAATCTTGCTATTTGAGAAAATTAAAGGCAACTATGCTGTTTTGAAAATCTTTTTCATTTTAATTTCTTTTGAACATAAAGATTTAAACAATGACTTTGCAATTCTTTGTCTAAGTATAATGGCTAGAAATATGAAATAATGGGAGAACAAATTAAAATACAGATGTTGAAGAACATTTACTTTAGCTTGGTAGGCCGGTGCTGATTGTTGCCAAAGTTGCATACCATTCAATATCAAAACATGGTCTTTAGCAACATACATTCATATTACTGTACCTCATGAGCTCCTGAGAAGAAAGAGAGGCTCTGATCAAATTAGCTGCCAATAAATGGAATTATAATTTCTCTAAAATGCTGGTGCTACCATTTTTTAAAATGGGAAAATACTTTGTATATGTAAAACATCATAGCAGCTCCTGGTTGTGATAACAAGCGGTATATTAAATAGTATATAATATTTTATCTGATGCCACTTGTAATGGTGAGGTTATTTACAAAGTCAATCATACTTTGGCATGGATCTTAAATTTTAGTTAATAAATCATTAATAACATGCTAAAAGAAAAGCATGCATTAGATTACTGACATTGTTGCTCTGTCCCATATCGTCTGGGACAGTTTTAATCATCTAAATAAGCAGTAGTAAATTAAAAGAATGAAGCTTCTTTCTTGGTTGCTTTGTTATATTTTACATAGTTAAAGGTCCATAAAGTTGATGGGACATGAGTTTTACTGCAATTTTCATTGGTAGAATAACTGGTTTGGAGAAGATTTTTTTTTTTCAAATACCACATATTTTTTGTTTGTATGATTTCCAGTGTAAGTTGCCTGAGAAAAAGATATTAAGATAATGTATATATACATATATGGGTATCTATATGTATATGCATGCATAACTCACAGTGCATACACATAGATGTAATACATTCATATATAGACACACAGGATTTCCCAAAAGTCCTGATATTCTTTTAAGTTATTAAGGAACTGTTAAATATTTATTTAAGCTGTTAAAGCTTAATATTGCACTAAGACTTTTTGGACATATGTACATAATTTGCAGATTATATGTATTATTTCCTTTCCTCACCCTCATTTCACTTCCTGCTGATGGAAGCAAGGACAGGTCCAGCCAAGGTTTGTTGCCTAGAGCCCTCCATGAAGCACTGTGAAACCTCCAGAACATCTAGACCTAGGCACAGTCGTCTCAAGAAGCAATTTTTTGTGGTAACTGTTCTACAATGAGGAAGCAAGAATAAAGAAAAAAAAATTTCTAGGTAACAATCAGACAAGGACAAGGTAGACAAATATGGTAGGAGATGTGCCCAAGATTTGGAAATAAAGGTGGCAAGATCAAAGTTCAGGTCAGTCAGTAAGCCTTTATTAAGTGCCTATGTGATAGAAACTGTGCTAAGCATGCAGAATAGTGGCTGGAATCTAAAGGGCAAACCAGACATACCCTATATCTGTTGCCTAATTTCTCATTACCTTCTCCTATTAATTTCTTCAGATGCAAAATGTTTTCATTATAAAAGAAATTAGGGTAGTTCCCACTCCTGATACTAACTAGCACATACAAAAGTGGACATCACTTTCTCTGAAGCACTCCATACCAACCAACCTGGCCTACTTGCTCTGCCTTAAACTGAGGCATCTATCGCCAGTATATTTACCTTTTAGTTCATGGAATGAACCTCTTAGAATCCCTTGCTCCCTTTAAGACCCAATCTAAGTGCTGCCTTTCTTAATCCTCTTAGTTTTTAATATTCTTTTCCTCCTTGAATTACCTTGTATTTCCCTGTCTGAATATGTACCACATCCCTCTGAGCAGCATCTAAGTTCTCTGAGGTTCATTGAGACTCTGTGACACTCCCATAGATAGACTGCTTTGGAAGTAGAATTTAAACCCATAGCTCTTAAGATTCCAGGTATTTTTTTTTTCCCTACTTGGGCCCTGTAGACACTCTGTTTCAGCAGATCTTCCTTCTTGAAATGCTGTTGAACTGTTTTTGTTTCTTTGTTAAGAGAAAGGGTTCTGTGGGACAGGAAGGTGGTTATAATGCCCAGATCATTGGTTTAGAGCTGGATAGCACCTTAGAAATTATTTAGCTTCATTATACCAATGAGGAAATGAGGTTTAGAGAGTTAAGTTAAGGAACCTGACCAAGATTTTATGTGTTCCAGATTATAAGTGATGGAGGGAGGATTTTAAATGAGGTTCCCTGACCATGTGCCTTGCTGCCTTTCCCTTGGTGGTAAGACCAATGGACACAATGATGCCTTCTGATAACATGCACCAGTCTTCTTTCATAGTTTACCACCTTACAGAGAAGTGTATTTTCACCACTAGTTCTCTGTTGATCATTCCATTCAATCTGAATTGTGAGGTATTTTAGTGATGTTTTCAGAAAATGTCCTTTGTAAAGTTTAAAAAAAATATTCTTTCCAGAATAGTGTAACTATGTCTGGAGAGTAGTAAAATGAGTAATAAAGTACACCATTGCTATTGGTTTAGTAGTTTTTTGCTATTATAAATATTTAATGAGAACTTACATTGTGGAAAAAAATGGCATGTTCTGCATGCACCTTTATATCTCCCAGGGCACCCATGTCTTTCTGAAGTGTGCCATGAGGGTTTGGGGACAGCAGAAGTGTGGACTAAGACATCCGCAGTAATACAAACAGGATTTGATTTAGAAAATGGGGTGTGTCCTGACAGGGCTGCTGATGTGGACAACCCCAGATCAAGCTTTAATGGTAAATCTGTGTTAGTGCTGCCCTCAGGATAGGATTTGATCCTTTGGTGAGAGTTCCTGTGTCCCCAGTTGCCATGTGCCTGTGTCCCAGATGAGGAGAAGCAATGCTATAAAATTTGATGTTATGCTGTATACAGTTTCACCAATGTGACCAAATGAACTCATTAGACCACAGTGCCCAATTCAGCTGACTGTGCCTGCTTTCCAGAAAGCAGCATGTGCACTTGGGAGCTTAAGAACACACATTTATTTTTCAGCAGGTCTGCAGACACATTTTAATTAAGTCCTTGCTTCACCTTCCAACCCCTTCTAATCCCAGACCCACAGCTGATCTGGGTTGGTTTGCAGTCACTGGCTCAGAGGTAAATTCAGTCCAAGTTGAATCCAAAACCATGTTATTACAGTTGAAAGGCAAGTGTGCTTAGGCACTCCATTAATCCACTCCACAATGAGTCCAAGAACAGAGTCATGTGCTGTCCAGAAACAAACCAACAGATAAATAGTTCAGCCCACAGTAAACTTCTTGGTGATAAGTGCCAGTCAGTAAGTTAGTTATTCTTCTGTTTGTAGGCAACTGCTGCTTAGTGATGGGGGTGGTGGTGCTTATAGAGCACCTCATACACTTAATCTTAGGCTATTACCCTTAATTTTATTAGTCTATAATAATGACCTTGAAAGGTTCTTAAAAATGTAAGTCTACCTGCAGGCATGTATTATTTTCTTATGTATTTCTAAGAGATGAGCATCTGGTTAAGAGAATGTAAAATGAAATACACTTGAAATCTCTTTTTATGAAGGTGGCCCCTCCTAGCATTGTAATTGTCCCATATTACCCCAAGTGCCTCTTGGTGCATTCCATTCCTTCCCCCCCCCCCCCCCAATGTGATTAAAGTATTAGCATTCACCAGTACTTTTATGACTAGCATGCTTCCCAGAAACTTGTCTTATCTATTTGAATTCTTCAGGACACAGGGCAAGACTATCTAGTAAGAGAATGATGCCAGCTATACTCTGATTTTTCTTTCCTAATTGAGGGAGGAATAGAGGAAGGCAGCAGCTAAAGAAATCCCCTTACTATTATGGTCTCATTTTGTTATTTTCAAGTAGTGGCAGTTGTTGCCCCAAGTCTTTTGGAGAAAGGTCTTACCAAGGTCAGGACCATGGAGATGGCCCAGGGAAGCTACCTTCAGGAAAAGTGATGTTGAGATGCGCAGTTGGCTAATAAAATTGACAAGATTGGAGAGGGTTACAGGAGGAAAACATGAAACGGGGAGAAATCAGTCTGTGAGGGTAAGCCATGGCCTCCTGAATCACTGTCTAAATATGTGAAAATGAAGAAGAGAAAATTAATTAGCAGCAAACCTATCAGGAGATTGATTTGGTGCCTGGAGTAATTAGCCTTTTGCTCTAAACCCAGCTGTCCCTGCTTAACACTGGCTATGCCATTCTGCCCAGTTAATGAATTCTCCTGACCTCATACCAGATCTATGTCTCCATCTCTAGCTTCCTAAGCCTGTGGGGTTTTCTTGTTCTGCAGGACTCCTGATGTAGCCTGGAGGAGGTCATGCTCTTCCCTTGGATACTAATAAAGGGAAGCTTTCCTAGAAATGCAGGGAAGACCGAATCAGAAATTTGGGGCCACAGGTGGTGCCGAATAGAGATCAGTTGTGAAATCTAATATTAAGTATTGCCAGTTACATGATTTTGGAGATAGTGTGACCTTTTAGGGCTGCTTGATTGCCATATTGCTTTTAGGGAGCTGACTACCTTGTTAAAATGAAGTGAAATAATTTTTTTTGTTTAAGAATTTTATCAAACAAGTATAAATAGAACTGTGCACAGGTATTATTATTTTCAAAAATTAATTTATTTTTTCTTTCATGTGAAGTTATATTTTAATTTAGGTATTAATTTTAAAAAGGAATTCACTTTTAGAATGGTAGCAAAACCCAAGATGGAAAAATCTATCAGAAGTAAATATGTATGGTTATGTCTATATTTTATGTAATTACACATATGTGTATGTATTTGTGTCTACATATTTTTTATGATTTAATCTTTACCTTCTACATATTGTATAACATGTGGTAAGCATCCTATGTGATGGTTTAAATTTATTTTTTTTTTTTTGCTTTTTTGAGGGGGCAGGGCAGGGCAATTGGGATTAAGTGACTTGCCCAAGATCACATGGCTAGTAAGTGTTAAGTGTCTGAGGCAGGATTTGAACTCAGGTCCTCCTGACTCCAGGGCCAGTGCTCTATTCACTGTGCCACCTAGCTACCCGGATGGTTTACATTTTCAAGCTTGCTGAGAGAGGTGCTTTGGGGATGGTGTCTATTAGAAATACATAAATTTACTACCCAAAGATTCAAATGCAATATTATGATTGTGGACAGTAGCAATCTGTATGTTTTCCAGTGGTACGGCAGTTTTATCATCAGCTAAGTTAAATCTTAGATAAGAGGTAAGACATTTGTCCATTTAATTTGTTCACAAAACTTTTGACTTCCAAGGGCAACAGTGTACAAGGGACGTAGACAACTGAAACCTGCAGCTAATTAAACACAAGCATGCAAGGGACTTCTCTTCAGCCAGATAGTTTTAATGCCTTCCTTCCTCAGAAATATTTAATCAGAATTATTGGTTTGAATTTCATTTCTTTGTGTTTTTTTCTTCACACACTTGGTGGCAGTGTTAATGATTAGTTAAACTGTCAAAAGGCAGACAGCAGGAGTGGGGAAAAAGGAAGCACCAAGCCTGGATAATCCACAGATTGAATGGCTACTCATCTGCCTATCCTTGAGGACCAAGTTGTAGGACAGTGCTTCTCAACCTTCCTAATGCCGTGATCCTTAAACACAATTCCTCATGTTGTGGTGACCCCCAACCATAAAAGTATTTTTGTTGCTACTTCATAACTGTGATTTTGCTACTGTTATGAATCTATCTGATATGCAGGATATATTTTCACTGCTACAAATTGAACATAACCCACAGGCTGAGAACCGCTGTTGTAGGAGATGGTGTCCTGCCACTTAATATTCAATGCCAGACAGGTGACATTGATGTAACTGGTTGAGAAGTCAGATGTGACATCTGTGGTGGGCCCAGACCTCACAGTTGTATAGGAGATAAAAGAGAATAAAAGAGAATATTTGGTCTGAATATCTAATGAAAAATAGCAAAATACATTTTGCAGTTTGTTTTTGGAGTTAAAGCATTGCTATGAACCTACCAAACTTGTAGGTGTAACTTTGAGTGATTGCTACAATTGAGTATCTTAATAGCTGACCGTGTTGTTACTGGAATTGGAAAAAGAGTATGATTTATTGAAACTTTTTTATTTCCCAGAAGGCAGGTATAAAAATGTTCGTGACCTTTTAATGATGTAAATAAAGATTGGCAAGGCTTCAAAGGAAATGGTTTAAGTTTATTCATTTCTCCTAAAATTTAAGTTTGTGTCATTTATGAATTAAAGTCCAACCAGAAGAATGGTGATACAAATTGTGACTTTTACATGTCACTAAAATGTTGCCCATTCAAATGTTTTTTTCCCCCAAAATGCTCTATAATTATTGATTTCCCTCACTTATCCCTCTTGCTGTTGTTCTAAATTCTCAAGGAAATCTTGCTGATAGCTTCAAGATTTTGATGATAGAAATGATTTCAATGACACTCTTTTATCCAGTTATATTTAATTGCCAAATAAACACAAATTAAAATATAAACTTAGTAGATCAGAAATGGTTTCTCCTGTTTTCAACTGGATAATTCCCTGCTGGATTCAAATATCTTTGCAAATTCTGTGGGTAGACATGCCCTTCTGAATTGTAAACAGGCTAGTATGTTATGGCTTATTCTAAGAAAATACTTTTGAATTAGGATACATTCAACCAGATGGGCAGATTTTGTGGAGGAGAGGATTCTAAGCTTTCTTTTTTTTGTTTTTTTCTTTTCTTAAACTTTTATTTATTTTAGCTTATATCATGCATTTCCACAAGATTTTGAGTTACAAATTTTCTCCCCATCTTTCCCCTACCCACCACCCCAAAACAACCAACCCATTGTATAACCCCTCCCCCAATCTATTCTCTCCTATGTCCTCCCCCATCACCCCTCTGACTTTCCGGTAGGGCAAGATGGGTCTCCCTACCACAGTGCCTGTGTATCTTAAGTTCTAGTTGGAGGTAGTTAATAATAATAATAATTGTATATGTATATGTATGTGTATATATATACATATATACACATATGTATATATATGTATATATATATATATATATATACACACACATATATTTTTAACATTTGATTATAGACTTTTAAGTTCTAGATTCTTTTTCATCCTCCCTCGTCACCCACCCCAACTGGAAGGACAAGCAATCAAATACAGGCTGTACATGTGTAATTACACAGAACCTCTCCA
>CM053581.1:524653611-524675103 GCA_028627135.1 Pseudochirops cupreus | reverse complement strand
TGCTGAAAAAACCAGAAATGAAAGGAAAATTTGACACTCAAATGCAAGAAGCATGAGAAGGTAAACATGGAAAAGAAATCATAAGGAACTTATCAAAGTTGAACAACTTACATGCCAACATGGAAAAGCAATAATTGTAACTTCTGAAACTTTTCTCAGTATGAGGATAGGTGAAGGGAATACAAATGTATCTATACACACACACACACACATATATATATATATATATATATATATATATATATACATATATACATATATATACTTACACATATGTCTATATAGGAGGGTTTATATATGTGTATGAAAACATCTGAGTATGTGTATATATGAGTACATAGAAGGCACAAGGTCAATCAAATAGGAAGGGACAATACTCTAAAAGGTGAAATTCTGAGGTGGCAGAGGATTAGAATCAGAGGAGACAGGGAGAGACACAATGGGGTTAATCATCTCATACAGAAGAGGCAAGGGATAATTGTTACAATGGAGTGGAAGAACAGGAAGGCAAAAGGGAAAGGGTCAACCATACTCTCATTGAATTTGGCTTAGGGAAGGAATGACATAAACTCTAAACTGGGTATCTTGCCACACAGGAGAGTAGGGGGAATGGGGATGAGACGTGGGATGATGGAGGGGAGAGGGGGAAGGGAGGGTTGCTGGAAGTATACATTTCTGTAAAGGGACAGGGACAGGGAGAGGTAGAGAATAGAACAAGGGGCAGGGGGTTGGAAGGAGGGACATATAATCAGTCTCTCACAATATGCCCACTATGGAGAGGTTCTGTGTAATTACACATGTACAGCTTGTATTTAATTGCTTGTCCTTCCAGTGAGGAGGGGTGATGAGGGACGAAGGGAAAGAATCTAGAATTTAAAGTTCTATAATCAAATGTTAAAAATATATATGTATATTATTATTATTATTATTATTATTATTATTATTTATTAATTAATAATCCTACTGGGAATTAAGATACACAGGCACTGTGGTAGGGGAGATCCATCTTGCCCTACTGGGAAGTCAGAGGGGTGAGGGGGAGGACATAGGAGAGAGGAGATTGGGGGAGGGATTATACTGTGGGATGGCTGTTTTGAGGCGTTGGGTAGGGGAAAAATGGGGAGAAAATTTGTAACTCAAAATCTCATGGAAATGAATGATGTAAACAAATAAATAAATAAATTTATTTTAAAAAAAGAATTATGCCAAAGAGATAACTCAAAAACATCTGAATTCTTTGACCCAGAGATTCCACTATTGGGCATATACCCAAAACAGGTAATTGACAAAAACAACTTCTTCATACCCTCTATATATGTGAAAATATTTGTAGCAGCACTTTTTGGAGGCAGCAAAGAAATGAGAACAAAAGAAATGTCAATTGGTCGAGGAATATCTGAATAAGTTGTGAAACATGAATAGAATAAAATATTAATGTGTGGAATTTACAATGATAAGGAATATAGAAGATCATGGGAAGACAAATGAATTGATGCAAAGTGAAGTAAGTAGAAATAGGAAAACAATATACAATGATCATGACAATATAACTGAAAAGAGCAACCAAAAAACACTTGAAAAGGAATGATACAAAATTACAGAGAATGATTCAGAATCCAAAGGAGAGACACAAGAAGTCAATTCTCTCCATTCTGTCTTTTCCTTTGTGGAAGGGGAGGGTCCATAGGGAGGTCACAATGCACAAAAAGTTGCACTTTTTCAAGGCATTGACTGGCTTTGCTTGTTTTTTGTTCTTTCTTTTTTTCTTTATTAAAAATGTATTTAGGTTGTAAGGGATGGTTATTTGTGAGGATTAGGTGGAAGGATACAGAAGGAAATTTAACTTCTATAAAAACAAATGCAATCAATAAAGTATTTTCAAAGAAAAATAAAAAAGGTACCTGATGAAAGATTACATAGAAGTGGCCCTGTTTGATCAATGGTGATAATAACAACTACTGCAAATGCTAATGATAGTGGGCTTTAAATCTGTAGAGAATTGTGCATACATTATCTCATTGATCTTTAGCACACCTTTGTAGAGTAAGGCACCACATATATTATTATCTTTATCTTACAATTAAGGAAACAAGGTCCAAGAGGTTAAATGACCTGTCCATTGCAACACAGTTAGTTATTGTCAAAGGTGACATTTGAACCTTGATCTGTCTCATAAGTAAAGAAATATGACCATCACAGACCACATGCACTTTCCCAGGTGATTGAAAAATCCATGTATAAATGGAACACCTCTCACTTTGGTCTATGTCTAATTTATGAATTTGTGATGCCATTAGTTACAATTGAGTTTTATTCAAATTAGACTTTTTGCACTTATTCCCTCAGGGATTTTAAATATCAATTTCCACTGTCAATTATATAAGCCATGAAGTAGAAATAAATCTAGAATAAAATGGTCGCCCTATGTGAACCACACACATAAAAGGAGAAAAATTAAAATTAAAATAAATTTTATCTTTGTCTTCAAATATATATGGTTTTAGAATGAAAGATGATGTCCAAGCATAAAACTAAAACTCAGGCTTCCTGTCCAAAATATATGTTGAAAGATGTGCCACAGAAACATTAAAAGATCCATAATATCAAAATGATAGATTATATATATACATATATATATACATGTAAGTTCTTCCAAATTTACAAAATACAAAGATTCCATTTGATCCTCATAACAATCCTAATGGTATTGTAGGCATTATCTCTCTTTGAGAAATACAGAAATCAAGGTTTAAGCTGATTATAATTTGTTAATATCTACAGTAAGTCTTTAACACTAGAAGGGGGCAGAGCCAAAATGGCAGAGTAAAAACAGGGACCTGCATGAGCTCTCCCCCCAAACCCCTCCAAATACCTGTTAAAATGACTTTCAAAAAATTACAGAGCAGCAAAACCCACAAAATGACAGAGTGAAACAAATTTCCAACCCAAGACAAACTGGAAGGTTGAGAGGAAGAGTCAGTTGCCCCAATCTGAGAGAGGACTACAGTCCAGCACAAAATGCACCAGAATAGACTGGTCCCAGAAATCCTGAAGTAGGTCTCACGGGACTGAATCACTGACAGCTGTGGTGGTTTCCAGACTTTTCAACCCATGAATGCCAAAGACAACTTAAAAGGTCTATTAGACTCAGATGAGAGAGGAGTCATACTACCACCCTGGTGGTGGTGGTGACTGCTTCCTGAGCTCTTGGCTAATGAGGGAATCCTCTTTATAATTGCAAGGCAGAAAAGAGTCCTTGTGGTCAATCACAAACCAGAGCACAGACAGGAGAGGAGTCAACACCTCTCCTTTGATCATACCACCTTGGAAAAAGTGAAAATTTACAAGTCCCTGGAAGTATCTTGGAAGAGAGCTGCACAAAACCCCTGAAGTTTGGGTTAGTATACCCTCCACACTGGAAGCAGAGACCTATTTAACAAAGAGTTAAAAAGTCAAGTAATTGGCTTGTAAAATGAGCAAACAGTGGGGGGGGAAAACTCAGACTTCAGAATCTTACTTTGGTGACATAGAAGGTCAAATCATACAACCAGAAGAAGACAACACAGTCAAAAATCCTACATCCAAAGGCTCCAAGAAAAATATAAATTGGTCAGAGACCATGGAAGAGCTCAAAAAGGATTTTGAAAAACAAGTAAGAGAAGTAGTGGAAAAATTGGGAAGAGAAATGAAAGTGACACAAGAAAATAATTTAAAATGTGTCAACGGTTTGCTAAAGGAATTCTGAAAAACTACTGAAGAAAATAACACCATAAAACATAGACTTACCCAAATGACAAAAGAGGTCCAAAAAGCCAATGAGGAGAAGAATGTCTTAAAAAGTAGAATTGTCCAAATGGAAAAGGTCAAAAAGCTGACTGAAGAAAATAATACCTTAAAAATTAGAATAAAGAAAATGGAAAGTAATGACTCTATGAGAAATCAAGAAATTATAAAACAAAACCAAAAGAACAAAAAAATAGAAGACAATGTAAAATACCTCATTGAAAAAACAATGGACTTTATGAATAGATCCAGGAGTGTTAATTTGAAAATTATTAAACTACCTGAATGTCATGATAAAAAAAAAAAAGACCAAACATCATCTTCCAAGAAATTATCAAGGAAAACTGACCTGAAATTCTAGAACCAGGAGGCAAAATAGAAATTGAAAAAATTCAATGATCACCCCTTGAAAGAGATCCCAAAAGGAAAAGTAGCCAAATTCCAGAGTTTCCAGGTCCAGGAGAAAATAATGTAAGCAGCCAGAAAGAAACAATTCATGTATTGTGGAAATATAATCAGGATAACACAAAATCTAGCAGCTTCTACTTTAAGGGATAAGAGGTCTTGGAATATGATATTCTGGAAGTCAAAGGAGGTAGGATTAAAATCAAGAACTGCCTATACAGCAAAATTGAGCATAATACTTCAGGAAAAAAAATGGATATTCAATGAAATAGAAGACTTTCAAGGATTCTTGATGAAAAGATCATAGCTGAATAGAAAATTTCACTTTCAAATACAAGATTTAAGAGAAGTATGAAAAGGTAAACAGGAAAGATAAATTATAAGGAACTTATTAAAGATGAACTGTTTACATTCCTACATGGAAAGATGAAATGTGTGTGTGTGTGTGTGTGTGTGTGTTTGTGTGTGTGTGTGTGTGTGTGTGTGTGTGTAGACAGAGGAGACAGGGTGAGGTGAATATGAAGAGACAATATCCAAAAAATAAAATTTAGGAGTGAGAGAGGAATGTGCTGGGAGAAAGAGAAAAGAAGAGGTAAAATGGGAGAAATTTTCTCAGATAAAAGAGGCAAGTAAAAGCTTTTATATTGGAGGGGAAGGCAGGGGGAAGGTGAGAGGGAATGAATGAATGAACTTTATTCTAATCAGATTTGTCTTAAGGAGGGAATAATGTACACACTCAACGGGGTATGGAAATCTATCTTATCCTTCAAGAAAGTAGGGTGAAGGAGATAAGAGAGAGGGGAATGACAGAAGGGAGGGCAGATTGAGGAAGGGAGTAGTGAGAAGCAAGCACTTTTCAGGAGGGACAGGGTCAAAGGAGAGAATGGAATTAATGAGGGAGATGATAGGATAGAGGGAAATACAGTTAGTCTTTCACAAAATGACTATTATGGAAGTGTTTTGCATGACTACTCATGTATAACCTATATCAAATTGTCTGCCTTCTCAGTTAGGGTGGGGAGGGAGGGAGGGAGGTAGAGAATTTGAAACTCAAAGTTCTAAAAACAAATGTAAAAAAATTGTTTTTACATGCAACTAGGAAATATGATATATAGGCAATGGGGAATAGAAGTCTATCTTGCCCTACAGGAAAATAGAAGGCAAGTAGATAAGAGAATGAGGGGAGCATGACAGAAGGGAGAACAGATCGGGGGAAGGGATAATCAGAATGCACACTGTCTTGGAGTGGGGGAAGAGAGAGTTGGGGAGAAATTTCAGAACCAAAAATCTTATGGAAACGAATACTGAAAACTAAAAATAAATTAATAATAATAATAAAGAAATAAAGATCAAGTGGATTTCAGAAAAACCTGGAAAGACTTACATAAACTGATGCAAACTGAAGTGAGCAAAACCAGGAGAACATTGTACACAGTAACAGGTATGTTGTACAATGATCAAGTATGAACAACTTAGCTATTCTCACCAATATAACGATCAAAGACAATCCCAAAGGACTCATCATGAAATGTGTTGTCCACATCCAGAGAAAGAACTGATGGAGTTTGAATGCAGATAAAAACATTCTCTTTCTTCATTTTTTTTTCCTTTTGGTCTGTTTCTGCTCTCACAACATGACTGATATAGAAATATGTTTTACATGATTATAAATATATATTATATATATATATATTGGGCATGGTAATCTATCTTATATATATATACACACACACATACACACACACACACATATAAATGTATATCAAATGGTTTACCATCTTAGGGAGGGAGATAAAGGAGGGAAGGAAAAAAAATGAATGTCAAAAATTATCTTTATATGTTATTGGAAAAACAAAATACTATTTAAATTTTTTGTAAAAAAATTAAAAAGATTTTAACCCTAGCCTCACTGATCTCCAAAAAAGTGTTCTTTCTACCCCTCCAACACCCAGACTATTTGTTACTGTGTCCATTAATGTCAATCACAACAGTGAGAGTTGTGGTGGGGAAACACACACACCAAAAAAAAAAAAACCACACACACACACACACACACACAAACACACACCAAATAACAGTATCTGGTAGACTACATTCTAATTATATACATCTCAACAAATAGCTCTTTAGCTTTAGACCTTGAATTCACAGTCATAAAGTTTGTTACTGGTACCATACTCAAAGTCTTTCTTCTTTGGTAATATACACTAGACTAGACAAAGGTTGTGCTTCTCTGCCTTTGGCTTCAATAAGTGTTACCTTTGCACTGCAGTATGACATCAAAATATAACTTTAGATGAGGATACATAATGTAATTAGTTTGAAATCAATTAAAACACAGACGTTATGGTATGTAAGGCCCTGTGAAAGAGAGACAGACAGAGACAGAAAACAGGAATATCATCAATTTGGAAAGCTTCCAGAGGAGACAAGATAGAATGGGATTAAAGGCATAGGCAATAGTAGTATTGGTTTTATTGAAAAAGTAAGTCTATCCCTTAATTCAAATTTTAGCAAAAGACAAGAGAATGGGAGACAAAATAGAGAGTTTTGAAGTACAGAGTAAAAGAAACCTCAGAGGTTTCTTTTTGTACCTTAAATTGTACCTTAAAGGAATTGTATTGTACCTTAAAAGGAATCCTTCCTACAACATACCCTGAGTTGTCATCCAGCCTCTTATGGAAGACTGAAATGTGATAGAGAACTCACTAACTTTCAAGGTAGCACAAATTAGAGTGGTTGTAATTGTTTAGAATGTGGATCCCTTGACCACCATCACCCTATTTTTACTTAGTAAGATTTGGTGTCTTCTGTCTACTGAGTTGCAAAACAAAAACAAAAAATGTCTAATGCTTCTTCTACATCACAGTCCTTCAGATGTTTGCAAACTGCTGTCACCAAACCTTGAAGGTCATGGTTTGAATGGTCACATTTTTTTTCTAACATTACAAGTCTTTGTTTGGCAGAACACTTCATTAACATCTTCCCATTCTACTTTTACAACGATCATGGAATTAAAATTAGGAAGGGATTTAATTCATTTATTATATAAATAAGGAAACAAAGGTTAAGGGCACTTAATGATCGTAAGTGATCATAACACTTCCATAAGCAAAGATAATGGCACTAGTTTTCCAATTTAATTTTATACTTTTGCCTCAGAAACAAGCTAAATTTGAACCAAGGGTGACAGTTAGAAGTATTATCTGGAATTACTTTGCCTACTGATCACTGGGTTGTTTGTTTTTCTTTTTAAATCTTGAAATAAACATTGGGTAAGAAAGAAGTTGTGTTCTCTCTCTCAAGTCCATGTTATAGGCATCAAATATACCTCGAAAGCACAAATCCTACCAACATCTACTATTTATTAAGGATCTTTGGGTGGTAAGAGATCTCGCCTCTGTGATTCCCAAACTGCTGCAACAAACACTGCTCCTCCTCAAATACCAAGATTCAGAAAACTGCCAGAAAATGGCTCACCGGTTCCCTGGTCTGGGTTTAGTGAAACAACCTAATATCTGTGAGCAATTGTGAAATATGCTTTAAAATATAATATGCCCACATTTTACTATGTCCATTCTTCCAAGCAAAAAGTAGCTGAACTTACTAGGCCAGTTTCTTCCATTTGGCTGTAAGAATTCGCTTGTACTTTTGGTTCATTCAAAGCCAGAAGTATCACTTTACATAGTTTTTCATTGTACTCAGGGGAGGTTTATGGAAATTTTACAGCAATAAGCTACAAATGGGAAACTGGCCTTGTGCCACCCTGCATCCCTCTCATGCCTTCATAGCATTTGTTTTTGCTCATACTTAGTATGTTATATGTTTTATATATAAGATATCCAAGATTTTTTTTAAAAGGTATAAAATAGGGGGCAGCTAGGTGGAGCAGGGAATAGAGCACTGGCCCTGGAGTCAGGAGGACCTGAGTTCAAATCCAGCCTCAGACACTTGACACAAAAACTAGTCGTGAGACCTTGGGCAAGTCACTTAACCCCAAATGCCCTCCAAAAAAGCAAAAAAAAAAAGGTATAAAATATAGAAGTCTTTCTAAATACCTTATTGTCAATTGACTTTATTTACCCAGTAAATTTGAATGAACCAGAGAACTATTGAAAAGGGGAGGGGGGGGACATGGGTGTGGTTTTTTGTGTGTGTGGTAGTTTACATATTTTCTTACATTTGGATTTTTATGTGCTAAAAGTGTGAACTTTTTTCATCTCTTTTTTTAAAGTATAATCATCTTATTCTTTGCTATTTGGTTTTACAAAATGTTACTTCACTGGAATGTATTTCAAAAATGAAATATTTTTAAAAAGGTGAATGAACTCATGTGGCTTCATTTTTATTCTATAACAAAGAACTACATTATTTTGAATGAGAAAGTTCCATGAGAAAAAATAAAGCATAATGAAAAGACTCGAAATAGAAGTATAAGGAAACAACAACAACAGTCCCTTACTAAGAAATAAGCAACTTTTCAATAAATAGGTACATTGCATAAGATACAAAAACCTGATTAATAGAATCAAGCCCAAGTTGAAAGACTTGTGTTAAACTTAGCATGATACACATACATCAGCAACAACAAAAACTGGAAACTGATTGAGAAAGCCAAGATGCAGGCAAAAAGGCAAGGATTCATATGAATTCTTCACAATTCCTCTCCAAACAACTTTATAGAGGGCCACAAAACAAATTCTGGAGTAGCAGAATCCATAAAAGGACTATTCTCCCGCTCAAGACAACTTGGAAGATTGGTAGGAAAGGTCTATCACAGTGAGGGGAAAGTGGGATATAAACTACAATAGGAAAGACAGTGCCCCCAGAAAACCAGGAGCAGGCCCTGGGAGCAACTGAATCAGGAGTGGCAGTGACTGCTTCCAAGGCTTTCAGCTTATATTTGGTAAGGGGGTCAGAAAAATAGTCAGAAGGCTATTAGAAAGGTCGCTTTGTTGCCTCTGGGTACGGACCTCTCTTGCATTGCCTATGCTGAGATCCAGGTTGCAGACATAGGACAAGAACTCACGGCTGTGGGGAAGTGGGAACCCTGATCACACTTCCAGGGCAGAAAAGAATGCTCACATTCATTCACAGACCAAAACACAGGCCAAGAGAGTAGTAAACACACCTCTCCTTAGATCATAACACTGTGTAAGAACTGAAAGTTTACAGATCCCAGAAGCAGTTCTGAAAATAGTCACAGAAAAACCTAAAGCTTGGGGCAGTGCTCCCTTAAGTCTGGGAGTAGAGTCCAACCTTAACATTTTAACATAAAGTTGAAAGTCAAAAACTAAGCTGGAAAAATGAGTAACCAACCACAAATACATGCATACACACACACTACATACATGTATGCATGCAATATTTGTATGTGTATTTATATGTATTGCATAGATGTGTATATGTGTCTCTGTATATTTATAGATATATACATGTAGATGCCTATATACACATACACATATATATGTTTATATATACATATGCACATACACATACATATACATATGTGTATGTGTTTGTAGTATACACATATCCTGACCATAGAAAGTTACTATAATAACCAGGAAGATCAAAATACAAACTTAGAAGAAGATAGCAAGGTCAAAACTGCTACATCTAAAGGCTCAAAGAAAAATGTGATTTGTCTCTGGCTCATAAAGAAATCCTGGAACAGCTCAAAAACATTTTTAAATTAAATAAGAGAGGCAGAGGAACAATTGGGAAAAGAAATGAGAATGATGAAAGAAAATCATAAAAAGAGTCAAGACTTGGTAAAGGACTTACAGAAAAAAAACAAAAACAAAGAAAATAACACTTTAAAAACTGATTAGTCCAAATAGTAAAAGAGACACAAATATCCAAAGAAGAAAAAAAACACCTTTAAAAAGCAGAATTCATCAAATGGAAAAAATATATACAAAATTCACTAATGAGAAGAACTCCTTGAAAAGCAGAATTGGCCAAAAATGGGAAAAGTGGTACAGAACCTCGATGAAGGCAATTCCTTAAAGATTAGAATTGGGCAACTAGAATTTAATGATTCCATGAGACATCAAGAAGCAATAAAACAAAATCAAAAGAATGAAAAATAGAAGTGTAAGATATCTTACTGGAAAAAAATGAAACTGATCTAGACCAAGAAGAGATAATTTAACAATTATTGGACAACCAGAAAGCCATGATCAAAAAAAGAGCCTAAACATCATCTTTCAGGAAATTATCAAGCAAAACTGCCCTGATATTCTAGAATCAGAAGGTAAAATAGAAATTTAAAAAAATCCATTGATCACCTCCTGAAAAGAGACCCCAAATGAAAACTCCCAAGAAAATTATAGTAAAATTTCAGAGCTCCCAGGACAAGGAGAAAATATAATAAACAAGTAGAAAGAAGCAATTCAAATAACATGGAGCCACAATCAGGATAACAAAAGATTTAGCAGCTTCTACAACAAAGGACTGGAGAATGTGGAATATGATATTCCAGAAGGCAAAGGATGTAGAATTACAAGAATTACCTACCCAGCAAAACTCATAATCCTTCAAGGGGGGAAATAAACAATCAATGAAATAGAAAACTTTCAAACATCCTTAATGAAAACACAGGAAATGACTTTTTAAAATTGGTTTTCAAATACAAGATTCTGTGTTTTCTTTTATAGCATGACTAACTAATATTGGGGGGAAAAGAAACTGATTGAGACAGGAAAGATTTCTCGTGAGATCTTGGCATTATTGGATTTCTTGGGAAATACAAAATTATGAGGCATTATCTCAACATATTTCCTGTTGTCAGAGTCCTGCAATCATCTAAACAAAGGATCCTTGGCCCAAATTTCTCAGTTACCTTGGTAAAATGTTGAACCTTTGTGATTTTTTTTCTCTCTCCTCTACAAAGATTTAGAACAGTCTCCTAGTTCACAGTTGTAGGGAAGGTTTAATCTTGGTAATGCATTAATAATCAAAACTTGTTTATCTGATAAAGGCCATAAAATTGTGATGTTATACTCCCATTCTTACAAGGCAACACAAGTATAATGAAAAGGGAGAAGGGAAAAGTGGACCCCTTTATTTACTATTAGGCAAAAATTTCACACGTTTTCCTTCATAGCAGATAAATTTCACATAATTTTCAGAAAACATTTATTAACCTCTCTCTTCTGAATACCATTCTGCTTACTTCCTAATTTAAGAAACAACACTTTCACTGGAACAGGTATTATTTCTATCAACGAAGACTAAAACCCATCTTTGACTAAGGAGATAGTTCTCAGGATTTGCAGTGGCTGAAAAAAAAAAACCACCTTCTGGACAACTTCAGGCTGATTAATCTCTCCAAAATTAGTGATTCTCTGTAGATCCCTTGACTTCTTTCTGCCTTAGTTTCCTCATTTATGAAACGGCAATAATCTTAAGCATTTATGTCATGCAACTTAAAGTAACTACCTTCTACTAGATATGACTAGGTGTATATTTCAATTCCTTGAGACAAACAGTTGTACCCTTTGGGTTTCTTATAAAACAGGAAAACTGGTTTCATATTTTAGAATTTGAGAATATGAAAGATTACTAGTATAAAGAAAAGAGCAATTCCAACCAAGCTCTGAAAAGGAATTGCTTGAAGAGAAGGTGGAGAGAGTAGAGACTCAGTCATCTTCTCTCTTAACCAAGAAGACCTTGAGAATTTTAGAAGGTCAGTGTTTTCATGCTTTTCATCAGTGTCCCCAGAATAGAAAATGGCAGCAGTGTCTGCAACAGAAGCCAAAGACACATTGAACACATTGAGTCATGACACCATCAGGACTACATGATGAATCTAGCAAAAAACTACCTGGGGTAATTTTATAAGCACCTCAAGAATTAAAACAATTTAGCATGGGTATAAAATAAAAAGTAAGCCAATGGAATATATTAGATGAGAAAGAATTAGAGAAAAATAGAAGTCCAATAAGTTCAGTAAAGTTTAAAAGATAAATTGTTTAGATAAGATCTCCACATTTGATAAGAACTTATGAGGAAATGGAAAGTTATCTAACAGAAAAAAAAAAAGGCTTAGACCACCATTTGAAACATATTCTGTACTGTGTCTAAAATCAAGACGATGCCTGAATATTAAAGATTATAATATTTTTAAAAATTAGAAGAAAAGGAGATCATATCTTTTTTTTTCAGAGATCAGGCTAGGAAGTGCTACCCAAACAAAAAAAAATAGAATTTAGTTATCAAAGATGAAATAAGTAATTTTGATTATATTAAAGTGGAAAGCTTTGACACAAATGAAATTAATGCCCTTAGACTAAGAAAAGATGCAGCCAACTAGGGAGAAAAATTATATCAAATTTCTCAGAAACAGGTTTGATGTCTAAAAGATACAATCAACTAACAGAATTATGAAAGACCACAAGCCATTAACCAATAGAAAAAAGTAATCAATGGATATAAACAGTTATCAAAAGAGATACAAACTATTAATAACCATGCAAACCAAAGAATATTCTAAATCACTAAAACTAATAAAAATGAAAATTGAACAAGCCTGAGATATTAATTTACACTAAACAAACTGGCAAATATGATAAAAAAAAAATAGGAATAGTCAATGTTGAAGGGATTGTGGAAAAACAGGCACACTGATACATTCTTGGTGGAGCTATGGCTTAGTAAGACCATTCTGGAAAATAATTTATAATTTTTCATATAACAAAACTGTCCCAACCTGCTAGGTGTATATCTTAAGGAGGTCACTGATTTAAAAAAAAAAAAGATAGGACCTATATACACCAAGAAGTTTATAGGAAAACATTTTTATGCTAGCAAAACAATTGGAAATAAAGTAGATGTCCATTGACTGGGGAATGACTAAACAAATTTTATGCACAGATGTAATAGAATATCACTGCTTTGTAAAAATGATGAATATAGGAAACACAGAAGATAATAAAAGACATGAACTGATGCGAATTGATATAAATGGAGCCAAGAAAATGGACTATACGATGACTCAAATAATGTAAATAAAAACCATTAACAACCACAAAATAACTGGAAAATATCTTTCAAAATTAGAAAGAACAAGCTTGTCTCCCAAGAGAGAACTATGAAAAGTTATATTCTTCCACGCCTTTGCAGGAATGACAGAAGCCATAGTTGTGAACCTTTCATGTACTGCCAGGTGTTTTTTTTTTCAATGTATTGATTGGTTTTACTGATTTAATTTTTTTTTCATAAAAAAAATCATCTTTATGCAGTTTGGAAGTCTTAGAGGGGACATTCGAAGGGAAATTGGGGAAATGGAAAAATAAATCATATCAATAAAACTTTTACGCTCTGCAGAACCAGGAGAACATTGTACACAATTACAGACATATTGTATCTGTGATGACTAACTTTGATAGACTGGTCTCTTCTCAGCAATGCAAAGGTATAAGACAACTCCAAAAGACTCATGATGGAAAAGGCTATCCACATCCTGAGAAAGAATTAAGGAGTCTGAATGCAGCTTGAAGCAAACTATTTGCTCTCTCTCTTTTTTATTTTGTTTTGTTTCTTATTTCTCATTGTTCATTCCATTGGTTATAATTCTTTTCAACTTGACTAATGTTTAATATGAAGATATTATAGAAGCAATATCAGATTGCATGCTGCCATAGGGGGTGGGGGAGAAGATAGGAAGAGGGAGAAAATGTGGAACTCAAAATCTTGTGGAACTGAATGCTGTAAACTAAAAGTAATGTTGTTTTTAATCCCCTCTATAATATCTCACAGTCCCCAAGAACCTCAAGCAAGAAGTAAGTGTTCTCCCTAGGGACTCAGCTTTCCAGCATGAGTAAGAGTGAAGAGAGTAACCTCAGAGACTTCACTATATCATCATCATCATCATCACCATCATCATCAATAGCTCAGTTTACATTTAGACATAAAGTTCATCACTGGACCTGGACTCCTGGTTTTTCCAGTGTAGTGGAATCTGCCAGAGCTTGGGACTTCCCTATAATAGCCTGTGGAAACCCAGAAGCAATTACATGTCAAAATGATAAATGAGAGTATGTGTGTCAGAAGAGGCTACGCGGTTTATTGTACCTGGTATTACACAATACTCTCATTACATAAACAAGGTAAACAAACACTCTGTCTTCTCCTTCTAAAGTAAGCACTGTTCTGGCTTAAAGCAGTATACTAAGGAGGACAAGGTTTTTAACTCCATAGAAATAATCTTCGAGTGAGTTTTTAGCATTGTTCTGCTCCAAAGACATAGAATCTGAGCCTTACTGGTCAAGAGAGCTTAATGGGTGAATGACAAATCTATTTTTAGTGTTGGAGGAAAACATAGAAACGAGCTAATCTCTAAATATATATTCTACTCTCCCACCTCTGGAGCATCTCCATGTTATTTCGCCCTCCTACAGTACTCTTCTTGCCTGTATCAACCTGTTAGCAAGGAAAAAAAGGAGCCAGGACAGAATCTTGGAGTATTCCAATATATACGATAAAGGAAATGGGGCCTGGGGCCAAAGAAATCAATCTTTGAACCAACCAAAAGCCCTCAAAAGGGGAAGTGAAAGCTAACCTTTAAATCAGAAACAGGCACTGATCTTTTAGGATAATATTAGTAAATACTTGATTAATATGACTTGGCCTTTCTGATGAACAATTATCACTAGAAGAAGATGAACAGGTTTTTATTTTGGCAATGAGTTCTAAATTTTTTCCTCCAAAGTGTTGAGTTCAGTGGTAATCCACAAAACATCCATCCTTGCCCTCTTCCCCTCTATTTTTAAACCTGGATGTTTTTACAGGGAGAGTTTATTCATATGTTTCATATTAATACACATTTAACACAACACCAAATGGTGAATATTGTTTTATAACCCTAGCAAAAACCTGTTCTTTTTAAACCACAAAAGACACATTTAGTTGAAACTAAGCTTTAATCTAAAATGGAAAAGGAGAAGCAGTTCAAACCATAGCCCCCATTTGTTCCATAGGATCCAGTCTTTGCACTTATGAAAATATTACTTATAAAATCTGATTCTAAGACAACTTATTGAGTTCAAATCCAGCTTGAGACTTACTAGTTGTGTGATCCTGGGCAAGTAACTTAACTCTGTTTGTCTCAGGCCTCATCTTTAAAATGAACTCGAAAAAGAAATAGCAAACCACTTCAGTATCTCAGCCAAGAAAATCCCAAATGGGGTCACAAAGAATCAAACACAGCTGAGATGACTGAGCTCCTCCTTACTTCCCCTTCTTCTCCACCATGTCAATCATGAGGCCTGGTATGTAGTAGGGACTTAATAAATGTGTGTTGAATTGGATTGAGTTCAACAGTGTAGTGGTCTGGTACAATGACCTCATAAAGCAATGGTTTCAGTTTTAAAACATGCAAACATGTATTACATGCACTGTGATTTCGGAAATGTGTTTTAAGTTTAAATCAGTCACATGTTTCTCATGGCCTACATTATCAAAATAAGTATTAGTAAAATATCTCAGTATTTCTTAGGAGGGGGATTTCTGTGGACTTAGAATTGAGATCACCTATGTTTAAAGGTTGGAAAATCAAAGTAGGAGTTATTAGAATGAAAGGGTATTTTCATAAAAATTCAGAATATGGACATGTTAAAGTAATCAAGCCAGCCTGACCTTCCCTTCCTGTGGCCTAGGCCCCTATGCTTATTAACGGATTTACCAGTGGCTAGGACTAAGTGACACTTGGGACAAAACTGAGCCAATCTTCACAGAGTTACTAATTCTCTCCCTTTTTTTTTCTTGTAATTAATCTTTTATTTATTTATTTTTGGTTTTCAACATTCATTTCCACAAGATTTTGAGTTACAGATTTTTCTCCCTGTCTTTCTCCTACCCTCAGCTCCAGATATCGAGCCTACTGAATCTCTCTTTCCCCAGTCTGCTCTCTCTTATAGCCTCCCCCAACTTTATAGTACAGCAAGATGGATTCTTATACCTCAGTGCCTGTATATCTTATTTCCCAGTTTCTTGCAAAAAGCAATTTTATTTTTAACATTTATTTTTAAAACTTTGATTTCCATATTCTTTTCCTTCTTCCTTCCTCACCCACCCCCACTGGGAAGACAAGCAATTCAATATAGGTTGTATATGTCTAGTTACACAAAACATTTCCATGGTTGTTATATTGTGAAAGACTAACTGTATTTCTCTCTATCCTATCCTGCCCCCCACTTATTCTATTTTCTCCTTTGACCCTGTTCCTTTTCAAAAATGTTTGCTTCTAACTGCCCTCTCTGCCAATCTGCCCTCCCTTCTATCATACCCCCTCTTATCCCCTACCCCCTACTTTCCTGTAGGGTAAAATACCCAATTGAGTGTGTATGTTATCCCCTCCTTAAGCCAAATTCAATGAGAGTAAGGTTGACCCATTCCCTTTCACCTTCCTGTTCTTCCCCTCCATTGTAACAGTTTTCTCTTGTCTTTTATATGAGATAGTTTACCTTATTCTATCTCTCCCTTTCTCCTTCTCCCATTATATTCCTCTCTCACCTTTTAATTTTATTTTATAGAAATCATTCCTCCTTATTCAACTGATCCTATGCCCTCTATGTATCCATGTACACACACATACACACACTCACATATGTATTTATATATACACAAACCCTCCTATACACATATATACATATGTATGTATACAGATATATGGATATGATACAGATATAGATATAGATGGATAGAGATAGAGATAGAGATAGATATAGATATAGATATGGATATGGATATGGATATAGATATTGATAGATATTCCCTTCAACTGTCCTCATACTGAGAAAAGTCTCATGAGTTACAATTATCATTTTTCTGTTCAGCTCTGGTTTTATCATCAAGAAGTCTTGAAAGTTGGGGAGGCTACGTGGCACAGTGCATAGAGCACTGGCCCTGGAGTCAGGAGAACCTGAGTTCAAATCCAGCCTCAGACACTTGACACAATTACTAGCCATGTGACCTTGGGCAAGTCACTTAACCCCAATTACCATTCCCTCCCCCCTCCAAAAAGAAAATAAAAGAATGTAATGGAATATTCTTATAACCATAATGCCATAAATATTATGAAAAGGATAGTTTCAGAATCAAGTGGAAAAACTCATTAGCTTCTGTAGAATGTAGTGGAGAGAATGAGGAGAATAAATTACACAGAAGCAACAATATTAAAGACTATATAACTTTAACCAATGCAATAACAAATTGTGATTCCAGAGGACCAAAGATTAAGCATGCTACCCACCTCCTATCAGGGAGATGATGGACTCAAACTTAAGAATAAGATATATGTTTTTTAGACAGAACTGTTAAGGGAATTTGCTTTGCTTAACTAAATAATTGCTAGCTAACAGGTCTTTATCTTTTTATCTTTCCTTTTTATAGAAGAAACAGAAAGAAGAGAAAATAAATGCTTATTATTGAAAAAAATGAAAGAAAAATTGCAAAAAATTGATATTTCCCAAGTATATCTGATTATATCACTCTGCTGAAGAAGCTTCAATGCTCCTCTTCTCTCCTCCTTTTGCATAAAGTACATACTCCTCTATTTAACATTTAAAACCTTTCACACTCTGGATCCATAGGATTTTTCTAAGCCAATGACATTCTACTCTCTCCACATACACTATGCCTCCAGCTAAGTTGCCTTCTTCCTGATCCTCATACACAAATTTCTGTTTTACAGTCCTATGTCTTTACATATAATGCTTCCTTCGCCTGGAATTTCCTCCCTTCTCATCTCTCCCTCTACGAGTACCTAGTTCCCTTCAAGATTCCATTGTTACCTCCATCAATAGGACTTTCTTAGTAATATGCCCAAAATGTTGTATATGTTGAATGTAACCTGGATTTCATTGTATAGCAAGACACTGAACTCCTCTAGGAGAATTGTGTTCATTTTTTTTTATCTCTGTACCCCCAGAACCTAATGTGATGCTGAGAATAGAATAAATACATGACTTCAGTTTATTGTTCAACTGAGTGATGCTAGATATATAGGTGCCTTCCCATAAGAGATTTTTATTAAAATATCTAGAAGACTCTATTGTATCCAAATTTTAGAAAAGGAATGGATTTTTCATTTTTTAACCATATAAAATCTGTCTTCAAGACTCAACCTTTAAAATTCCTGATCACTTATTTAAAAACAAAAAAAACAAAAAAAAAAGGAAGAAGTACTGGGGTTTGTAAATCATACTCATTATGATGCATCAATGGACAGTGATAAGCTGGAACTTCGCGGAGGGGGAAACCAAGGTTTATGAGATATAAAATTCATTTGAAGGAACTGGGAATATTTAGCCGCAGAAGAGAAGACTCAGTGGAAATACAGTATTTGAAAGGTTGTCATATGGAAGACACATTAGATTTGTTCTGTCCGTCCAAAGAGGAAACAACAGAATATTCACCAACAGTTAACAAAGAGTTAAATTGAGGTTGAGTGTCAGGAAAAACTTAGCGGAAATGGAACATGTTGCTTCAGGAGATATAGGATTCATTTCCTGGGATGCTAGGACTGAATAGCTGCTGAGTTCCATTCTACCTGTTAAATTCTGTGATCTAAGGCAGTGTTGCCAGAGTAACATAGGATCAGCCCAAGATCCATATTTGGAATGAAGTCAAACGCTTGTTTCTCAAATTAATTCATATGCTTAAATACAAACTTATTTCTCTAGGCATTTGAAGAACCTGTTATTCAGAATACCATGTGGTTCTGCCTCCATATAAAAAAGTGAAAAATTAAAAGTGTAGTTAAATTAGGTTTTGTGTAGTCATATCCAAAATAACCAGACAAAAATTAGTCACATTAATTTTGCATACATGACTTCAACCCATCATCATTAAGAATTAATTTGACCATGATTTTCCTATGCATCCATATCATTTTTTTTAGGCAGGTCCCCCTTTTCTCCCTCAGCAGAATTGAATCTGCCCACCTTTGAAGAAAGACCATTCCTAAGTTTTCTTTTTTTCCTGAATCCTTTAAATGTGTTCAATAATTGTGGGTACACATCAGGCCCTATCTAGCTTTCCTTTTTTCTATTAGGAACCTTTAGGTAGTGGAGTTGCTTACCTCCACAGTTGCTATGATTTTTTTTCAAAAATCAGTCCTTCCATTTTCACCACAATCATGCCTGGAATAGCAATTCTCCTTGTTATTTCCTTTACCTTTCCAAGGATGAAATTATCCTTAAGGCGGGTCACAAATGTTTCACATACTCTGCTTTGGGGGATAGAGAAGAAGAGGGGCACAGATAGAGACATCAATATATGCATGTATAGGTATATATGCATAGACATATGTGACACATACATAGATACACTATACATGTGTACATTGTGCTAATAAAATTTAGCTTCATTTATTTTGTGTTTAGCAAGTATTTTCCTATTTATGTATATTATCTTCCCAGATAGAAAGTGGCTTGCATAAGGACAGTGATGGTTTCATTTTTTGTCTTGGTATATAAAAGTCACAGCAAAGTACTAGTTACTTAAGGGAAGCACTGAATTAAAAGCTTCTTGAATGACTGGATGACATATATAATGAGATCTCCCTTAGACACTAAACTCTCTGGCTCCCCTTTGGTCAGTGGAAATAAGGTTTAATTTATGAGACAAAAACAAAAGGCAAGAGAAGCAGAACCAAGATGGCAGCATAGGAGCAGCAAAGTATTGCAGCTCCCACATAGCCACTTCAAAATACTCATAAAATATGACTCTAAACAAATTCTAGAACTCTAAAACACACACAAATATACTTTCCGCTAAAGGTAGCTCAGCTAGGAGGCACCATCTCAGGGCTGGAAGCCGAAATCAGCCCAGCCTGAAACAGCGCCTTGGCCCCGGGGGCAGCCAGATGAGCTGAGCTGCAGCTGGAGCAACAGAGGAACGCATCTTTGGGAGCTGTGGCAGTCTCCAGAATTATCAAGCCATAAAGGAAAAAAGGGGAAAAAAGGACTAAAAGGTTACTGGAACTCAAAATTGGGGGAGAAAAGCAGGTCTGGCCAATCCGCCTCCCAGGCAAGGAAGCTGCACAAGCAGAGGTCCTGCACCTGCCTCCACATTGCCACTTCAGAGCTCCCAGCCTGCTGACTGCAGAGGGGCAAAGTGATCCTTCAGAGGCCAAATGCTCTCGCGTTGAGTGGCCTGGATCTGGATCCCGGTCTTGGGTGGTGGTCCTGGGATCTCTTTTCAGTGAGCTGGAGTAGGGGAGGGCCCCAGCAGCCTCCTAAAAGCTCCAGCAGCTGGGAAAACCCCAGCAATTTGGGACACAGCTTTCCCCTCTGGAAGCAGAGTTCCACAGAGCTAAAAAATCTCTGATTGGCTAGCCATGAATAAGCATAGGAAGCAAAGTAAGAACAGCAACCAAACCCTGGATTCCTTCTTTGGGGAAAAGAAGGATCAAAGCAGGGAACGGGAGGAAGACAGAACCCCTGCACCAAAAGCTTCCAAGAAACATGAAGATTGCCTAAAAGCTAGAAATGAGCTGAAAAAGGATTTTGAAAACCAAATGAGGGAAGTGGAAGAAAAATTGGGAAGAGAAATGAGAATGATGCAAGAAAATCATGAAAAAAGAGTCAACAATCTGACTGAAGAAATTAACACCTTAAAAAATAGAATAACTCAAATGACAAAAGAAGCCCAAAAAGCCAATGAGGAGAAGAATGCCTTAAAAAGTCGACTTTGCTAGATGGAAAAAGAATCTCAAGAGCATTCTGAATAGAATAATTCCTTCAAAATTAGAGTGTAGCAAATGGAAGCAAATTACTTTATGAGAAATCAAGATCCTATCAAACAGATCCAAACAAATGAAAAAATAGAAGGCAATGTGAAATATCTCCTTGAAAAAACCACTGACCTGGAAAACAGATCCAGGGGAGACAATTTAAAAATTATTGGACTACCTGAAAGCCACAATCAAAAAAAGAACTTAGAAAGCATCCTTCAAGAAATTCTGAAGGAAAACTGCCCAGATATTTTAGAACCAGAGGGCAAAATAGAACTTGAAAGAATTCACTGATCACCTCTAGAAAAAGATCCCCAAAGGAAAACTCTTAGGAATATTATAGCCAGGTTCTGGAATCCCCAGACCAAGGAGAAGGTATTGCAAGCTGCCAGGAAGAAACAATTTGAATATTGTGGAAACACAATCAGGATACCCCAGGATCTAGCAGCTTCTACATTAAGGGATTGAAGGGCCTGGAATATGATATTCTGGAGATCAAGGGAGCTAGGATTGAAACCAAGAATCAGCTACCCAGCAAAATTGAGTGTAGTGTTCCAGAG
>CM053581.1:524629271-524653111 GCA_028627135.1 Pseudochirops cupreus | reverse complement strand
CAAAACGTATTTCAAATCTAAATTTGCCTCTTAAATTAACCTATTTCCTGTGAGATGTTTCCCTGTCAATTCCAATCATATAGAATCCTCAACTACATTTACCTGATTTACTTCAAGCTGTGAGCAGAGGTCAAGGCAACAGATAAGTTAATGAAACTGTGTTTGACTTTCAGCAATTAATTCAGTAGATAGTTGTAAGTTTTGATTTTTGAAAAGTACCTGGGCTCATACACATTTCCACACATAACAAAGTCCTAACTTAAGTTAATAAACTACCATTTAGTGATGGGATTTAGAGACAGAGTAGAAGTCCTTTTTTTTTCAGTGAAAATGAATTTGCTGAGTGTCCTTTAAAAGTAGCTCTCCTACCACTTTTCATGTGAGAAAGGATAAGTTCTGGGTTAGTTTTCAAAGGCTAAGAAGTTTGTGGTTACTAAGTGGATTTACACAAAATCTGTTTCCTTTTTAATTTTGTAAAAAAAAAAAAGAATTATCATCTACAATTAAGAATCCATGTCAAGCATTACAGAAACACGTATGGGGTTATGAAATAGGATTTGGGGAGTTGAGCAATTAGTTAAGTGGACTTATAAAAGTTACCTTGCTGCACTAGGCTTCTCTGTTTTTAATATGAATAGGTTATGTTGTGTTATCACTAAGGTCATTTCTCACTCTAAAATTGTGTAATTTCTAAAAGTTGTATGCTAAGATACATACATACATATATGACATTTTTCAGAGATAAGTGTTTTACAATGGAAGACTTGGTTTGCATTGCTACTACAGTTTTACATAGAAATAAAATTCTTCCAATGCCTTCTAAGACATTTGTACTTAACCACTTGATATTTATACTCTGTATGTCCATTCTCAAAAAGCTTAAAACTTCATGAGACTTTTGGGACATTGTCTATAAGTACCCTAGGTTTAATTTTATCATTGCATACCCTGAAACTACCTCAGCACCTGAAAAATAGCAGGTACTTAATTAATGCTTCCTCAGCACCTGAAAAATAGCAAGTACTTTATTAATGCTTCCTGACTGGAGAGAAAAATCCAGAAATATTATGCAAATTTTCTTAACTAATGGATAACAGCCTACATAATCTAAGAATGGGCTTATTCTCCACAATTTTATTAGACTTTCAAACTTCTGAAGCCTATTTAAAGAGGGAAGGAGCCTTTTCCCACTTCTATCTTCCATTTCAGTATTAGACACTGGGATTTTGAAAATCTGCTAAAAAAAAATGTGACAATGTAATCCATCTCCTTTTTTTCATCATCATAATAATCAAACTGTAACATAAACTATATCCAACATTCCCCTGAATATAGATTCTCATTTTTAAATACTCTCTGACTAGGGTGTTTATTTAATGTAAACTGAGCTAATTTTTCTATCTTCATATTAATGCTTATCTAATGATTTCATAAAGCAAATATGCATTAAATAAAGCATATACGTAGATGTGCACATGCATAAACATCTACAACAGAGTCCCCCAATTTCCACACAGTTTTAATGATTGAAGAAAAGCTGTTTGTCATTAATTGCATGACACTGCTAGATTTTGTTACAATTAAACATATGATAACCAAGAACAACTACTGGGGGAAATATAATCAGTAATGACTCTATTAAGAATGGAAACATGACAGAAATAAAAGCTTATTCTTTCCACTGAAAACTGACTAATTTCTGGGAGTAAAATGTAATTATCCTCTTATCTTAAAACCCTTATCTAAGTTTTAAGTCATACATTTTATAGTTGTTTTAGCTTCTGTCCACCTATATTAAACAAGAATTCTCAACACTTTGGGATATTCAATGATGTGAAAAATATCATTTATTATTTTCATGGGATTTATTTTCATGTGATAATTTGTTTGTTGGGTGTGTTGGGAGGGTGGAGAGACAAAGAGACAGAGAAACAGAGAGATGGAGAGAGACAGAGAATGAAAATAAATGTCGTTTTCAGAATTTCCCCCTCTTAAGATAACTATCATATTCTTAACTATTGGAAGAAGAAGATGGAGAACACTTATTGGAAAACTCTGGTCAGGATACAGACCAACATATAGATGAAGGCCATGATACCAAAGTCTGCAGATTTAGATATGTGAGGGATATTAGATATTGTGAAGTTTTTTCCTTTTAATCATGAAAAGAGAGAGACCTAGAGAAGTCATCTGTTCCTTCCCCAGTTCACAGAGACAGTAAAATAAGAACAAAAATCTAAGACCTTATTCCAAATCAGAGGATCTTAGGTTCTAAGCTGGAAGGAATCTTGAATGGCATTCAATGTGTCCCATTTATATGTTCCCATTTATAAATAAGCCAAATGAGGCCCATATAGGTGAAGTTATTTGCCCAAGAGGCTTGAACTTGTACTTGAACACAAGTCTTCCCAAAATTAAAGCTAGCTCTTCATCCACTGCAAAAGAGGTGTCAAATTCTATGCAGGCAAAATCCTGTGAGTATCTGAACCAGATTAAAATATAATTGCAAAATGTTTAACAAAATAAGTAAAAATACAACACAATGTAAGTAATGTGAATACATTTTTTAAGTCAACGTGTAACTGCCTATTTGAGTATGACATGACTGAACTATACCATGCCACCTCTCTATGTTTCAGTATACAGATATAAACCGAATTTTGTCCTTAAAACTCACCTTGAAGCAAATTTTTACTTCTGGATTTCCATTTATAAATTCACTGACTAAACACAATTATTGTACACAGGGATCCACATTTGCATCCAGTATAACTCTAGTGGAACAATTCTGGCAGTATTATGCAAAATTGAAATTGGGCTCACAATGCATTTAGCACAGAGCAAAATCAAATCATCTATCACAATTAGTTCCTTTCGCTGTCTCACTGACCTCTAAAAGATCAAGCTTTGTGGTTTGACTTTCCTCAAACAGAAAGGCACACTTCACTGAATAGGCCTGCCTCGTGACAGATTTGATATGGTTATATGTCAATTAGGGATTTGTTTTAGAGACTTCAGCTTCTTTCTATGGAGTTAGTTTTATCAAAACTTTAAATTTATGTGGCTGCCCTTCATAACAGTCCTCTAAAAAATAGCATCAATTTATGTAAAGTATCACTTCACAGATTGTTATTAAAAGTTTGTCTTTATAATGCATTCTCCAATCTTTCTTCATTTTGAAACACATTAATGTATCTCACATAGTCTAAAAACACAACAGATATTATCTATTTTTTATAAAAACTTTGGAAAATTTTCTAATCTCTATCAGGTCAGACCGGATTGTAGTCACTGAAAAATCATTCTTCATATCCATGAAGCTTTCCAGATTATCATTTCAACCTGTTCCATAAGATTATTGGAGAAAGAAAAGTTTTATTTTCCTCCTTAAAATGTACCCATATTCTCAGTGAGAAGTATGAACTACAATCACGGTAAAGGTGCAATTTAATCCCATAAATCCATGGGAATTAAGAATTATGGCTGATACAGTAGATTAATACAGACCAAAAGTCCTACTTCTTAGCAGTTTTAACTTGTTTTCTCAATCACTCTTCCTTTAATCCATCATGGACCTAAAGAGAAATTACTTGCTATAAGATAGCTAGTGTACGCATGTGTATGTGTAGTTGAGTTCCTGAATGTAGTCTGTGATCCAATTCATACACATATATCTGTGTGTATGTGTGTATAGAGAGAACACTTTATTTTATTCTTGAAAATATCCTCTGGAAAATTTAACCTTCCACATTTTCATAATATAACTAATTTGAAAGCTGTTAAAAATGCCAGTGTCTGTTGGGGGTTATTTATCTGCATTCCGAAAGGGTTAAAAAACCTAATTGTTTCCTTTTTTAAAAGTCTCAATGTATATGTTAGGTACAAAATCCATACCAAATAAATTCTTTTTGAATTCTGTGATACCTTGGAGTCTGTTAGAGGGTTGGTATGCTGTGGGAAGTGGGGAGGGTGGTAAGGAAAATTACAGCATCGATTTATTTTCCTTCTCTACAATGCAATTCACATTTTTAAAAAATGGGTCCTATGAACAAATCCTTATTGACATATATTTTTCCACTGTCAAAGATAAAATGGGGTTAAAATTTTTTGCTACTATTTGAAGCTACCATGATAATAATATTGATAGGGTCACTTCAATAAATTCATTTAAGGACAATTTGTCAAACCATTCCTTTCTGAAGAGGAAAGGCAAAGGAATAAGCATTTATACGATGCCTAACTATGTTTCAGGCACTGTGCTAAGTGCTTTTTACAAATCTTATCTTGGTTGTTTTTTGACATATATGAATAAACCTGTTTCTTCAGCAAATGTAATCACCTTTCATATAATTTATTAGGTATTATGTTGATATAACTCTAGTGTAACGGGACCCTTATGTAATACTTAGAAACAAAGGAATCACAGAAATTATCTATCCCGGGCCTTTCATGTTTCAGATGGTTCTCAACCATGAAATAAGTGTTAATCATACCTCCTTACCCACCCCTCCCTATTCTTTATAGGGTATTTTTCATTCTGTCTCTACAACAGAGGTGTCAAACACTTAGCTAGTGGGCTGCCTCTACATTACTCATGCCTGTTGTCAAACCACATTAAAATGTAATTATGAAATCTCAAAAAATAGATAAAAATACAACAGAGCATGATAATATGTGGTTTTCTGAGTCAATGTGTAGCCTGAAGGGATAACTTTACAAAGTTTGTTGATCCCTGTTCTATTTGAGTTTGACATCTCTGTTCTATATCTTATATTCACTGACTTCTTGCCATTCTGTTTCAAGACCTAATTGCCTCTCACCTAAACAATTAGAATATTTTTTCCCACCCACTCCTACTTCCAGTCTTGGTCTTCACCAACGCATTCCCCACTCAGTGGACAAAATCATCTTCCTAAAGTACAGGTCTGATCTTGTCATTTTCTAATCAAGAGTCTTCAATAGTTCCCTAATTTTTAAGAAAACTAATAATGTTGTCTTCAGCCTGTCCTTTAAAGCCAGTCCTTCATGATCTGGTCCCAACCTACCTTTTCAAACTTTTCTCATATTATTCTCCTTGTTCTCTCCACGTCAATACTAATTGCTATTGCTTGAATTTTGCATTGCATCTACTTCCTTCCCGCTTTTGCACAAGAGATTTCCCTTGCTTAGAATGGAGGCCTTCCTTTATGTCCCTTAACCTCTGTAGGTACCATTACACCATTTGGGAACTTCTTCTTTCATTATTAGCTCTTCCTTGTTACACGATCATCCTAAATTATTTTCCAAATATGAACTTCCCGAATGATAAATTTATTCCCCTTTTTGTGAACAAATCAATATTGGTAATATGCTACACCTACTTATATTTACAATGTGCCAACCCATTAAATATTGGAGACCCCAAACACAATTTTTCAGATTGTGGTATTACATAATTTCCTATCACATAGTGTTACTCTAGGCTAGTAATTCAGACTAAGAGAAAGTGTGATCGTGCACACTTTCATCTTGCTATGACTAGTAGGCAACACAGTACCTTACACTAATAGACACTCATACAATTTAATGACTTTTAAATTTTAATGATAAATTACAATGATTATTTTCCTGTGAGAGTGTGGAAGTTTACTTAATAGAGAATTCTGGTCAGTTGTATATCATCTACTACATATAGAATGCCAGGCTATAGTTTATTTCAAATCATTTGGGCAACTCTAGACAGATAACAGTATAATCAGCAAAAAAAGGAATTTTCTCCTCTTGTGTTGTCTAAGAACTTCTTCCAGGTTGCAGTCTTAGCAATAAGTTGCGTTTTCCTCCTGGTGAATAAACCAAGACCATCTAAATATATCCTGAATATAATTAGCTACAAATTACCTATTATAATTTAATTAAGCATTCTTTCCTATCTGCTGCTTAAGTAACAAATTCTTTTATGTAACTGCCAATTAGAACATGTATATTTTATGTTTTAATTGACTAAGAATAAGTTAAGCAGTTGTTGTCCTTCATATTCAGAGGACCAAAGTGACATCATGTTGTTAATTGTCACAATCTAAACAATTTTTAAAATGTAGACAATTTCCATGATCCAAGTATATAGGTCCTCAATTGAAACTGATGAAATATCTAACCACTCTAATCAACGTAAATCTTTTCATTTGTTACTCAGATCCACCTTATCTAACAGAAAAGAAAATAGAAATTGACTCATTCAAATTAGGACACTTCTTGTCAAACATATTAAATGTTCATAACATGGAAAGAGAACCCATAACTCCCCAGCTGCTGTCTAGGAGAAAAAATTTAGTTTTAACCATAGTGTAGACTGTCAAACTACATGCAGTGTAGTTAATGGATCGATTGATATCAATTTCAGATGGAATATCAGATGTCTCCCATCAATCTCTCAGGAGATCTAAACTAAGGAGTAGGGCAACTTAGAAACAAAACAAAAACAAACTGTTCTCTTTGTGGTATCTAAAAGTTTAAACATTCCATGATCTTCCTCTGCCTCCTAACTGGCGTATTGTAAGAACCTTCCAACTGAGCTCCCTACCTCCAGTCTTTACTGCTGAAATTCATTCTTCCAACAGGTGCCAAAATAATCTTGCTACTGTATAGTCCTGATCATACCCGTCACTTGTCCCTATTTATTTTTAATGGTTCCCATTCATGTCTAGGTTAAGATACAAACTCTTCACACTGATTTTGAAAGCCCGTCCTCCACTGTCTGACTCCCATCCCCCTACTTAACTGTGTATCACATCACCACTCCTCACGCACTGCACATTCAAGACAAACAGGCCAACTAGATGTTCCTTAAACTCCATGATCTACCCCTTACAGTTGTAATTTGAATACACTGTCCCCCCCAGTCCCCTGTGTGAAATTCTCTTCATCTTTCTCTCTTAGAATCCTCTTCAAGAGTCATCTCAGGTTCACATTTTTTTTCCATGAAGTCCTCTCTGACTGCTCCAGTTTTTAAAGAACTCTCCTTCCTATCCTTCTGGTATGATCCATGTTCTTCTGGGGCAGAAATGATTTTGGTTTTATTCTTGCCTCCCTTCCCTCAATATCTAACACCACACCTGGGAAATAGAAGGTTATTACTTTTTTTTTGGTTGAATGGAATGGTTAACTTAATTATGCAGTAGATAATGTATTTCCTGAAGTCACAATGCTCATGTGTATCTATCTGGACCTTCAGCATTTATGCTGTCTAGGAGTACCTATCCCAAGAGATGCATGGCAGTGAAAGATCATGACTCTTCCGTGGGTGAATGTGTCTGTTCATTTTATCCCAGGTAACAAAGAAAAACAGTGCCACTGACTCAGATAGGGGCTGGAATTTCCCAGATGATTTATCCATTTGTCTTTTTTGACAATCCTCTCTGATATAAACCCTTTCTACCAACTCACACCTTAACCCAGGTACTCCTCACCCCTTACCTAAAATATTGCAGTGACTTCCTATTTGATCTCCCCACTACCAGTCTGTGCTTTTCTCCAATCACTCTGCCACATGGCTGCCAAAGAAATTTTCCTAAAATATGGGTCTGATTATGTCATTCCCCTACTCAACAAACTACAATGACTCCCTATTTTGTTTGCAATTTAAGTATCTTTCTAAACTAGTCCCGTCCTACATTTTTAGTCATTTCACACATTATTACACACACACACACACACACACACACACACACACACACACACACACCTTCTGTGATCTAGCTCTTCTGGTTTACCCACTTTTTTGCTTATGGTCCATCTACCTTCTCTGGGGGTCTGCATGGGTTATTTCTGATAACTGTAATGCACTCCCTTCTTCTCCTACTTCTAATATTGCTGTTGTCCTTCAAGAGTTGTCTCAAGATTTACCTTCTACATGAAAGTCAGCTTCCAGTTCACTTCCTCTCTTGAAACTATACAGCATTTATTTCATACATACTATCTCTATATTTATCTATGTGCACACACATGCACACATGTACATTAGAATGTAAACCACGTGAGGGTAAGGACTGTTTTACTTTGATCTTTGTATCACCAGTACTTAGCACTTACCTGGCACATAGTAAACCTGTAACAAATGCTTGTTGAATGAATTATTACCATGAAAACCTGAGAGATGACTGTATCCATGTTATTGCAATGAGAAAGATAGACATTTTTACTGACCACAAAGACATGTGAGCTTCTAATCTGATTTGTTCTTGCTAACCTGCATCATCATGTTAACATGATTCTAGAGCAGGGGTGGGGAATCTGTGTCCTCAAGACTATATTTGGTCTTCTATATACAGCCCTTTGACTGAGACCAAGTTTTACGGAACAAATCCTTTTATTAAGGGGATCTCTTCTGTGAAGTTTGGATTCCATCAAAGGGCTGGACTTGAGGGTCTACAGGGCCGCATGTGGTCTCAAGGCTGCAGGTTCCCCACTCCCGGTAGAACATGCTTTGTAAAATTTGTGGATTCTTTGTCTCTCTCCATCCCTACCCTTCCTCTGACTTTCCCTGGTAGGTCTCAACTTGGGCTTTTATTTTATGCTCAGTAGCAATTGCTGATGTTTTCTTTCAGCAGAAAATCTACATTTTATCAGTTACTTCTGTTCTACTTTCCTTAAAAAGGCCAAATGGTTTAAAAACAAACTAATATTAGAGAGTGGTAGACATTACAGATGTTTTGCAGGCATTATTTTAGAGTCTGTTCACATGGAAGGAGAATCTTTTCAGTTTATTTTTTAAAGCCAATTTCCTTTCCATTTCAGTGCACAATTTAGTTTAAGATATGTGAGACCCAGAGCATGAGACACATTATTATTGAATAAAAGATTAATGGATGAAAATGTTTTGTAGCTTCCCTCAGTATGTGACAAAAGCAGCATTTGCCAATACAGCAGTATTCCTTGGCCATTGTCAAGTTTCTGTGTTCCAGTCTTTATGACCTGGTCCTTCAAGCACCTGGCACTCTGGGGCCTTGCACATACCATTAGTAAACATTTACCACAAATTGCTTGAACCCAGGCCCACCTTGCTGCTCCCATGCCATCTTCATGCCATTCTAACACACTTGATCACTTGCCTCCTCCCCTTTTGCTCCCCTACTCTGGCCTAAAAAATGAGGGAAATCTACACCCTTAACACATTCCTCCTGGCTACCCTTCTCCCGTATGTTCCATCATCCACCATTAGAATTCACTCTTCTTGAGAACAAGCAGGGACAATCAACTTGCTTATATTTGGATCTGCAATGTTTAGCACCATTCAAGGCTCAAAGTAACCACTTAATGTTGTTCCATTCCATTCTATTAAAGGAAATATCAGGTTGGAGAAAAGTGACTGCTGTATTTTATTTTCCAAAGGTTAGGGAGGTGACTTAGCATAGATGAATACCCACTGGATCTGAAGCCAGTTTCAGACTAATTAAGTGGCAGAGCTGGAACTAGGGGAGGGCCATGAGATCTCTGCTCCAAAGTAGGATATTTAGCCATGACACCACCCTGGCTGGCAGTAGAGGGGTGGAAAGTACCTTTCTCACCCCCTTGATAAAACTGGAATCCTTGTCGTATCCCAAGAATACCTCCTCGCCAGTGGATGCCCCACCCTACATGGACCTATTTACCTCATCCCTCACCCCCACTCCCACTAGCACTTTCTCGGGAAGTAAAGAAGATTGAACATTGTAAATTATGGTTCTACTAACTTGCAAAATTAAGTTAGTTTCTTAACCTCTTTGAAACTCATATTCCTCATCTGTAAAACTGAGATAATTATATTTTCTCTACTGACCTTACAGGGTTATCATGAGACTCTAATAAGAAAATGCATTTCAGTTATATAGATATCAGCTATCAGTATCAGTGCTGAACTCTGGCTATAAGGCTATGATTTCTCTACTGCTTGATACTTGTCATATCTTACCTCAAATTTCCTGGAAAGTCAGAGAGATCCAAGTTGGAAAGGGAATTTGATTTAAGCTAGAACATTTTCGCTCCTTCTGTCCTTCCCTTTTCCTCAGACAAGAGGCTTACTCTTCTACTGAAATACCTACTAATGATACCAAAGTACTGGGAAGGGGGATGTGATCCTTCTGTCTCATGTTGAAAAAGATCTTCTAGAAAGAAATAGAAAGGTCAAAATTGGCTGCATAACCGAAGAACAAGAAACAAAGTAGATGTCAATTGTTTGGGTGATAGCTAAAGAGTTTAAGGTGAGAGAATGTTATGGAACAATGTACTGTAATAAAAAAAAAAAGAATAGGGTGGCTGACTGCTGAGAAGCATGGGAAAATGTATTTAAACTGATACAAAATAATGCAAAATAAGTAAATGATACACGATTTGACTGAAGCAATGGACAACAAAGCAATCTAATTAAAATTAAATGCTCTGAAATTATAATGCCAAAGTCTGGTCCCAAACATGAGATAATCACTTCTCCCCTAAATTCACAGTGCTAAGGAACTACGAGTATCAGACACTGAAGATATGGTCATATTTTTAAAAATATGATTAGTTCTCACTTTAATTTTCTTTTTATTATTTTATATAAGAGTGAAGGGAAAATGAATTTATATAGTACTAATTATATATGAGGTATTGCGCTAAGCACTCTACAAATAATCTCTCAGACATAAATCCTGCTATTTACCCTGTTTTACAGATGAGGAAACTGAGACAGACATCAAGTGAGTTGTCCAAGGTCACAAAGCTAGTAAGTAACTAAAGGTTGATTTGAACTGAAGTTTTTGTGCCTCTACACCTAGCATGCTATCCACTGTACCACCCAGCCACCTTTATAGTAAAAGCATAACTTTCTAGGGGAATTAGAGGAGGATATACCAGGAAAAATACGTTACATAAATATTGGCGATGTTAGTAGGATGATTTTAATTGCTTACACACTGCCAGTATCCTGTTCTCTAAGATGGAATAAATTTCTCAAAGTTACAACATTGAGTCACTTTAGGTGATTAGTGATTACCTTGGCTAATAAGGTTGTCCAGGATTTTTTTTCTTAAATTATAAAGTGACCTTTGAGAACTAACTTAACGGGACAAAATTAGGAAAATTCACAGGGTCATAAGCTTATAGCTGGAAGGGATCTTTGAGGTCATCGCATATAAGCCACCCATTTTATGGCAATAGAAAATGAGGCTGCAAGGAATTAAGTGGCTTGTTTAAGGTCACACAGACAGTAAATGGCAGACAGAATTTGAATTCAGGTCATCCAATGCAAATCCAGCATTCTTGCCATTGAATCATGAGGTGTTTCCAAATTCAGATGCCATCTAAAGCATACTAATAGTTGACTTACTGAATCCTTTACACACAACATGACTGGAGGACAGTGTTGAGATCGCATAATTGTTTCATTCTAGTTGACTAAAATATATCAGCTCTCATTTTAGGACTTGTCAGAGTTGATGATTTGGCAGGAAAAAAATTATAATTAACTTCAACAAGTACCCAATAATCGCTTTTAATTGTGAATATACAAAATTATCTACATTGGAGAGTGATTCATGGCTTGTCAGAACTCCTCAAGAAGCAAACACAAAACTTCTAACAAGATGAAATTTGCAAAATGACTGCAAATGATGCTGTAAATTCAGAAAAGATAAATTCCTATAGGTCAGTAGAAGTATTAAGACTGACTCCAAAGAGTAAGTTTGTTTCTCCATGACACAATGAATGGTATTCAAGATTTAGAGTATGGAAGACCAAGGTTTAGATTCTTGGCTAACACTGTATAACCACGGGTTTGTCACATAATTGCCCTGAGTCTCAGTTTACTTATCTGTAAAGTCAATAACACCACTAGCACTGGGGTGATTTTTTTGAAATCAAATGAAATATAGGCACAGTATTGTGTAAACTTTTAAGAGTTCCACAAATATCAGGAGGCCAGTTATTATTACCATCAAAAAAGACTACGCTTGGAGTATTATAGACAGTTGTTAAGTAGAATATTATAGTTGAAAAAGTAGATCATGGAATATCATTCAGAAAATGATGTCAGGTAATAAGAAACAGTGAAGAACAGAAATCTCATGGAATTATTTGAAAAGAACTATGTACTGGGTTTGCATGATTAAAAATTGTCTGGAACAAAAATAAAAACTTCAGTCATCCTGATATTTGGCCTAAAGGATACACAACATTTGATCATTTCCAAATGCAATTAATTCGTATGCAGCCATTACGTTGGAGGAAAAAATTTATACTGGTGCTATGAACACATCAAGGTATGTCAGGCTCTTACCGTATACCATACTAACTTGATTTTCTTTTAGGAGATAAGATTTAGTCTACTGTGAATTCAAGTACAAGTAATGGCAAACCCTGAAGGAGTGGAAAGGTAAAAGCAGAGTCTTACTGGAACTGATTTTTTTTTTCAGCATAGTATAAACCAAACATAACTTTTTTTTTTCCTTTCATTTTTGGTCAAGATGTTTGACATCACATAGACCAAGTTATACTGAGTAAATTGCTAAAAATATATACAACCAGTCTTGCCATCATCCAAGTTTTCCCCAAGATCTATCACTGTCTTGTTTCCTTATAGTAGCCAGTACTTCCTTCTTTTTCCTCTCCCTCCCTCAGTAGTTTGTCTCCAGCGTACACTCTACTGCAAACAGCATGAACCGACCATTCTGCCACAAGCCTATTTAATCACCATGTTTCTGTCAAGCCCTGGGAAAGCTTAGCTGACCCCTGACTACTACCTTGATGAAGTGACAAGTGACTTGGTAACAATGACATATTTAGGCAGCAAAAAAGACATGTAAAGGAACTTCACTAAGCCAATCTCCCTAGCACAGATCATAAAAGCCAGTTTGGGTTGATGTAATGGGAATTACATCATTTACCACTTTTAATGCTCTAGCTTTGGAGTAAATTCAAATTACATTTACAAGAGAAAGGAAAACCCACACTGACAAATGTAAAATGGAATAATCTACAGTTTTGTGAAAATGAATTAAAGAGGAGGATCTATTGTAAAGCTATCTTTCTGTCTATGAGGAGCTATGATTATTTTCGAAAGAGAAAACTGAAAGATACTGGGAAAAGTCATCTAATCATTCAACAAGTATTCATTGAGCAATTAACCTGAGTCCAGCCCTGTACTAGGAGCCAAGAGGCCAAAAGGGCTTCCCAATCAACTGGCTGTGATTAGTTTTATTATTGCAGACATTTTTGTAGCTCTTTTATCTGAAGACTCTTGAATGCTTAACATGTTTCAGTAGCCTACAGTCTATATGCTATGTGCAGATGGATTCACTTTTCCTTTTCATAAAATGTGCTCTGATAATGACAGAAATAAAAGAAGTTAAACACCATTGTGAAATAGTCTAACTCAATGTTAGTTCAGAGTATCCTGGCTTCATCAGAAACATCTGGAAATTTCAAGTAAATATAATTAATAAATTAATTAACAATAAGTTAAATATAATACAAGTGGGGTTTGCCCTGGTGGCATGTGCCCATAATTTTTCTCAAAGATTATTAATGTTTTTTTTATGTTAATTTCTTTTGGTCTTAATATCCTACCCAAGGATGCTTTTCAAAATCCATTCACTCATATATGCTCAAGAGCACAGTTGACCTAACAGAATGATCATGATAGCAACCTAAGAACTTTAGATCTTTGTCAGAATAATTCCAGGAGATATTAGTAATTAGTGGCACCAAACTGGCCACATAGCAGGAGTGCCCATGTATTATAAACAAAATTACCCCTTCCCTCCCAAAAAAGGGGAAAATAGGACTAGGATATAACCTATAAGATGTTATAGTTGTTACAACATAGACATTGATTGATTCATAGTCACTGTGATGTAACTATTAAATGAGGTAACAAGTAAAATTCTTTGAAAACTTTAAAGCACAACATAAATGCTAGTTATAATTATAAGTTATTATTATTATTATAACTATAATTTCATCGTTATGGTACTCCTTCCAACAATGTAGACCCAAACTTTGGGATAACTTAGTAATATCTAAGTAACTTAGTATCTGAGGATCATCATTGAAAAAACTGCAAGGTAACAATCACTTATTAAACACTATTTATTAACCAGAAGCTGTTAAGGGCTAGTGATACAAATAAAAACAAAAAGAAAGATAGTCCTTGCCCTCAAGGATCTTACTTTCTAATTGTAGAAGATAACAATGAAGAGGCAACTGAAAAGATTTTCAGGTGAAGTGACAGTGTGAGGTATGGTGTTAAAATCCACAGTCAGAAGCAGAGCTCCACAGGACAGAAAAGTTGAGAAGGCTGGACCTCTTTGCAAAATGGAGGTCCAGGGAGAATTCACAATGGAAGAATGGGTTCTGAGATGGCAGAACAATATTCCAGGGTGAAAAAATCACCAGGTACTGAGAGAAGTTAAAGGATGACACTGTGACTGAGTCATGATGCCAAAGCCTAGAAACTCAGAAGCAGAGTCTCTAGAGGGAAAAACAATTATCCTTCAGTCAGTCTGACGAAGATCCTTCTTAAATTTGGAATGATCAGTCCTCAGAAAACAGACATACAATTAATCACCAGACCCATGTTTGAAGCCATTCCAGCTTAGCAAAGATACTGGAGTGGTTTGTCATTTCCTTCTTCAGTGGATTAAGGCAAATAGAGTTTAAGTGAATTGCCCACTCGGGGTCACACAGCTAGTAAGTGTATGAGGCCATATTTGAACTCAGTAAGATGAATCTTCTTCACTTGTGGACTACAGCTCTATCTACTGTACCACATAGCCACCCAAAAGGGATTATTCTCCTGTGAACTTTAGAGAACCCAAGGACAAACAGAAACAGAATGACAACTGTTTCATCATTTTGTTTAAATGGCAGCAATACTGTTGGTTTTATTATTTCTAAGCATAACCACTCACAATTTAGAACTGTAAAATGGTGGGAGGGGAAGGTAAACAAACTTTATAAATAAATTTATTAATGGATTTTATCTAAGAGCTATATTTTAAATGTACTACGCACACGTGGCATACAGGACCAATTCCAGTCAAATTTCCTTCACTGATCATTGCAATGATGTATGAAAGCAAATGAAGAATTTGAAACCCTGCAAAAGGCTGTCCAGCATCCCTGATGGTTTTGTCTTGAGTTGGGGCAGGATTACATATGTTAACTGTGTCTGTTTTCACCTCTCTAAGATTTAATGTGACTGACATTTCTGCTTCCTCCTCCATTAGGTGAAAACTCCATTAAGTGTTTACAAAGGTGAAATGGAAGGAAGAAAATTCAGTGATTGCCAAATCTGCCTGAACAAGGATTTACAGAGAAGGATTTGTGTAAATTAAGTGAACAGATTCCTGACAAAAAGCAATTGGAACATCTGGAATGGATAACCTCATAGGACTACTTTACTCTCCCCAGTTTCTCTTTTTCTTCTACTTCCTGGACTGCTGTCCAGCCAATGACCATAGGAAGTCATATTCATTTGGGGAGTTGAAATATATGTGATGATGCAGCTGCAAACATCAGGGCAGGGTCAAAATGAGATCAACTGTAAGAAGAATAATTGGGACACAAGCCCTTAAGAACAGCTCATTCTATGTGTTTTCCAGATACATAAGTAAATAGAACCCTTCTGAGAAGTAATGAGAAGAAAATAATCACCATATACATTAAACAAATGCAAAAATCTACAGATATGGAAGAGATGGGAACAAAGTTGGGATTATACACGCATTCAGTCATTCAACATCTCCAAGAACAAAAGAGATAACAGATAAACTGAGCCTTGCAAAGCTAGGATCAAAAGTGAGATATAACATCATTTTATCTAATTATTTAAATTAAAGGGGGATTCAAGGAATTCTATACAAGAAATTTGATGCAATATTAATTCATTTTACTTAAGGCAGAGCCTATAAAATAAGTTTCCAGAAGTGATTAGCAAATCAGTTGCGAAAAATCAGCACTTCCTGCTGGGAAACTTATATTCCCCATGCAAAGATAAGTCACAAAGATCCTCAATATTACTCCATCTTATCCACCCAAATTCTCCTTTCCTCATACTCTATATCATAAAATGTCTTGACCAGAGTAGAATCTTTGTTGAATAAAATGATTGTTGTGACCAGCTCTGGGCAGCACATTTTAGAAGGGTTTTAGGGAAGCACATTCACAGGAAAGAGAGCAGGAGAGAGGGGCCTACAAAACAATCCAAACGATGCTAGGTTGAAGTGACTGGCAGGTGTTTATTTAGCCTAGAACAGAGATGGTTGATATGGGATACCAGGCTCATTATTCTAGACTTTGAAAGGTCCTCAGAGTCTAGCCAGAGGAAATCTAGTTGAATCCCTTCAGTTTAAAGAGACAAAAACTGAGGTGTAGAGAGGGTAAGTCACTTGCAAAAGGTCAGATGCGGGATAAGAACTTGGGTCTCTGACAACAAAGTTACTACTTTTTCCACTGTGCTGCACTGAGGAACATGATGAGTATTCAAATATTTAAATGATTGTAAATTGGGAGGATTAGCTTTGTTCTCCTTTATCCCTGAGAGTACAGGTAAGATTAATCAGAAAAAAGTTATATAAAGGTATATTAAGATTTAAGGTTTAACCTGATGCAAAAATTCCCTACCCATTAGACTGATGCCAAAATCAAATGTAATAACAGATTCTCCATTCTTGGAAGTCATTGCAAAAGCTGAATGGCCACTTGTTGAAGATAATGTATAGTAAATTTTTTTTATGACAGTTTGTGAGAAACAGATATTTCTAAATGGACTAGTCTATAGAGCAGCGGTTCTCAACCTGTGGGTTATGTTCAATTTGTAGCAATGAAAATACATCCTGCATATCATATATTTACATTACGATTCATAACAGTAGCAAAATTACAGTTATGAAGTAGCAACGTAAATAATTTTATGGTTGGGGGTCACCACAACATGAGGAACTGTATTAAAGGGTCATGGCATTAGGAAGGTTAAGAACCACTGCTATAGAGTAAGAGCTGAAAAGGGACATTAGATGCCATCTAGGGGCCAGCCCTAGCCCATTCTCACCACTACCCCCAACAAAAGAGAAGGAAGCTAAAGACTGAAACATTTAAGTAATTTGTCCAAATTCTTAAAGGTAGTAACAGAAGCAGTATTTAAATCTAGGCCCAATAACCCCTATGCCACTGACCTTTACATTGTACCAAAATGACTCTAGACCTCAAACAGACCTTCTAACATTAACTCTATGATTTTGTTCATTTTCTAGAAAAAGAAAAAAAAATCTGTGATAGCAAGTTGTTTGTTTGGTTTGGTTTGGTTTTGCTTAGTGGCACAACATTTACATAATATGATACACTTTTGTTGAGTCATTCGTCAGTCACATCTGACTCTTCACCATCCCTTTTGGAGTTTCCTTGGCAATGATACTGGAGTACTTTACCATTTCCTTCTCCATTGCATTTTGTTGATGGGGAAACTGAGGCAAAGAAGGTTAAGTGATTTGCCTAGGGTCACATAGTTAGAATCTGAGGCCAGATTTCAACTCAGGAAAATATACACAGAGTTATACTGTTGCGTATCAACACACATACAGATACATGCACCAGCCTCTAAAAATGCTACTCCAAAGTTTCTTCCTTCTATTGAAGTGACCCAGTTGCCCCGTATTGTTGAATTCTATTTCAGTGGAGCAAAATCCCTGAGAGATTCTATAATGCTGAAAAGGTCTCAAGTATGGTAGTAGCAACAGACTTATCTCCTTGAAGAGGACCACCCCTGTAATGGCTGGAATCACATAGTAGACTTAAGAAATTCTTGTTGCCTTTCCTCCCATCTTCCATCTTCTCTATAAAGCAGAATAGGTTCATACCCAGGAAGTTAGGCACTGAATGGTGAATCCTTTGGACATGGTAACCCATGAACCAAAAACACAAATGACCCTGGATCCTATATGACACCCTTGTCTTTCAGTATTGACTTCACCACAGTGGTGGCAGAAACAACTGAAGATCACTCAGGATTTGGCTGCTAAATAAACAATTTATGTTGAAGAAAAAAAACAACAGAAGACAGATTTTTTAAAAATAAGATATTAACATACACTATCACCATTTCCTAAGACAGTTGCTATAGTAGCAAATGAAAAGAAGTTAGAAACTCTTCATTCATCAAACAAAAACTGAATCTCTAGGAATGGTTAAGGAAGCCAAAGGTAAGGCAAGGGAGGCAGGCAGGCAGGAAGACAGGAAGGAGAGAGGGAGGGAGAGATGAAGGAAGAAAAAGAAGGAAGGAAGGGAGAAAAGGAAGAAAGGAGGAAGGAAGGGAGGAAGGAAGGGAAGAAGGAAGGAAGGAAGGAAGGGAGGGAGGCAGGAAGGAAGGAAGGAAGGAAGGAAGGAAGGAAGAAAGAAAGGAAGGAAGGAAGAAAAGAAGGAAGGAAGGAACGAAGGAATGAAAGAAGGAAGGAAAGAAGGAAGGAAGAAGGAAGGGAAGGAGGGAGGAAGGAAGGAGGGAGGGAGGGAAGGACAGAGGGAGAAAAAAATCAACGTTTGTTAAGCATCTACTGTATGTCAAGCACTGTGCTAAGTCCTTTACAGACATCTCCATTGATCCTCTCAGCACCCTGGGAATTAGATGCTATTATTACTCCCATATTATAGTTTTAAAAAGTGCAGCAGTCATAGGTTAAATGACTTGCCCTGGGTCAGATAGTTATGAAATGTCTGAAGATTGATATGAAGTCAAGTCTTGACTCCAGGTCCAGTGCTATCTCCACTGCATCACCTACCTGCCTATTTATTTTATTTATAAGAACAAAGCTAAACTGGAATACAAAGTCATTTGTAAAGCTTCTGGAAGAGCATGGCAGAAGTATATGAGCAGAAGCACCACATAAGAGAGTGAGAAACTATGTAGGAGGAAACAAATTTTGTTGGTAAAAGACCCAATTAAGTTAAATCCTTCTGAAGATATTTAATACTGGAAAATAGAAAGTGAAGAGAAACAAAAATCAATTACAATAACTCCAAAAACATAAGCAAAATGGAAAGACAATAACTGTAAGAATTACTATAACAAATTATTTTCTCCATCAATGAGAGTGGAGGCAGTATATTCGGATTTTTTTGACATCTTTGATGTAATGTTATATGCTGGCTACACAAATGAAAAGTAGCTGTTAAATAAACAAAATCATTAAAATGTGGAAAGAATATCTACACATACGTAACATCTTTTAGATACGTTACACAAAGAAGTATAACAGTAATTAGCCCCCTTAACACACACACCCCTCAGTAAAATGGGAAGAAAAACAAAATTACTCCAAACACACACAGCATATATTCCAGATATACTGCTGAAGTAGAAATAAAGTTGGATATATATATTTTTAAAAGAAACAGTAGCTCAACTAGACTAGACATACACAAAGGAGATTTCTAACAGAGGGGCCAATTTTTGAGAGCAATGGGGTGCTCAGTACTCAAAAAATCTGAAAGAGGAGGAACAAAGAGTTGGAAAAAAACCTGGAACTTTTTATAACATTAAAAAGTGATTAAAATATCAGTAAGTAATGACCTATATGCCTATCCTCTCAACTCTACAAAATATTTTTGAGATTGAAATACATTTGCATTGAGGTCATTGTCAGTTAAAATAGAATAAAGAAACAGACATTAGTTAATTCTATTCTACAGCAAATCATATCTTCATAGTCAAACAATTAAACTCTCTTCCAAAAAGATATAACCTATGCATGAAATGTCAAAAAGCAATAAAATATTACTTGAACGATACAGCAGAGAAAATGTGTGCACGTATGTGTATACACACATATACACATTTTCTGTGCTCTACCATTACACACATACATACATTTTCTCTGCTGTACCATTTAAGTTTTATATATATATATATATAATATTTGATAATAATCAAAAAGGGATCAAATATATGCATATTGATCCCTTTTTTATTATTATCAACTATGCTATAAAACAGGGTACATGCTCAACCAAAAGTTTGTGCCTATCTCACAGAGGAAATCCAGTCAAGCATCCCAATGGAAAGGACAATCACTATAGATGTTGAGGTCTCTCTTACCTTTTTTTTTTCAAAATATAATTAATACAGAAATATTTTTTGTTTGACCTCTCATGAATAATGAATATCATATTTCTTGACTTCACAATGGGTTGGGGAGGGGGTGAAAGGAGCAACAGAATTTGGAACTGAAAATAAAAAACAAAATTTGAAGAAAAAAGAAGGATTCATACATTCAAATTGGTTGTTTTAACTTTGTTTTGAGAGTAAGATATAGACATATTTTTCATTAAAATGTTAGTTATTATTTATATTGCCTGAATCATAGCATCCAGGCTTTCGATATGAAATTTTCTTTTGCGGGGTATATGAGGTTATCTCTGTTCATCCTATCTTCAAGGTCACTCATTTCGGCCTGTATAGAATTCAGATGTTCTTTTAGTTTTGAATGCTTGTGCTATTTAGACAAATTATCCTCTGATTCAATACTTTGCCTTCCAGAACCTGTAAATGTCTCCTTCACTGATTCTCCATCATGGAGTAATTTATTTTGGCTTTTTTTTGGAGGGCACTTGGGGTTAAGTGACTTGCCGAAAGTCACATGGCTAAAAAGTGTGTCAAGTGTCTCAGGCAGGATTTGAACTCAGGTCCTCCTGACTCCAGGGCTGGTGCTCTATTCACTCTGCCACCTAGCTGCCCCTGGAGTAAATGTTTTTCTAAGCTACTGATTACATTTCTAACATTTTGCACTGAGTTCCAATTTCTGACCTATAGTCATTCTTCATTTTTTTCTTTAAAGATTATATTTCCCTTTGGAATCATTATAGAATTTTCACTGTTGTCCTTTGCTATTTATTAATTCCAAAAGATTCAGTATTTCATGAGAGAATATTAATTAATTTACTTTAATATTAGAATTTAAGAGAGCTTTATATTCTCTGAGGTTTAAGTCATGATTCTTGTTGTCTTCAGAAATTTCTCTTTATTTGATTGTGCATGGCACTTTTATTAAGATTGTTTTTTCTTTTCAACTCTGGTTTTTTTCTAGAAAGAATATAAGCTTTTTGAGAGTAGCAGATAATACAACTCCTGACATGTAGTCTGCCTTTAATAAGGGCTTATGATTAATAGTGGCTTCCTTAAACTAGGCACAGACCAATATCTTATACCAAATACCAAGAGGAAGTTGAAATGGGTACATGATTTAGACATAAAAGCTGATACTATAAGCAAACTGGGAGAACAAGAAATAGTTTTCCTGTCAACTTTATGGAGAAGGGAAGAATTCATGACAAAACAAGAGATAAAGAACATTATAAAATGCAAAATGGATAATTTTGATTACATTAAACTGAAAACATTTTGCACAAATATAATGCAACCAAGATTAGAAGGGAAGAAGAAAGTTGTGAAACAATGTTTACAACCAGCGTCTGATAAAGGCCTCATTTCTAAAATATACAGAGAACTGAGTCAAATTTATAAGAATGTCAGTCATTCCCCAATTGATAAATGGTCAAAGGATGAACAGCAAGTTTTCAGAGGAAAAAAATTAAAGCTACCTATAATCATATGAAAAAATGCTCTAGGCGGGGTAGAGCCAAGATAGCGGCATAGAAGCAGGAAAACTCCACAGCTCCCCCCATAACTACCTCAAATACCTATGAAATATGCCTCTAAACAAATTTCAGAACTCCAGAACCCATAAAAGTGCAGAGAAACAAGGGTCCCACTTAAGGCAGCCTGGCAGGCAAGACAGGAAGGGCTCATCACAGAGCACTGGGAGATGAAACTAGCCTGGCCTGAAACCATAGCTTGGCCCCAGGGTGGCCAGGACAAGCTGCAGCTGGAGCTTTCAGGAGAGTGGATCACCAGCTGCTGTGGCGATTTCCAGAATTATGAACCCATACGAAAAAAAAGACTAAATGAAAGGTTAGTGGAACTCAGCTAAATCTGGGGGAGAAAAGCGTGTGGCCAGCCACCTCCAGGTCAAGAAAGCAGTAGAAGTGGCAGCCCTGCAGCTGCCTCCACATGACTGCTTCAGAAGCTCCTGGCCTGCATGTTGCAGGGAGCCAAGAAATTATTCAGAGGCTAAGTGCTCTTGCTTTAAGGTGCCTGGATGAGGAATGTGGCCTTGGGTGGTGGTCCTGAGGTGCGTTTTCAGTGAGCAAGCTGGTGGGGGCTGCAGCAGCCTCCTAATAGCTCTGGCAGCTGCAAAAACCCCAGAGATTTGGGACAAAGCTCTCCCTTCTGGAAGCAGTGTTTCACAGAAGTAAAAAGTCAAGTAATTGACTGTCAACATGAGCAAGCAAAGGCAGCAAAGGAAGAACAGCAATTCAACTTTAGATTCCTTTTTTGGGGACAAAAAGGATCAAAGCATGGAACAGGAGGAAGATAACACAGTCAGAACTCCCGCACCAAAAGGTTCCAAGAAACATGAACACTGGTTACAAGCCATAGAGGAGCTTAAGAAGGATTTTTAAAAAACAAATAAGAGAAGTAGAGGAAAAATTGGGAACAGAAATGAGAATAATGCAAGAAAATCATGAAAAGAGAGTCAACAACCTGACTGAAGAAAATAACACCTTAAGAAATAGATTAACTCAAATGGCAAAAGAGACGCAAAAAGCCAATGAGGAGAAGAATGCCTTAAAAAGTCAAATTTGCCTGATGGAAAAAGAACCTCAAAAGCTTTCTGAAGAGAATAATTCCTTCAGAATTAGAGTGGAGCAAATGGAAGCAAATGACTTTACGAGAAATCAAGATATTATTAAACAGATCCAAACAAATGAAAAAATAGAAAGTAATGTGAAATATCTCCTTGAAAAAACCATTGACGTGGAAAATAGATCCAGGAAAGACAATTTAAAAATTATTGGACTACCTGAAAGCCATGATCAAAAAAAGAACCTAGAAAGCATCCTTCAAGAAATCCTCAAGAAAAATTGCCCTGATATTTTAGAACCAGAGTGCAAAATAGAACTTGAAAGAATTCACCGATAACCTCTTGAAAAAGATACCAAAATGAAAACTCCTAGGAATGTTATAGCCAGGTCCTGGAGCTCCCAGATCAAGGAGAAAATATTACAAGCTGCCAAGAAGAAACAATTTGAATACTGTGGAAACACAATAAGGATAACCCAAGATCTAGCAGCTTCTACATTAACGGATCGCAGGGCCTGGAATATGATATTCTGGATATCAAGGAAGCTAGAATTAAAACCAAGAATCACTTACCCAGCAAAACTGAGTATAATATTCCAGGGGAAAATATGGTCATTCAACGAGGTGAAGGACTTCCAAGCATTCTTGAAGAAAAAACCAGAACTGAATAGCAAATTTGACATTCAAATACAAAAAACATGAGAATGTAAACACGGAAAAGAATTCATAAGGAACTTATCAACGTTGAACTATTTACATGCCAACATGAGAAAATAATAATTGTAACTTATGAAACTTTTCTCAGTATGAGGACAGTTGAAGGGTATATATATATATATATGTATATATATATATGTACGTATGTATGTATACACATATATATGTGTACATCCACATATGTCACATAGGAGGGTATATATGTAAAGGAATACATATGTGAGTATGTGTATATATGTGTACATAGACAGGGGGCACAGGATCAATTGAAGAGGATGGGATAATATTTCAAAAGGTGAAATTGAGAGGTAGGAGACGAATATTACAAGAAGAGATAGAGAGAGACAGAATGGGGTTAATCCTCTCATATAGAAGAGGCAAGGGATACCTGTTACAATGGAGGAGAAGGAGAGGAAGGCAAAAGAAAATGGGTTAACTTTAC
>CM053581.1:524615307-524629171 GCA_028627135.1 Pseudochirops cupreus | reverse complement strand
ATATATATATATAATCATTATTATTTACATGCAACTGGGAAATAAGATATACAGGTACTAGGGTAGCGAGATCCATCTTGCCCTACTGGAAAGTCAGAGGGGTGATGGGGTAGGATATAGGAGAGAGGAGATTGGGAGAGGACGTATACAGTGGGATTGCTGTTTTGGGGTGGTGGGTAGGGGAAAGACGGGGAGAAAATCTGTAACCCAAAATCTCATGGAAATAAATGATATAAACTAAAAATAAAGTTTAAAAAAGGAAAAAATGCTCTAAATCACAAATGATTAGAGAAACACAAATCAAAACAACGTCTCTGAGGTGCCATATCATACCTATCAGATTGGCTAACATGATAAAACAGGAAAATGGTAAATGTTGGAGAAGATGTGGGAAAACTAAAATACTAATGCACTCATTGTTAGTTGAGTCAGGAACTGATACAGTTATTCCGGAGAGCAATTTGGAACTATGCCCAAGATAAGATTGTGAATACCTTTTGACTCAGCAATAACACTTCTAGGTCTGTATCCCAAAGAGAGCATAAAAAGAGAAAAGTTTCCATATGTACAAAAATATTTATGGCAGCTATTTTTGGGGTGGCCAAGAATTGGAAAATGGGGGGATGGCCATCGATTGGGGAATAGCTGAACAAGTAATGGAATACTATTGTTCCATGAGAAATGATGAATAGGAGGACTTGAGGAAAACCTGGAAGGACTTACAGGAACTGATGCTGAGTGAAGTGGGCAGAACCAGGAGAATGTTTTACACAGTAACAACAATATTGTGTGATGACTAGCTCTTCCTCAACAATGCAAGTATCTAAGTCAACTCCAAAAGATTCATGATGGAAAATGCTATCCACATGGAGAAAAAGAACTGTAGAGTCAGAATGAAGATTAAACCATAATATTTGCTCATTTAAAAATTGTTTTGTTTTGTTTCTTCTTTTTTATGGTTCCTCCCATTGGTTCTAATCCTTCCTTACAACATGGCTAATGTGAAAATATGTTCAATTTCAATGCACATGTTAAGCCTGTATCAGATTGTATGCCTTCTTGGGGAGGGAATAAGGGAGGAAGTGGGTGAAAATTTAGAACTCCAAATCTTATGGAAGTGAATATTGAAAACTAAAAATTAATTATTTAATAATTTAAAGTATATTGGCTTTCTGGAAAAGTAAAAAGGATGCTAAAAGTATGGTCCATAAGAGAGATCATTCACTCTTTCAAACTCAAGTAATGTAACTAATAAGATGTTGTAGGCCCTAATCGTCCTTTTAAAATAAGATGTGTATTTGAATTAGAGAAACAATGATTTTGTTTTGTTTTGATATCTCTATGGGTGTGTTTTACACATTAGAGTAGCGTAATGCTGTAAGTACTTTTTAGTGAAGAGTAGCCATGCTGAAATTAGGAGCAGCATAAGCCATGTTCTCTATCTTTTATTACTTTCTGCTCTAAGGATAAACCAGTAGAACTGCTCAACAGGCAACAGTGGAATGAAATTTTTCAATTGGAACTGGATGACAAGTTAGAAGTACTGGCAGTCATGGGGGGAGCGGATTGAGTGAGAGTGTGCACATTGACATCACTGATCATGTTCTCCTTTATTTAAGATTGTAACCCCTCATCTACCACCAACCAAGTGTGACAATGGGCATGACATGCAACAGCTTTGGGCCACAGAGGTTTCTCTGAAAAGTAAGGAAGTCTAGCTACATGGAAAATGAGATGAATTAGCAAAGGATCCTAAATATAAACAGAATACTAGGGGTCAGTCATTTCAATGTCCAAGTCTGATCATAGCCCTCCTGACTAAAAAGACTTCAGTACTCTTACCTTGCCTTTTTCATTTTTTTTTCTTCCTCACTCTCCAAATTTAGTGAACAAGAGAAAACTGGATTCAGTGAAATTTCATGTCTCATTTCATCCTTGTAGGATTTGGGAACTAAAGTTCTAGCATGATCAAAATGAGTTGAATATGCTAATGAGGGTGGGTCATGAAGTTGCTGCTCATTTAGTAGTCTAAAATAAGTTTCAAGGTTAAGGATATCCTCATCTCCATGGACTAAAGTGAGTGACAGCTACTGAAATCAAGAAAATGATTAAAGCCTCATATCTGATTTGCAGGCCTTCCAATCCAATCTGACCACTCACTGCTGTTAAGGGGGAGCCTTTGGGAGGGAGGTATTTGAGAAGCACAAAGGAAAGAGGCTTGAGGGAGGAACGGGGTGAGGAGGGAGGCTATATCTGTAGAATAGTAAAAACTACTTTACGACTTTTCTTAATTTTAACATTAAAATGTAAAAACAATAACAATCATTATCATCATCAGATGTGTTTCCTCTACTCCAGATTCTCAATTTCCACTATTAATTGTTCTTTGTAAAACAAATATTCAGGAAACTGAGTGTCACTTTGGATACATGACACATGGAAAGATATTTGTATGTGGTCTTTTCAAGAATACATCTCCAGTGGAACCAGGTTATCTAAGGAGAGTGATTAATTTAGCAGTTGATGTGTCTCCATCTTACAATGCAATTCAGTGCCTTGAATCTACTTATAGTTGTGGGAGTAGTGGTATCAAGCTCAATAGAGACAGAGGCCATGCCACTAATGAGTACATAAGGATTCCTGCAGGATATAGATTGACTTAGTTGTAGAATGTAATCTCTCTGTGTTATATTTATTTTACTGCGTATTTCCCAAGGAAATTGTAATCTTGTTTGGGCCACACTTGGGAATGTTGTAAGCCACATGGGGCCCACAGGCTGGCCATTTGACACCGTAGGCCTAGTGCTCTGAGGTGACTTGCTAAAGGTCACAAAACTAACATGTGTCAGGGGCAGTGCTTGAACCCAAGTCTTCTTGGTTTTGAGATCAGCTCTCTAAAATTATGTGAAGCTACCACTCCAGGTCATTAAAGTGGTAAAAGTGTTGTAGACTTTTCATCTAACATAGTCATTCCTTTTTCTTACTGCTGTTGTTGTTCAGTCAGGTCCAACTCTTTGTGACCTCCTTTTGGTTTCTTTTTGGCAGAGATATTAGAGCAGTTTGTCACTTATTTCTCCGGCGAATTTTACAGATTAAGAAACTGAGGCAAACAGGGTTAAGTTATTTGTCTGAAGCCACATTTGAACTTGGGTCTTCCTGACTCCAGGTCTGGCACTCTTTAGGGGAGCTAGGTGGTGCAGTGTATAGAGCACAGGTTCAGGAATCAGGAATACTCATCTTCCTCGCTTAACCATGATTGCCTCAGTTTCCTCAGCTATAAAGTGAGCTGAAGAAGGAAATAAGCTAAAGAAACGAAACACTGCAGCATCTTTGCCAAGAAAACCCCAGATGGGATCATGAAGATTCAGGCACAATTGAGTAACAAGAAGTCACCCCTTTAGCCTGGCTTCAGTAATAGAAGTCAAATGTCTGTTTAGGGAGGGGATTTTCATCAAAGAGGGCTATGTTAGCAAGTGATGTATTACCACGCCTAAAGTTATGCTCTCAGTCTTTCAATTTTACTTTTAAAGGCAGAAGTAGGAATTGATAACATTCAAATTCTTTTTTTTTTTTCCTTATCCTCTGTCTGGGAAGCAAATGGAAATCCCATCAGATTAGTTTCTTACACTATTTAGACTGTGTCCTAGTTTTAAAGATCCCTCAAATATTTTGCATGTAGTCATTAATAAATGCCGGGGATTCGAACCAAATGAAATATTAGTTCAGTCAATTTGGAGATCATGTTAATGATCTCCTTTTTTTCTCATTTTTTTTCTGGTTTGATCGCTTTGGGAAATATATGCATGTTTCCAGTCCAAACTGGAATGTTTTTATTTGTTCTTACCTTTTGTGTATTTCAAAATTCAATAAAGCATGAACATTTGTAATGAATTGGGTTCAAGATCCAAGGAATGTAGTTCATCATCATTTGAGTTCATAGGTCATTATTTAACATGAATTTCAACCCTGAGCTATCAGTCAATAGGTCTTACCAATAACTACCCAACTTAAAAAAAAACAAACATAAAAATAAAAGGTCTGATCTTAAACCCACAATGCCACCTATAAACATGGTTTAAGAATTGAAAGCACATATTTTACTCCTACAATGGATTAAAATAAAAAATAAAGTCAATCATCCTCTTTGCATTAGTTTCCCATGGTGAGCAGGAGGGGAAAGGGATGAGTTTTCAACTTCTAGACAACATTACAGTAACCTACAAGTCAGGTGATACTCACTGATATTCCATCATCAACTGTGAAGCCTCTCTCTGAAGGCCATACTGGATATAGTAATAAACTCAGTGGGCATTTTCTTACTGATATTGGTGTTTCCAAGTCAAAATGACACTGAAATACCTTTGAACATTTATGATTTATTTAGCTATTAGATTCAGAAAGGTATGGTTGTGTATTGAAATGTACCAATGGGGGCTCTCATGTGGGCTTCAGTTATGATTTCCCTTCTCTTTCTGATACATATGGTGTGTGTGTGTATACACAAGATATATAGTATCTATTGCAATATAAATGTCATAGATACATAGAATGTTGGAGCTGAAAATGAGTGAAAGAATGAATGAAAATATATTTATGAAGTACTTACTATGTGCTAAGAATTTTGCTATGGATATACAAATAGTTTTTAAAAGTCTCTGATCCCATTAAGCTCACTTTCAAAAAAGTGGAGACAGCACATACAAGAAGGTTCAACCATAGGCTGTATAGAAAGGTTCTATAGAGTTTGGGGTACAAGGCATATATTAGGTGTTTAATAAACACTTGTTAATTGGTTTGACTGCAGTAGTAGGATAGACAGAAAGACCTGGGAACCTAGAGAATTAGACTGTGGGACTGATTCATATCAAACACTATATAGTCTAGTTGTTCCACTGTACAAATGTAGAAATTGAGCTCCACAGAGGTTAAATTGGTTTCTCCAATGTCATAAAGAGTGTCATAATTGTACCTTGAACCTAGGTCTCCTGATTATATTCCATTGCTCCTTCTACTATAACATTTATTCAAATATTTCCATTGTAGATCCATGTGGCATTAATTACACTGCTTATATATTAATATCTAAGGATCTTGTTACAAATATAAAGATGAAATATTTCTCCAAAAGAAGAAAAACATCTGATTTTCCAGCAAATCAACTGTTTTTATCCTTTACAATAATGTCTTTAATAGAATTGGAGGTAGCTTATAAAGTTTCTCGTAAGCCATATTATTGCAAACTAATGCAAGTCAAATCGTGACAATATGTTAAGGGGTTGTTTGTTGTTGTTGAAGAATGAAGTAAAACTAGCTCTTTCTAGAGACTGAGTCAAAGCTTGAAGTCTATCGGGAAGCAGAACCAGAGGTTACATGGGGCATGATATCTAGCAAAGCAGACCCAGAAAGCATGAACAGGAATAAAAGAATTGTGGCATGGAGTACAGAGGAGAAAGGACCATGGGATAGGGTAGATGACCAGCGTGAATCAAAGAGGAGGAAAAAATTATGTGCAGTCAAGAAACCAAGATATGGGTGAGTAGCTCATGTGACAATTTGGGAGTAGAGATAGTGTCTTTCTTTGTACTATGTCCCCAGTTCACGTGGACAGTAGATGTTTAATAAATGCTTTGATAACTGACTGATAGGCTGATTGATGATGAGCAGAGCTCAGAATGGAGTCTCTGTTAATGTCATTGGCCAGTTGTGTACATTTGCACCAGAAGTAGGGCCTCAGTGTTCATTCACTATAGTCCTCATTCAAATAGCACCAACATAAAACCACATTATGGTAAATGACACATTTATGATGGGTCTAAACCATATATATTCAGCGAGATTGTTTTGTTTTTGCAAATTAGTAACACAAGAAAACGTATGACTTCTTCATTCCTAAAGAATGACAAGCTCAATCTCAGCTAATGACCCCTTCTCCCAACCCTTCCTGGTAAGGAGGTGTTCATTTTGACCAATAAACACATGCATTAGGATTCAGTAAAAATATAAAGATATTTTATCTTAGCCATTATAATATTCGAAATGTTTTCACAGCTGCCGATATCCCCCCATCCCTTCACAAAATCCTCTTTGCTGACTTGCTAGGCAGTCACTTCAGAAACAATTAGGACGTATGTTTCTTTGAGCTGGATAATTAAATGCCAGGAAAACTCAGTGCTCAATATATGATTCACTCAACATCTTGTTGTTTGAAGGAGCCAGTGTTCATAGATAGGATGGATTGAATTCCTAACAACATCTGGCATGAGCCATGGACTTGGCCCTCACCATAATAGCATTACATTCATGGTCGGAATGACAGCTAAATGGATGGATGGAGCTGGTCTCTGAAGTGGCAGATTCATGACTACAGCATAATGAATCAGAATGTTGTAACCTCTGGTCACATACACCCTGGCCTGTTGTTCCTGACAAGCTGTATCAGGGGATGCTGAGTAAATTGTAGTTGTCAGATCTAATGGTGAAGGATTCTGTCTTCTAAGTTACTGGGAAAGCTAAGCTGAGTTTCCATTCCAATAATCTGGATCAAAACACTTCCAGATTGCCTTGGTCAATTTATTCTGTCACTTAATTAAAACCAAAGCTTTACAAATTTTGTCAGTAAGCAAGGGAGAGACCACCTTCAACCCTGAAAACTAGTCCTCAGGACCAGATATCAAATGAAGTTAGCCAAGTCATAGGACCTGAATTTCTAAGTGATTCTCTTTAGAGAATTCTTCATGGGTTAAACAAAGATTAATGCAACAGACTCATAAAGTCACAATTGAAAATTCTGAAAGAATTAGAAATGAAAACAAATTTAAACAAAGTAATGAAAAGCAGAATTTCTATCCCCAGCTCATTCCTACACACGGGAAACATCCAATCCATGGGAAATGGAATAATGTAGCCTCAGATGGTGTGTTTTCATTTTTATCGGCTTGGAAATGTTACAGATTGTGAAGTTATTAGAGTAGCTGAAGTGATGTAAAATATTTAGTTGTGTTTTTTTTTTACTTGAATATTTTTCTTTCCCTTCACATCAATATGCAGGCACTGCCAAAGCCAAGAATTATCAAGAACTGAAATTTCAGATAAAGACGTCTTTGTTATGAGTCGCTCTCCATATTTCAATGTATCCAAAATGAATATGTGTTCCTATTATTGAAATGTCCTTGTCAAGCACATCCTGCACAGTCTCATGACTTATGCTGCACCACATTCCACAGGCTTCTAAAGGATGCTTTAGTGGAGCACACATTTGTAGGTGTCTGTTGTTAATTCACACAGAGTGAGTGATTTGGTGCTGCCCTGTGCTTTTCAGTCTCTCCTCAAGAGCATTAAATGCATGATGATATGTCTCAAGAGAGTACCTATTTCCTGATGACATGTATTTATTAAGGAAATGCACATAAGCTCCGTAGGGATATAGACAGCACATTTTCAAGGAGACTATCAAATTAGAATGCATTATATAATGACTGCTTTTTGCAGCAGAGAACACAGTATGCACTCTGTATTTTAAAAGAGTGAAGCTGTAATTTGGATATTTTTTAGGCTAATTTGAAACTATTCCACCAGGAAGAAATCATGCAGGAGGTACTTTACAAATTGTTACACAGAAAATAAATGTACATGAGAGTGCTTTGAGTAAGGGGGAAGTGCTTTACTAGCATGCAGTGTACACTGTAATTACAACTAAGAAACCTCTATTAATTCCTTTTTATTAATGAATTCAAGTTATTTAATCAGTAAACCCAATGAAGTGAATAAAAGTACAATTGTCTTGTTTCATAAGGCCACAGAAGAGGTCATAAATTTCTGAGTCTGAACTAACCTGGTATAGTTAGGGGCTTATCGTCTCATGTCTAGGGCTCTTATGCTCAAAGGAGCATGTTTTCTCTTTTTAGTAAGTCTCTAGCCTCCCACTACTGGACTCTTATTCACCCTGGACACCCCCCCCCCTCAACTCAGTGACTTATTACTATGAGTTATCTCCCCTGGAGCCAATCATTCACCTACCACCAAGCTCAACCCTTGATATCTGCATCCCTTCAATGCATCTCCTCCTGAAAATTGATGAGTCAGGATCAGTAACTCTGTCATGGGGACACAGTCTTTGGGATATGCTTTCCTCTCCCAGGACAGAACCATTCCCAAGGTGGTCTACCATTTTTTCTTCACCTCACTTCCCTCATTGAACTTCACCCACTTCACTCTCATATATCCACTGTACTAGAGTCAACTGGAAACCTTCAAGGAAGCATTATTAGTTCTAAGTCTGTGATTTTTCAAAAGTTTTATATGTGAAGGGCAAGCTATGGTAGATCATTCCAAACACACTTGACCCCAGTGACAAAATATGTTTGTGACAGAGGTACCAGCCTAGTAAAATATAGAAAAACTTGTCACCAGAAATCTGACCCAGACCCCATGACAACACATTAATTTTGTACAAATACAAAAATGCCTTAAATTTTTTGTAGTTCTTGTATCTTTTTTTGTTGAATTTATTTCAGTTACGATGAAAAAGCAAATGACTATGTTTGCCTTATACATAAATATATGTATCAATATGTACATTTAATCTATCAATTCTCTGAAGAATTGGGTAGCATGTTTTACCATGTGTCAGTTGGAATTATACTGTGACTTGTCCCTGTACTGATCAGAGTTCTTAAATATTTCAAAATTGTCATTTACAATATTGTCATTCCACTGCAAATAATTTTACTACTTCATTTCATTCTGCATCAATCCATACGTCTTCCCGTGTTTTTCTGAAAATAATATTTCATTTTTCTTACAATATGATTCCATTATATTTGTAAACCATAATCAATACTTCTCCTTATCACTGTCATTCAGTTACAATGCTTAAGTTCCCTTTTTAGAATATAAGATCTTTAAAGGCATGAACTGTCTTTCTTACTTGCATTTGTATCCCAAGTTCAGTCCTGACAAATAATATATCCTTTCCATTCTCTTCATTTCCATGAGAAGAAACTCAAGAAGTCATTAAAAGACCTAAAAGAAGAGATAACTTGCAAAGTTATAGGTTTTAAAGAAAAAAGAAAGAGAATGTTTATTGCTTAGGTGGAAGGCAGGGAAATGTTAATGCAACAGTAGACATGCAGAACAGAATGGAAAACACAAAGTTCAAATACCACCCCCTATGATGCTACTCAACTCAGGCTTACAGGCTGAGTCTTCAGGATGGTGCTTTTTCCCAGGTTCAAAGTATTTGTGGGTTCTTACTCAAATAACAGCCCATGAACTTTCCCCTGCCAATGTAATTCTTTTTATTAGTTAACTGTTAAGCATGAATAACTTAAAGAAAAAAAAAATTATTTGCTTAGACAGTATAATAAGAACACTAGATACAAAACATTCATTTCATAAATCTGGGGCCTACTCACTCCCAAATCCATAGAATATCAGTAGGAAGAGTTAATATATACATATGTTGAATAGAAGAGATACAGAAAAGGAAGAAACAAATGTGACCAAGGTAACTCACACCCCTGGAACTGTTGGACCCTAATGCCTTTCATTTTGTGTTGTCTTAATTTTTCTCTTTATAGGCACAGCATCTCTGCTGGCAAGTTCCTTCAGATAGGCTTTTAAGATTACTGTACTCTGTAAGCTTGACTTAAGATTTCCAGGACTAAGTGTCTCTTTAACTCACAAGTGGCTTTCTTCTCTGCTTCCAGAAGTCACACTCTTAACATTACCTCCTGTTTATATTTCCTCGTTTCATGATGAGTACAATGTCATCTATCAGGTGAATATCTTCATTGCAAGAAAACTAGCTGATAGGGGAAAAAATAAACTTCTCCCCTCAGAGGCAAGAATGTTTCCATGTCAAAAGTAGAATTCTTCATTTATACTTTATGTCTCCTTACCTTTCCCCTACCCTTCCTTCTTTCCCTCCATCTCTACTTCTCTCTCTCTCTCTGTTCTTCTCTTTGCCTCACTCTCTGTTTAATTTTTTTGCCTCTGTTGTTAAAGGTCAAAATTCTCATAGCTGTCTAAACTGTTGGCTTAGAATTTGTGAAATATAATTACATTATAATAGTAAAAGAAGAATGATGTGAGCTGAGATTTGGCCAAAAGAGGAATGATAAGGAAATCTATTTGATTCTAAGGTTAAAGTAGGGGAAGTGATTGCTTTGCATAAAATAAGCCTCACATATCTTGGAGAAATGTGAACATGTTGGCACACACATGAGAGCACACATGCATTCACATGCGCGCACACACACACAACTGCATTCAGTTGAGTTAGTGATTCAGATATGAGTTAGGATGACAGAGGCAGCATAAAAATTTTCAAGGAAAACTAGTTTCAAATAACTAGTGGTGATATTTTAAAAAGTGACAACATGACTTGATGAAAGGGAAACTTTACAATTATAAATACATGTCAATAAAATGAACTGTGCCATTAATGCAAGAGACATGAGATTTGATGACTGGATTAGAAAAATGAAAACAGACATTTTGTTGTACACAAAAACATATTTATGACAGAAGTATTTATATGGAAATATCTGAAGTTCTACAGTAGAAAAATATAGTCACATGGGAAATCAAAACAGGACAAGAAAAGAAGCAAAAGGAAAAGGAAGGAAAGCAGAGGTGAGAAAAGGGAGAGGAGAAGGAAAAGAAAGGCAAGGAAAGGAGAGGAAAGAATAGGAAACAGAAGACAGTGCAAGGGAAGGGAAAGGAAGCAAGAGGGAAGTTGCCATGGGTAAGAAAACATCTGTCTCTAAGTACTTAAAAACAAAAATCTAAGTGAATTGGATAAAAACCAACTAGATAGAGAAAGATTTTAGGTAATCTCAATATGTCTCTTTCTGGGACAGATAAATCAAATAGACGAATATGCAAGAAGTAGGCTATTAATCAGCAAAGAATGTTGGATATGCTGTCTATGATAGCTAATTGCTATTATTAAATAGGAATATTAGGGATTGGTATCATTTATCATTTCGCTGGACTTTTGTTAAAAATGATCTTATACTAGAGAAAAAAGAAATAAACACAGAGTTTATAAAAAAGAAATATTAGACATGTTTTATAGACTATAACATCAAATACATAACTTTATAGCTATGAAATACAAAGTACAATCCAACTTGAAATATGAACAAAATATGGATTTCAATAAAGAATAATATCCCATGTTATAAGTAAGTTAAAAGAAAATACCAAAATGATTTTTAAAATTATGTTGCTTAAAACTATGGAAGGAAGGAGGGAAGGAAGGAAGGAAAGGAAGGAAGGAAGAAAAGGAAGGAAGGAAGGAAAGAAGGAAGGAAAGGAAGAAAGGAAGGAAGGAAGGAAAGGAAGAAAGGAAAGGAAGGAAGGAAGGAAAGGAAGAAGGAAGGAAGGAAGGAAGGAAGGAAAGGAAGGAAGGAAGGAAGGAAGGGAGAAAAAGTATATACATACTGCTAAATGTAATAGAAAGGCATTTTGTGTGTGGGGATGGGGGACAGAAATTAATTGGATTCCAGAGCACTGGGGAGAAAAAGAAAACAAAACAAAATCTAAGATCTTATAGCTTATGAATGTAACACAATATAATGGAACCATAAAATCATGAATATAAGGTATTCAAAAGAGACTTGGTGACATTTTATGAATTGCCAATGAAGTAAACGGAACCAAGACAACAACATTCAAAGACTACAGGGAAGTTAAGTTTTATCACTTTGGCTGTAAGGAAGGAATCAAAGGGGTAAAATTTTAATGGAAAATGATAGTTACAAAAACAGTGCAGTAATTAAACTAGTGCTTCAAGATAACATTTATCTCACAATATAACAACAAAAGAGAGAAAGAGAACATTAATGAATGAGTATGAAATATATAAAACTAGAAAAATCAAATAAGCATTAAGAATTTTTTGAAAAATCAAAGAAACAGACAATATTGAAATAAAAAACGAATAAAACTGCTATTTGCAAAGTCCAATAAATCATGACCTAACTTGATTTTCTTTTTCAAAGGGAGAAGAAAAATGAATAACTAAAACACTACCTGTGTTTTCGATAAAAATGCCATACCCTTCTGTTAGGTACTTTAATTCCATTATCACATGGCTATTTCCCATCTTTCAGAGTTACTGAGGCACAACTGTGGTAAGAATGTATTTTCCCGTCTGTCAAAATATGGTCAAATTCATTCTTTGTGGCATCATAGGATGCTTGTCACAGCTAATATCTATGAATTGTTTTTTTAAGAAAAATCCCATAATATAGCTATGTGAGGTGTCTGAATATTACGTACACGTTTTTGAATTCTCATTTCCTTCTCCTGACCTGTACTATCCAATTAATTGTTTTTTTCCAAAAACAAATTCTAAAGTATGGAATGTTTACTAAATGAAAACATACTAATCTACCCATATACCTGGGCCATACTCTCTTCTCAAAGAGAATGTCTATACATAATGTGTGGAGGTAGGAGATGAGCATAAACTTACAGAAACCTACTACTGAGATGCATTAACTTTCCTCTCCCTATATTTCTCTCATATCTTAACTTTTCTTATTTTTGCACAGAAGTCGTCAAATATCAGAGAGATTTTAATTGGAGAGTGTTATTAAGTTAGCAGTATAGTTTCTCTGCTACTCTCTCAGAAGCAAAAATAATAGACATGCTGAAATTATTTTCATGGTGGCCTTTTTGTTAGATATTTATCATTAGTAGCTTCTATGGAATTTATAAAACACATTTAATCAAAGCATTTATTTGCCTACCTAAGGACTATCATCCTTTCACTTAACTGAATTTTTGAAATTGATATTATTTAATTTTCCAATAATGCATCTACTCATCAGTAACTGAACAGCAATCTCACTTTTAGACAAACAGCAACCAAATTAAAGTGTGATAATAAACTAAAACTTCAGCACCCACTTCCAAACACTCGTGGGAGAATGGAACGCTAGTTTATTGGTAGATTGCTGTCTTTTTCTTTTTTTCTTACATTTCCCTTCTCATTCAGTAAAGATTTCATAGAGGTTTGTTTTTTGACAGTAATATATTGTAAATTATGGCTCAGCACCCTCTGCTTCCTTTTTCATTTCTCTGTGATCATCACTGAGAAATTGGAGTTGCATTTCACTTGTCTGAGGGCCATTTCTTCATTTTCTATGTTTCAAAGGGTACTCTGCTAATGACAACAACAACAATAATAATAATTATCAAAAGATAGTAGGCCAGCCTACCAACAAATGTAGTCTCTCTCTCTCCCTCTCTCTCTCTCTCTCTCTCTCTCTCTCTCTCTCTCTCTCTCTCTCTCTCGTCTCGGTTTGTCCTTGGAAAACAGATGTGGTCTATTATTAACACCATACTCTAACTTTTTACAAGATGGCAGAACCAGAGAAATCATGAGTTCCACTGGAATAGTTTTCTAGAAACCAGATTCATTTCCATATATTTATGAGACATCTGGGGAAGAATATTTGGAGAAAGGTACATTAAAAAAATAAATCTATAATTAAAATACCACAAAATATAGTAATTATCTGAGAGTTAATCTGCCAGGACACATAGGAAAAATATGACAAAACATGTATTAAATAATATTTTATCTTTCCCCAATTACATGTTAAAAGAATGATTGACTTTTTTTTGTGGTATTTATATTCTTTTTTTTTTATTTTATTATAGTTTGCATCATTCATTTCCACAAGATTTTGAGTTACATATTTTCTCCCCGTCTTTCCCCCGCCCACCACCCCAAAACAGCCATCCCAGTGTGTCCCCCCTCCCCCAGTCTATTCTCTCCTATGTCACTTTTTGGTAGGGCAGGATGGATCTCCCAACTGCAGTGCCTGTGTATCTCAAGTTCCAGTTG
>CM053581.1:524589333-524614807 GCA_028627135.1 Pseudochirops cupreus | reverse complement strand
TAGAGACAAGATATTATAATGTGAAATAACCCTGAATTACATTAACTAGATCATCTCCATCTTAACTAGCACATACTCATTTATCTACTGGAGCAACCAGTTTTAGATTCTATTAAATTTGGTTTTAAGCCTCTGATTCTCCATGGAGTCTGATCACTTTGACTTCCTAGCTAGAAACATGGATGTTAACTCAGATATAAGTATTCAGTTGTTCATAATACAAAGAAATCCAGGGAAGGAATATTAGTGAAACAGTGAATCAATACAGAAATGAATATTGATGATATAGAAAATAATCTCAGCCACATCCCTAAACATGTATATTTTGTTTTCCCTTCTCCCTCTTCCCCTAGTGTGGTTTACAACTCAAAGCTCACTAAAACTTATGACTCTGATAGGGAACACAAAATTTCATAAATATTTGGTCCTCAATATGAAGATAGAATAAAGCAAACGCCCAGGGTATTTGTAGCCTTGTCTTTTCCCATTCTGCTGTCTCCTTTCAGGTTCTGACTGGGCTTGCATCAGGCCCTATTCATCATTCCCAGCTGAAGTTAACCTTCACCAATCTTCCCCACCCCCATAAATAACATAGCTCATCTCCATATTCATTCGACATTGGGCGCTCTAGACTAAGTTCAGAAATAAAAACATACCAAAGATCAAGGCATATTTGAAAAAGTTTTCATAGCACTGTATGGTCTGAGATTTCCATCTCTCTAGAGGTCAACCACCCTGATGGCTCTTGCTTTTACACTTGGACTCATATGAAATTGTTTTTATTCTTTTACAATAATTGTTCATTATCTAGACCACAAGTCATGAAGGACATAGTTTTCTTTGACCTCAATCACGCCTATTGCTCTTAATAATATTTGTCTGTGCCTTTGCTTAAAGGACAAAGTTGTGCCAGCAAGGTAGACAGTGAGAATAAACTTTTGAAAAAAGGATACAAAATACTAAGTGAGGTTCATGGTCATTACTTCCTGGGAGTATCAGGAAAGGCTTCACAGAGAACATGGCATTCAAGTTGGGCTTTAGGGGATCACGAAATTCCAGCATCTTGATATGGTCAATTCAAGCAATGGAAACAACTTAACCTTCAAGCAAAAATAAAAAGAAGAAGAAGAAGAAGAAGCACAAAGGTGCAGAATGTGTAGAGGACTTGGCTGAATCATAGAATTTTTAGAAGGGAGTCGTATGAACCAAGTCTGAACATAAAGGGTGATGCCAAGTTGTGGAAGACCTCAAATAGCAAGGAAAAAGAGTTTTCTTTTTATTTAATGGGCTTTTGCAAGATTTTGAGCAGATAATTAACTTGATCATATACATACATACATAAATATATGTGTGTGTGTATATATATATATATATATATATATGATGCATTCCAACAACTCCTGCTACCTGCTTCAGTACAGTATGAAAGGTCATTATATCCTCTGTGATATATTATTATTGACACCATCATAATTCATTTTTGCTGATTTATTTAGGAGGTGCTTACTTGAACATTTATCCTGCTATGGAACACACACATACATATATGCATGCATATATATATATATATATATATATATACATACACATATATATATACACACATATACACACACACACTTATACTATATCTATCTATCTATCCATATATCCAAATTTTTAGTAGAAATGTCTATGCTTTGGAACAACATGTTGTCGGGTTGGAATTGATGAAGGGATACTCCTTTCCTCTGGATAGAACTTTTGGGAAAACAGATTAAAAGCTCATTTCACCTTGAGTGCCTTCATAAAATTTCAGTTTTTGTAGAATGACAGAGTGACTTTAGAATTGGCAGAGGCTAAATTCTTGCCAAGGGGATCATTTCAAATATTGCTCATGAAGCTTAAGAACAAAATTATAACACATTGTATTAATTTATTAATCTATGCCTTATAAAATGCTTTCATGTCAATTATCTCATTTGGTTACCCAAGCAATCCTATGAAGTCCTTCTCTCATAAATCCTTATCTTTATTTTATGGATGAAGAAACTCATGTTAAGTAAGCATAGCAAATAAATACTGACTAAACCAGAACTATCAAGAGGGTCCCTTCCCTCATGGAAAATAATGGTGTTAGTTAGCTTAATTTTCTCCTTCCCTGAATAGAAGGTAGAATCTATGAACACTAAAACTTCTCTCATTTAATACTTCAAAGATTGTGATTTGGTGGAATTTTCTCTCCAAAAATTTTATAATGGAACTCCTGTATAAGTAGGTGGTTTTTGATAGTTGCAGTCACCAAATAATGTATCATCTTGCAGTCAGTCTAACGATGAGCCTCTCTAATTTGATTAAACTAATTTTTAGCTAATAGACTGACACTAGGTCACTATAAGCATGTATTCAACATTTTCCAATTTAGTAGGTAAATTTCCAAAGCTTGCATTCTGCTGGTAAAAGCTTCAAGTTCACTAAATCTCCCTCAAACAAGAAGGACTAGGACTTGAGCTAAATTAGGCTTTTCTTTGATATTAAAGTATATACACTTCTTTGTATCTGCACAAACAACTACTGGCTTCTTTCTGTAAACCTGTTATAAACCTTTCCACTATATCTACAGTTCACACAATTGAATTACTGGCAGTTAATTCAAAATGTATTGAAAAGTGAATGGAAAATAATAATTTATTGAATTTTGATATCTAATACTTAAATCTAGCCAATTATTTGATTAATATAGCAATAAAAATAATTCCCATGTCTGAATTCCAGAGGTCACATAATATGCCCAGACACTGCTGTGATTCCACACTTCTGGAATGTATAAATGGTCCGTGAACTCAGTTTTTCAAGCATTTAGCAGGGATAAAGATTAAAATTTTTAAAAGAATTTGATTTTTTTTTCAGTTTACACATGTACACATATTAGCTCTGTTTTTGAAAAAAAATTTCATCATCTCAGTGGATATCTGGATTTTTGAAGTTTGTTTTAACAATAAGAGATTAATACTCTTGTTTAAGAGATTATTTAATGAAATATGAATTTAATGACAGTGAAAATATAGGAGTACAGGTTTCCCTTGATGGCTTCAGGCTAATGACAAGAGATACGATATGTACTCTGAGAAAGTGGGTTTCTCTAATAAATAAAACTTGAGATTCAATGGCAATCTCCCCTCCCCCTTCCCTAACTGAAAGCTAAACACAGAAAGTGGTTTCTAATATTACCTGATGATAGAAGAGCAGGGTTAATGTCTCTATGTTCAGTTTCTAGTACTTGTTTGTTTATTATTTAATCTTGTCACACATGGTGATTAACATTTTGTTTCATAAAATTGGATTCCAAGGACTGTGGTCTTCACTATAGGTAAAGGAAATAAAAATGAATAAATCTATAATTATATAGAGTTCCATTAGAATGAATTTAATGAGATGAGACAAGCAAAGGTTCTTGGGAGAAGAGTTGTTAACATTTAGAGTGGCCACAGCATGAACTTTTGGGTATCTGGACTCATTCCAGATGTCTTTTTTTTTTTTTAATCAGCCTATTTTTTAAATTTTAAATAAATAAATTTATTTATTTTCTTGTTTACATCATTCATTTCCATGAGATTTTGAGTTACAAATTTTCTCCTCACCCTTCCCTTACCCACCACCTCAAAACAGCCATCCCACTGTATAACCCCTCCCCCAATCTGTTCTTTCCTATATCCTCCTCCATCGCCCCTCTGACTTTCTGGAGGGCAGGATGGACCAGATGTCTTTTGGAATACTCATGGGCATGGGGAGAAAGCTGAAGACCAATGTCATAAGTGAATTTGTAGAAGCAGTTAAAGGGACTAGAGAATCAATCCAGTGATATAAAGTGAAATGATCATCCTCACGGGTGTTGATTCTTCATTTGTTTGACCGTAGGCATGATAGGTAAAACTTATTTTTGTTAACAGAAGAAATCATGAATCATAAAGGGTGTGCAAGTCACATGATTATTTTCATACACACCATCACTTCACCACTGAAGAAATGGCTAGAAACCATAAAGGAAACAATAGGAAGAAAAGTAGAGAGCACTAAAATCCAAAATTATAATGGAATGTTATAGAACTAGATATATGGAAAAATAGAATGGAATGGAAGAATTCATTATTTAATGCCTAATTGTCCACAATTGGTTGGTTGATTCTAATAGTTTTCCTGTGAGACCCCATGACTGAATCCACACTTCACAGAACAAATTCTCTTAATAAAAGAATTTGTTCTGTAAAACTTGGACTCATAATGCCATGCATGAGCAGCTTCCCAAAAGAATGCTACTGTGAACAGCTTTTAAGGTTCTGATTACACAGTATAGTGAACACACCATTTATTCCATAACAAATCAAGGCAAACATTCACAAAAAATCATAATATAATATTCACAACATAATATCTTATCACAGAAAATCACAATATAGTGTTCACAACAATTTAACATTAGAATGGCCACATAATTTTCACCAAAGTGGTCAAAAATGTTTAGAACAAAGAACAAAAGAACAATCATCTAGTATCCCTAAGGGGGAAACCCTCCTTACTCAATCATTCAGTTGTTTCACAATACAAGTCAGTCTTCCACTCATGGGGCAATCATAGGTTAACTTAATCAGTCACTTATCCAGATTCACAATTACTAAGTATTGTTAATCACTAAATACAAGCATTAGAAAATTACACAAACTGTCCACCCCTCAGTCTTTAGTAAATTTCAGTTTCATCACATGGTCAATATCCAAGGAGTGGCCTTTTTTTCATCTTGACTTGGGGTGATCTCTCAGATTCCCTGGATCCCCTTCCATGGTCCCAGCTCCTACCTGAATCCATCAAACAGTCACCTGGATTCAGAGGCAGACAACTCCCAGCTCCTTGTCCAGTCCTCCGGGCAGTTCTTGCTATACACTGAAGTTCACAGCGTCCAAAACATCTCAAAACCTTCACAACTTCTGTTGCTGGGAACTCAAGGATCAGCTAAGCCACAAACAAACAAAGTCTTATCTGGGTCATGCTTCTTCAGTTCTCCAGCAGTTTGGCTGGCCCTAGGACCCCCCAAAAAATCTCAGCCTTCCAGCTGGCCTTCTTAGCAACAACTTCAGCCTTCACCAGATTCTGGTCTCAAGAAAACTCCAACTCAGTTCTCATTCCAGCAAGTAGCAGCCCAGCTTCCAGATGCTGGGAAAATTCTGCTTCCTCCACCAGGAGCCACCAGGAGGAACAATTCTTGATTCTGACTTTCTCTGGACCTCTTCTTATACACACACACACACACACACACACACACACAAACACATACTGGCTTCCTGTATCAGCCAACCTCTTCCTATTATGTCTGCAACAGGAGACAGAGTTCATAACTTCTGTTTCTTTCACAGAGGTACTTAGCCCTTAGTTAATAAGGGCTTAGTTACTTACTTAGTTACTAAGGGCTAAATACCTGCTTACTTGACATAACAAAAAAGAGGTCTTCAAATTTAAATTAATTACCATTATGCTTATTTAAAAGGTTGTACACAAGGACTTAGAAGACCAAGTGTGTCCTTCAGGACCTGCAGCTTCCCCACCACTGCAAAGCAGTATCCATATACAACAAGGAAAGGAGGCCATAGAGGAATTCAGTCAGCCTGCTATCTGTCACCTGTCAACATCAAGAAGTCTATTTTTCTATTTTGTGTGTCCCCATCTCTTTAGGAAGTCATATGCCTTTTCTCTTTTTCTTCTACCTCTTTTAAACAGTCTAAGACTAGTGGGTGTTAATGTTGACATTTAAATGGATTGAAAGGCTAATGTGATTATAAAATTACCTAAAAGTCAGAATTCTTTTATTTACTCATGCCTCTCTTATTCATGAAGCAAAATTCATTAAGTGTCTACCATATGCAAATCACAGTTACATACCAGAAAAATGCAAAATTTAAATAAAATACAATACCTGCAGTCATCAATAACATGGGTCACCTTGCCAGAATCTCTTGCACTCTAGCTTCAGTGTGTGATATTTTGGGTAATGCTAATTAAACAAGTGTAGCTCAAACCCTGACTCAGTACATTCTCTGCCAATAAACCTGGAACTAATCATTAATCAAAATTCAAAGCATTGAATTGAGACAGAATATCAAGCTAAATAAGAAGGGGAAATAAGTGATAGAACAACTTTTGGCCCTCATACACAAATTTCGTAGTTTTCTGCAGATAACTAAGAAGGTGAGAAGGGAACAACACCTAGATAATGTGTGTTCTGATTTAAAGGCTGTTTTATGGGTGAAACTGGTCCTCTCTCCTCGCAGCCGTATATTCTATGTTTCTTGGTTCTGCTATTCAAAAGTCTCTTAGTATAGTTCCTGAATTCCCTGGATAGTGGCTGCTTGAATCTGACTTCACAGACACTCTCTTCTACCTTGTAGGTGCACTCTGCTACAAACTATTTTCTCTGCAGCTTCTGATGCCATCTTCTGGGGCTCACATCTTTTTTCTGTGGCTTATTTTCCTTGGGGGAAGGGATAGTGGTGAGAAGGTTTGTGATAACTTTTCAATGTCACTACCCAAGGCCATGAATAAGGGCAAGTAAATTGTTCCCACATTATCCACACCCCAGAGTAGTACAGTAATATGGTGTATAGGAATAAAATGAATTAAATACTTATGTTTCTTTGGGAAACCCTAGTTGGGGACAAGAGTCAAAGATACTGATTTGCAAGATAGCCTCCAAGATTGATTATGGTCTATATAAACTCAGAATTATTGGTTTGGATTATGGGTCACAGATGCACCATTCTTTTCTAGAGATTTTTTTTTTTTGCTTTTTTGCAGGGGTTGAGGGTAGGGCAATTGGGGTTAAGTGACTTGCCCAAGGTCACATGGCTAGTAAGTGTTAAGTGTCTGAGGCTGGATTTGAACTCAGGTCTTCCTGACTCCAGGGCCGGTGCTCTATTCACTGCACCACCTAGCCACCCCAGAGATGCACCTTTCTATGATCTTTACATCCTGATCATTCCCTCCTCTCAGATCTAGGACTCAAAACCTTGCATAATGTCTAAATCTCAAGGATACACATAGCAGTCTTTGAGAAGAATGACTTGAGTTTGTAGCCTTTCCCCTGCGTTTCTTCCGCAACAGCAAAACTTCCATATTTCCATATTCCTGAGAGGTAATATGGTGTCATGGACCTCAGAGTCAGAGAGACCATAGTTCTTGTTCTGACTCTGATGCCATGGTGTCTCTGATCTTGGTCAAGGTATTTAAGTTCTCAGCACTCCCAGAAATCTCTCAGAGATTAAAAGCTGTTAAATAGTTGTCCATCTGTATTGGTAGAGTTGAGAGAGATTCTTCATGTAAGTTTCCTATATTGGTAAGATTATCTGTGTGTGTATAGGGCAGAGGGAGGGTAATCCAGAACTGTAATTTGCAAAGTAGTTTAAATATGTTATCTTATGTAGTCCTCACAAATGCCTTGGTGTCTAGGGATTGACCAAATGATCATTTCTACTTTCCTTTTGCTCTGGACTTGAGATTTTATCTTTGTAGAGAATTCACCATAAGAATATATCTCCCACTGAAGCAATCTACATGCTATCCTTCTTTTTCATATTTGGTTTTCTTTCTTTTTTTCCATTGTTCACTCTATTGGTTACAACCCTTCTATACAACCAGACTATTGTACAATGTGAAAGTATTTGCAGATCCTGTGCATGATTGCATGCCACCATGAGGGGAGGAGAAGGGAGGGGAGAAAATTTGAAACTCAAGGTATTGTGGAACTGAATCTTGTAAACTAAAAGTAAATAAACAAGTCGATTTAAAAAAAAAAAGAGTATTTCTCCCACTATTGCAGAACAGCAACTCATCCATCCAAGATTTGTAGTTTTACAGTAGCCTAGGACACTGCAAGAATATATGACTTGCCCATAACCACACAGTTCATATGTGTCAAAAGTTGGGTTTGGACCAAAGTCTACCTGACTCTAAGTCTAACCCTTTTTAAATATCACTTCATAACATAGATGTTATGAAAAAGCCAAGTTTTATAAATGAGAAAACCAAGCCACAAAACTTGTGTCTGTAAAAGTCATGATTCAGATAAATTTTTTTTTGCTTGAACGTTGCTGCTTGATTTAGAGATGGTTGCAGAAATAAAACACTAAAACAGATGTGAACAAGAAATTATCTCTAGTAAGATCTCTGATGAGTTCTCTGATCTCTAATGATTACATGCAAAAGTTGCAAAGTGACGTGGTATGTCAGATCTGAGCAGGAAGGTCATTATTGAGAAAGGATCTAGGAGTGAAAGCTATATGAAAACGGGAAGGGAAATTGGGGCCTATTTTCTAGACCTTCCCTTTGAGTCTTAGGTTTTGTAGCTCTCTGGAACCTTGGGCCTGGGGGATCTTTCTCTATCTCCCTTTTTTTCTCCCTTTGTTCAATAAGGAAATTCGATTTGCATCAAATTCCAAGAAATTTGCCCCTATATGTCACCTTTCTTTGTGCATGTTTTTTCCCCTTTGGTGGGAGTGCTGTGTAAGAAGTTGTTGGATTTATTACATTTAAAGTCACAAATGCAAAAGATGAATGTTAGAGCTGGTGGGGATCTGAGAGATGACGATGGGATCATAGGATCATAGAAGGTTAGAGCTGGGAGTAACATCAGAGGTCATCTAGCCTGACCCTTTCTTCTTGCAGATTAAGAAACAGACCCCAGGAGATGAAGTAACTCACCCAAGGTCAAGATGTTATCTTAGATTGGCATATTTGTCTTTGAGCTAAAATTTCCCCAGAGCAATTCATGTGTATTTTAATCCTTTGTGCTCAATTAATATCCACCTCTTTTTTCAAGGAAAAAAAAACCCTAAATTGAATGAGTTATTAGGTATTATCTTCCAAAACACACTACTGCCAAGGTCAATAGATCCTGAGTTCACAAGACTCTTGGAATGTGTGCAAATGAAATATGTGTAGGTGGAAAGCCAATGTTGTGAAGAATTCTGGTGGAAAATCTGAGTATTTTCATTTATCTCCAGAGCTACTGCCAAGCTTTCGTCAACAGTCATTTTCCTCATCTTCAAAATTTCAGAATCTTAGAATTTTTGACCTTAGAGGAACTTTGAAGCTCACTTAGTATATTTTACTATTAAGGAAACTGAGAAAAATGATGCTATGTGATGCCTAATCACATAGCTAACTAATGAAAGATTCAAGATGAAGCACTTTTCTCCCCTAAAATTTTACCTAAAATAGAATATTCAAAATAATTAATAAAATACTTGATTTTCATATTTTGAAATTCCTGTTTCAACTATATCAATGATCTCTTTACCAGTTTAAGCTTCAATCGTTTCAGTGATACTTTGAGGCATAGTGGACAGAGTTGTGGGCCTTGGGCAAGAAAAGATCTGTATTCAAATCCAGCCTCAGATACTTAGTAGTTATGTGGGCATGTTGCTTAGTCTTTGTTTTTCTCAATTCCTTCAACTATAAAATAAGATAATAATACCACCTATCACATGGTTGTTATGATGATCAAATGGAATAATATTGGTATAGCATTTAGCACAGTGCTTGTCATATGGTTGATGGTTTTTGTTCACCTGTCTTTTAGTCATTTCTGACTCTTTGTGACCCCATTAAGGATTTTCTTGGCAAAGATACTGAAGTAGTTTCCCATTTTCTTCTCCAGCTTATTTTTTTATACATGACTAAACTGAGGCAAACAGGATTAAGTGACTTGCCCTGGGTCATACAGCTAGTAAGTGTCTGAAGCTGGATTTGAACTCAGGAAAATGAGTCTTCCTAATTTCAGGGCTAGCATTTTATCCAGTGTGTCACTTTTAGCATATTTTAGTTACTTAATAAGTGTTTGTTCTTTTCTTTCCCTCTCTTTCTTCTAATACCTCATTGCAGGGCCCCTTCATTCCATAGATGTCATGAGAGAATGGTGCTGTATGAACAGTAATTTCATGGTAAGTTAGTGATCTATGATAAATCAATTAATATTCACACGTATCGTCTCCCTGAATTAACCACAGTCATTTCCTCTTTCAACTTTACCAGCTAATAAGCACAATATTACATTGTGCCTACAATGTTCTAGTAACTTTGCTAAGTGTTGTGAACAAAAAATTAAAAAAAAATAAAGAAAGGAACAGGTAGTCCCTGATCACCAGGAGTTCATAGTCTTAATTATTTTGATATGTGGACTAGAAGAAATATATATATTCTGAAATTTAATTAGCTTAGTAAATCTAGAGAGCAAAAATACCAGTACTTCTTGGAACACCAAGAGAGAGTTTTGCTGGAAAGTAGAAACTTTGACCTTAATGGCCTTTATAGCATGAGCTAAGAATTGAAAAATGTGAAAAGTCTGACATTGAGAGAAAGATGACCTAGATGACTTGAGAATCCAGTATATTTCTAAGTTCTGTGGCCCCAGTGAAATATTTCATGAAGCTATCCAAGGGGAAAAACCAATCAAAGGGACTGGAAAATCTCTATATTCTGCTAACATCAGTCTTTTTTAGGGATGTTGATACATAGACTTTAGAGATTAAAATATTTTCCAGCCATTCCTTCTATGAAATTCCAATACCTTCTCATATAAATCACAAGCTCTGTACCCACCCAGAAACAATAACAGAAAGAGGACTGACTGTTCATATTACTGAAAGAAAAAGAAAAAAAGAATTATTTGTTCCATGAAAAATCCAGCCAATTTATATCTCTGTGAAAAACATTTATCTGAAATAAATACTTCTTAATATTTCCATAAACATACTTCATTACCACAAATTGTAATGTAATATATTTCTATCTCAGAAATGGCAGTGATGAATTGATTACATAAATATTTACCATATGTTATATTCTGACAGCATCATTTTTGTTGATTGTAAAGTCTTAAGGATAATACACTGTAGGATTTTGACAAAATGCTCTGATAAGTGTGGAGGCCTCCAGTTATCCTGCAGGGCTCAATTGTGCTGACCTCCAACCAGGAGCTTCAAATAATTCTCCACAAAGAAGCATTTGGAGAATATATTTTGCCAAGTGACATAGGACCTTTAAAATGTGATTTCAAGGTTTTGAACTTAATTTGAACTTTTTGGTTTTTAAATCAGATACATACATACATACATACATATATACATACATATATACATACCTACATATATGTGACATATTAAAGATATTTTTTCCCTTTTTGGGGGGGGGAGGGCAGGGCAATTGGGGTTAAGTGACTTGCCCAAGGTCATTAAGTGTCTGAGGCTGGATTTGAACTCAGGTCCTCCTGACTCCAGAGCTGGTGCTCTATTCACTATACCACCTAGCCACCCGAAGACAAAATATTTTAACAAAAATATTGAATGTTTTGATATTGTTCAGGGTGCTCTAATGCTACAAAAGTTGGTAAAACATAATCCATATGTCAGAGTTTGCCACCTGGTAGGGCAGCTAAGACCCACAACCCAAATAATTATAACACAATTAAGAATGTGATATGTAGACTACAAGAGTCCAAAACTCAAAATGCCGTGTAAGTACCTGAAAAGGAGTAATGATTAACAAGCTAATCAGTATGTTTCATGATGCCATTTAATGTGACCCTTCCAAGACAGGCAGGAAACCATTAGGGGATTGGGTAATAACATTCTTGGTAAGCATTGGCAAGGAAAAAGGCTAAATCTATGCACAGAAGGAAGAAATCACAGGGTTAGTAAAGGGAATAGATAATTGAGATTAGCTGAGTCTTGGAATATGTGAAAGGGAGTAAATGAAGGTAGGCATTTCCTTTTCCTCTTAGAGTCTTAGGGAATGCTGTATGACAATGAGTAATTGACTTAACCAAGATCACGCAGTCATAATGTGTCAGAGGCAGAGTCTGAGGCTAGCTTCCTGTTTGCTTTTCATTATTGCCTCTCATGGAAGGGAGAAAAATCACAAACATATTTCGAGAAAGATCTTGGTCTTCTTTGAATTTCCAGGTGAGATGATACTTCTCCCTCTGCATGGTAAGGAGGGTAGAAAATGCTGACTTTGCAGCATTTTGAGCAGGAAATAAGAACACATTATCTGTGGGGAAATTCATTCTAGCAACAATATATAGGATAGCTTGACAGGAGAATTACTGGGAGTTGGGAGAACAATTAAAGAGATTACTACAATAGACCAAAAGAATTTTGTGTGAAAAGTAGGAGCTTTGGGTGGAACTATTAATGAGTTCAACCATTTTGGAAAATAATTTGATCTTAGGACTTATTCTAGAAAAGTCACTAATCTGCACATATCCTTTGACCAGGCATATCACCACTATGTATGAATTTGTGTACGTACATATTTATGTAATATACATATATGTATGCCTTAACTTAACATGATATATATATATATATATATATATATATATATATATCTCATAAAATATACAACAGTTGGACATATTAGAGATACCATAAATAGTATGTAGACATTTTATGTCATGTACAGAGTATTCATGTTATCCAAGAACTAGAAAGAGAATATTTGTTTATTACCTAGGAAATGGCTGAAAAGATTGTGGCTTATGAGTGTTTTTCCATTAAGAAATAAATAAATATGAAGAATTCAGGAATGTTTGGGAGAAAATATATGAACTGACATGGAGCAAAGTAAGAAGAATCTGGAAAATTATGGTTAGACAGTAGTCTTGTAAAGAAAAACAATATTGAAAAAGGCCAGATTTCTGATGAATGTAATATGACCAATGGTGATCTCAGTAGATGACAAGAAACCCTCCTCCTTCCATTTCAGTCTTTTTATATATTACTAACCCTATATACTTTGCGATCAAGTGACATTGACTTCTTCATTTTTCTATTGACAAGACACTCCCATCTCTTGACTCCATGCATTTTCCCTGGCTGTTCTCTATGCCTAGAATTCTCCTGCTTTATCTCTGCTGTCTGATTTCCTTGGCTTTCTTCCAGTTCCAGCTAAAATCCTTCAAAAGGAAGCCTTGCCCAATCTTCCTTAATGCTAGTAGTGCCTTCCCCTTGTTGATTATCTCCAATTCGTCCTGTACATATCTTCCTTACATGTCGTCATTCTGAAGTTATCTTCCCTGTGAAACCATGTGCTCCTTGAAAGCTAGGTCTACTTTTTGCCTTTCTTTGTATCACTAGTGCTCAGTACTGTGCCTGGCACAGAGCAGGTTCTTTTTAGCTTGGCGGTGATGCATGCTTTCTTTCTCTCTCTTTGCAAAGAGGTGGACTGCTATACTATAGGAACAGAATCAGTCATACTTTGTCAGACATTGCTAGCAAATGTCTGTTTCTCTTTCGCTTTTCCTTTCTCCCTCTCCATGTCTGTATATCCATACATATATATATATATATATATATATATATATATATATATATACATGCATACATATGCACACAACTCACACCCATATAAATATTTACATATTTTAAATCTATTTACTTGTTCAACTCTAGTACTTTGTTACAAAGTGAGAGGTAGAAATAAAATTTACAGGTAAGGAATGGCCTATTAGTGTAGATAAGAGAGTCCAAATGGATAAATTAGAGTTAGAGAAGAGTGTCAAAGATAGACATTTAGGGGCACACCTATATCTAGGGAGTGTAGAGGAAGAGAAATTGAACAAAAGACATGAGGGGGCAGTCAGAGAAGTAGAATAGTTGAGCATCTTGAAAACAAAGGGAAGACAAGCTTATCAAGGAGAAGGGAAAAGTCTATGGCATCATATGTTGCAAAAAGTTCTAATAAGAAGAAGACTAGCTAAGAAAAGGGCAATAGATTTGGCAAATAAAAGATCAAGGGTGACCTTGGATGAAATAATTTCACTAGAATAGTGGAAGCAGAAATCTTATTTCAAGGGTTGGACTGTGTGTGATGGTGAAGAAATAAAGTCAGATTTTTGAAAATTTTGGTAGTCAAAGTAATTAGTAAGATGAGATAATGTCTGAAGGATTAAGGAATATTTTTTTTAGGATAATGAAAATATGAATATGTTTGAAGGCAGTAAGATGGAACCATTGGAGAAGTAAAGATTAAAGAAGAAAATAAGATGATTAATAGAACAAGTTCTTAGAAGTAAAAGGAGATTAGATAAAGGTTCTATATGGAGAAGTTAGAAGAGGAAGAAAATTTCATCCTCAAAAAAATGAGGAAATATTGAGAAGATGAGTGAGGGTAAAGAAATATTTTGAGATGGAAAAGAGGAAAATTGAGGGAGATCATACCAGATGGTCTCAGTCATTTGAGTAAAAAAATGTTGAGGTCATATTTTGAATTAAAAAAAAAAAGAGGAAGGAGTGGAAGAAACTTGGGTCTTGAGGAGGTGTACAAGTTTTAGCACAGCTGCAAAAGGGAATGTGATAGGAACACAAATATAACGGAATAAATGGATAGCTAAACAGCATTCAGAATCCAGCTGATCTTAGAGAGCATTTATTGTGGTGGAACCAATTGCCGTAGTTATATGGCTTTCTCCAGCAAAATCAGACAGTATTGAAATAGAAATATGAAATGGAGAAAATTGAATTTATCTAGGGTTGGGGTTTGACAAGACCAGTATCCCATCAGCTAAGGGGCTAGGAAATTTATAGTGCTGGTAAAATCATAAACTCTAGCACCAGCTATTTTGAGAGATTGAATAGGCACCAAATGAAGATGGGAAGGAACTAATAGACTAAAGTAATAGTGTGGTCAATTAAATGATGAGAGAGAAAATTTGCAGCAGAACTTAGTGAGTGGGGTAAAAATATGGGAAATGTGTTTAAGGAAGAGAATATTAAGCTTGATCTTGGAGCAGAAGTGACTCTGGATAATGATAAGGTAATAAGTACAGTAACGCTTGTGGACAACTGAAGTGAAAGTCATGAGAGCTTAAAAAATTCTATTAATTATGAGGTCAGAAGGTGGAAGCAGTTAGCATGAATGCTGACATCACTAAAGAAGAGGGCAGAATATTAGAGAGAATTATTAAGATTATTCATCAGGGGCTGGAGATGGAGGAATATGTAATCTTCAAGGTTCCACAGGAACCTGGAAATTCATTGCAATTCAATTTTATTTGACAAACATTCATCAAGCACCTAGTTTCCTATTCTGTCTTAGACATTAGGGATGGAAAAATTAAAAAAAAATACTTGCTGACTTCAAGAAGTTACTTTCCATTGGGAGGAAATAAACACCCAGACCCCCCCCAATATATATTCATGATCTTCTCTCAATATTTATATATGGGTGTGTACATGCACACACATATACAGATAGGTAGGTATTAAGCATATGTGTTTATACACATGTACGTCATATGCATTTATTATGTATGCATGTCTTTATGTGTATGTATTATAATACATGCATACTAATATATGTGTGTATATATAATTCATCCACTAACATACATGCATGTGTATATGTATGTATGTATGTATATGCATATCTGTGCATATATATGCATGCCTGCATATATGTATGTAGTTTCCCTAGGATAAAAAGAGGGAAGCATTAAAAATTTTGGGGGAGCAAAAAAAATGGTCATATCATTGGTTTTACTTTGTGTAAGATCACATTAATAAGCAACTTCTAGCAAGTGCACATATTTTCCTTAAGTTATATTCAACCTGATCATGTTTGCAATGTCTATATGGATTATTTATTTAAGAAATTTTTTAAATGATGGTCTATTTTTTTTTTTACTAATATGGAATCATTTTTGATAGGTGCCTTTTATTTCCCTCTTCTCCTCTCCCCTCCTCTTTCAATGTAGGACAGTGGAATGGACAGCACGAGATTTTAAAATGCCAGCAGGTATTGGTGTTTTAATTCATATTCTGGTATACCGTCTTGGGGAAGTCACCTTAACCAGTAATTCCTTTTCTCATCTCATCAGAAAAGTCATAAGGATTTCTTGTTTGCAAGGATTTCTGATACTCAGGAGTCTAAAAATAGTTTATATTTAATTCAACAAATGTTTATGGTATAACTGCCATGTGCCACAGTACTGTTCTGGACATTGTGTTACTGTATAAGTTCATGTCATGGACTATTGCCAAGAACCCATGTATGACCTGTCTACTTTTTGGACTAATCTGACAAATATAACAAAAATACCAGGAACAAACCATTAGATGTAAGTAAAGACTAAATTCTAAGTGGAATAAATAGATCCTACAATAGATAAATAAAAAGTGATGATGGTGATGGTGGTGGTGATTAATAGATCTGACAAATATGATGGATTGAATGGATTTTCCTGAAACCTACTGGCTAGCGGTCAGATTGCCCCCCCCCCCCCCATTAAAACCTTGCCACCAGCTTCTTTTTAGATAGTGAATCCCACCTTTTCCCTTTATTTGATTTACCATTCACGAAGGGAGAAGGTCAATGGAACTTTAATTTGTCTTAAGGTCAAACACATACAATAATAAACAAAAATGAGATTTTTGAATATAGCAAAACAAGGTGTTGAGAGCTTAGATTGAAGTTTGGCATGTGCATTAGCAATTATCTCATGACCCTATGATATCATTCCAGACTATGTCTACGTTTCTCCTTTGTCTTTGCTGTCTTAACCCCTTAGTCTCTAATATAGTCCTTTCGGTCCACAGTGACAACACCTCATCTTTCAATAACACTTCCCCTTTTAGCCTCATAGATAGTCTGTTAAATTTTTAACTCTGTTCCTCTCCGTATCTAAGGAGTTGGTCTCCCATCCATTGAGATCAAGAGACCAACTCCAGGAGATCTTAGTTATCTAAAAAATAGTCATTGAAATGTATTTCTTAACAGTGGGATATAAAATATAACTTTCTATCCCTGTTCTCAAGGAGGAAGGAAGGAAAAAAGGTATTAATTAAAAACCTACTGTGTGTTAGAAAGCATGCTAAGTACTTTAAAAATTTCATCTGATATCTCAGAAATGAGGGTCTCATTTGATTCTCGTAACAGCTCTTGGAGGTAGGTGCTGGTATTTTCCCCACTTTCTCAAATGAGAACACTGAGTCAGACTTAGCCCAAATCACACAGCTAATGTCTGAGTCCATGTTTGAACTCATGTCTTTCTGATTCCAAGTTTATCACTCTACATGCTATCTGATCCCACCTAGAGTTTACATTCCAGCTAGAGAGAAGGGATGCGTCAAAGACAAGCAAAACATAAATAAAAGAATTAGATGAAAATTTTGTATATAACATGATAACAAATGCATGGATTAAATAGTAAATATAATAGAAATTCAGAGGAAGGAGAGATCATTGTGGATGGAAAACTCATGGAAAATCTCTTACATGAAATGTGATTAATAGACTAGAAAGTGTGTAAAGTGAAGAAGAGATTTTGAGTTGTTGCCATATGAAGACTGGTGAAGGGAACTGGAAATTTTTAGCCTGGAGAAGAAACTTGGTAAGTGAGGGGAGGGAAAATAACTTTTTATTCAAATATTTGAAGGGCTGTCATGTTGAGCAGCTAGTCTATGTTCTTCTTGTTCTGTAAATGAAGAATGAGGAACACAGTATATAGAAGACGCAAATTGTTATTTATAGTGATAAAGAAAAAAAAATTAACAATTTGAGCTTCGGTGCCAAATCAGAGCTGCATGATGGATGGTGTCAACTGAATACATTGTAGGAATCTTCATCTTAATGTGTTTAAAATAGAGCTCATTTTGTCTTCTACTCCTACCCTAACACTACCCATCTTCCTAAATTCTCTATTTCTGTTGAACATGCCACTGCTTTTAGTCACCTAAATCGACTACCCAGAATTATCCTCAAGTGTACCTTTACTCTAATGTTTTACATTTAGTCAATTGACAAATCTTGTCACTACTACCTCCAGAATAACTCCTGCATCCACCCCTTTTTCTCTGCTCACATGGCTACCACCACAGATCAGGGCTCATTACCCTTCACCTAGTCCTGCAACCTGCTTCTAATTGGTATCTCGGTGTCTGGTCTTTCCTGTTTGCAATCCACCCTCTGCACAACTGCCAGAATAATCTTCCTAAAACATAACTCTGACCATGTTGCTCTTCTATTCATTCATTTTCAAGGGTTCCTTATTTTTCATTGCATAAATGCAGATTTCTCACCTTGGCATTCAAATGCTTTCACAACCTAGCTCCAGTCTACCTGTCCAGGATCATGGTACATTACTTCCATTTCATGTGTGTCACTTTCCTCAAATAGATGCACTTTCTTTTTCTCTGAATCTGACACTCCATCCCCTCCCTGCCTTTGTGCTTTTGCACAGGCTGCCTTTTGTGGCTAAAATGTTCTCCTCTCTTATTTCTGCTTTTTAGAACTCCTAACTTCCCTTAGAGTATAGTTTATGTGGCATCTTCTATAAGAAAACTTTCTTAATTCTCTTGGTTGTTGTGTTCTTTCCTCCTTCTTCAAATAATTAGCTGTATACTTAATTGGGTGCATGCTGCATTCCCCAGGATGATATAAGCTCCTTGAGGGTAAGGACTGTTGTGTTTTACTTAGTAGATGCTTAATAAACACTGTTCGATTGGACAGGATTGATTTGTACCATTCAGAACTAAAATGACTGCTTTGAGGAATGGAATTTTCATTGCAAGTCTTGAAGCAAAATCTATATGATCACTTGTCACATATACTATAGAGGAGCATTTTATTCATGTTCAAGTGTACAGTTAAGCAGCTGGTCTCTGAGGACTGTTCCAACTAAAACTGTGTGATGAATAAGTAGGTTTGGGATACACAGAGAAAAGGGGACCAAAAATTCTAAGAAGAGCCAATGATAGGAGTAAGGAGTCAAGGTGGGAATATGCATGGTGTGTTTGCCAAACTTTGTGTAGAAAAGTCTGGTTGTGGCACAGGGTTTTGAGTTGGGAAGATGGTGTTGGAAATACAGGGTGAAGCCTTGTTCAAGTTGAGAAGAGGGCTGATAAAGCTATCAGTCAAGCTTAATGTATGTATATCCCTTTTACTACAGTCATACAAAAGCACTGCTACTCTCTAGTCCCTTTTCCTCAACAAATACATACTTATATATTTAAAAAAAAATAAAAATAAAAAGATAAAATGCTTATAACACAGAGTATCCTTATCACCTGGAACTAACTCTGTCTCTCTTTCTCACTCCACATACAAATGTGATATATATGTATGTATGTATGTGTATATGTATGTATGTGTGTATATGTATGTGTGCATATGCTATATAGGACATATTTAACTCTGTATATGCACATTTGCATCTATGTCCACATTCATTATGTTTGCACATATGTATATATATGTGTATATGCAAACATGTATACAGATTCATTTATACACACAAAAATACAGGTTCTGAGATTATAAGAAATTTCATTCTTCTTTTAGATCTAATTCCTCTGTGTTTGTGTGTGTGTGTGTGTGTGTGTGTGTGTGTACACACACTCAGCCAATACATTTCCTTCCTCGATTTCCTATTGTAGAACCAAGTCCTCTGTGCGTTTTAATTTAACTTGCTCTTATTATTAGGATATAGTTCAGTTATATTCACATTTCTCCCCTCTGTTGGAAAGTACACACTGTTCCAAAGCTCAAGCCTGACTTCTTCCCTGAATCCCAGTGCTCCTTCTGTTCACTAACAGCTCCTTCTAAAGCACAACAATATTGAATTAAAACTGTCCCCTGACAAATTGCTCTGTTTATTTGAATACCGACATGCACTGGAATACAGCTTGTTACCTGAAACCCTTGGTGCAGAACTGCTCAAAGTGTTTTTCTACAGGAGGGAGAAAGATTTGATTAAAAAATTAATTTTCAAATTAAAAAAAAAGATTATAAGTGACAGAGAACACCACCTCTGAAATTAATTTCATTGGACAAATGGTAGTGTGCAGAACCTCTCTGTTTAACCAGTGAGTAAGGAAAAACAAACCATTTCTTGAATTTGATGAATGTGTTTAAAACTTCTTTAAGTATACATTGCTGATCTTGCTGTTTTAATGCTCTGGATCAGGTCCTGTTTCAAACATCTCACCAAATACAGAAACCATTTATTTAAATGTCTCAGGATTTCCCTGAGAAAAATGATGGACTGAGATATTATGAACAAAACTTTTTAAAAAAAATTGTCCTTAATGACTCAATTTACAAAGAAAAAGAAGTGGTCAGAAGCCAAGTAATGGCTAAAAACCAAACCAAATAATGACTATCAAAACTGAGTTTAGGGGAATGTAAAAAATCCAGACTGAAAGATGAATAGGAATCTGGAAAGTAAAAAAAAAAAAAAATCAAAGTTATGAAATAAAATAACAATTTTCCAAACTCGGTGTCTCATTTTCTTCTCATCTGCAGAATGAAGAGATTTCATCAGATGATATTGATTTGTGTCTTCCAGTTCCACATTCTAAAATCTAAAGTCTTCATATTTGTATGTATTTATACACATTGCTGCACATAACTCAGTAACAAAAATCTCCTTATGTAGTCATTCCATTACTTGATTTGTACAAGTTTCTTATGTTGTCTTCTTTTCAAAGAAATAGGAAGGTACCTTGATCCTCTGAATTTTAGCTGCAGGAAATGAAACTAGTTTACTGTGTAATGGCCAGAGGTACGCCCCCCAAAACACAAAATTGAACAAAAGACGCATAAATTCCCAGAAAATTGAACATTTGCTATTGATTTTAAAATGAACTAATTCAGTAAGCAAATATTTGTTATGCAGTCATTGTAGGAAAGGGTGATAGCAAGAATATTAAATAAAATGAAACCTTTCCCATTAGGTGTAGAAACATGGTAAACAAAATATTCTTGCAACATTATGGGGCAGCTAGGTTGCACAGTAGCTAGAACCTTGGCCTGAAGTCAGGAAGATGTGAGTTCAAATTCAGCCTCACACACTTATTAGTTGTATAAACCTGAACAATTCACTGAACCCTGTTTGCTTTAGCTTCCTTATTTATAAAAGGAACTGGAGAAGGAATTGGCAAACCACTGCAGTATATTTGCCAAGAAAACCCGAATGGGGCCATAAAGAGGAACGGGAAATTATGAACAACAACAATGAAACAACATGAGCAGGAGCTGGTCTTCTAGGGGAAATGTCAAAGGCCTTGTTGCCTTTAGATACAGGTTATAAAAGCCTCTAGCCAGTTTCTGGTCCTGATTGGAGGCCTATCCATTGTCTACCTATGCTGATGCTATCTTTGCTGCTAGCCTTCTTTTCTATCGACTGTTGTCTGCTGGCTGACTTTTTGTCCAGCTGCAGGGTAAAAGAAATGGTAGTATTTTTTCTTTCCGTTGTATTTCTGCTGGCGAACATTTTAAGGTCCCCCTCTCCACCTTGGAATATGTGTGTGTGAAGAGCTATTTTAGGATTCAGAAGCTTCCATCCCATTTTTCTTGCCTTATTTCATGTAGGCTCCCCATCCTTTCAGATTCTGTCATCTCTGCAGTTGAGTGGCATAGTGGTTCGACCATGGCTCCTAGAGTCAGGAAGGCCTAGTGTGAATTCAGTTTTTATACTTACTATTCCTATGACCTTATATAAATCATTTAACTTCTGTTCACTTCAGTTTCCTCATCTGTAAAATGGGAACAATAATAGATCTACATCCCAGAGCTGTTGTGAGGATCAAACAAAATACCTTATTTTTGTAAACACTAATGTGATATATGCTTAATATATTTAGTTGTAGTAGTTGTAGAAGCGGAGGCAGCAGCAATTTTAAAACACCTACTATGTGCCAAGCACATAAGTGCTTTATAAATGTTATCTAATTTGATCCTCCTACCACCTCTGTGAAGTAGATAACATTATGATTTCCATTTTGGAGTTGAGGAAACTGAGGCAAACAAGTTAAAGTGACTCAAGGTCCCACAGCTCATAAACATCTGAGGCTGGATAGAAACTCAGTTGTTCTTGGTTCCAGGTCCAAAGAACTCTATCCAGTGGATCACTGATCTGACCCTAATTATCTGACTCTAGAATGTTAGATATAGGGTTATATACACACCTTTCCCAAGTATTCTTTACTTTTTCTATAACATTTTTGTATACTTTTTGGAAACATTTCTTGCCACATATCCAAACCATATCCTGGAGCTGTCTTAAGGGACCTCTCGAGTCTTGTTACCTCTGATTCAAAGCACAGTCATCCAAAATAGTAGTAAGGTTGAGATGGCACATACCATTCTCCATTTTGTAGTTTATTCATTGTGAATAGTGTTGAAGAATCCGTACTTTAATTTTGCTATCATGGAATCAACTTTGTTTCTTTGGATTTGATCTATATTTTGTTGCCTCTTATTTCCGACTATGTTTACATAGTTATAATACAGTTTTTTTTGGGGGGGGGTTGGATCTCTTCATTTTTCATTTCTCTGTATTTCATGTTGTTCAGCTGTTTCAGTCACGTGTGAGTCTTTATGACCCTATTTGGATTTTCTTGGCAAAGATGCTGGTGTGGTTTGCCTTTTCCTTCTGCTCATTTTACAGATGTGAAAACTGAGGCAAACAGGGTTAGGTAACTTGCCCAGAGTCACAAAGCTATTAAGTGTAGGAGACTGGATTTGAACTCAAGTCTTCCTGACTCCAGGTCTGGAACACTACATACTATACTACCTAGTTGCCTCTTTATACATCATAGCCTACAGAAAATAAGCATGTACTGTTTCATTTTTATCTTTGTTCCTCTAAAACCTAAAACAATGCCTGGCATACAGTAAGCACTTAATGACTATTTGCTCAATTAAATTGAAGTGTTTTGAAATTCTTCGCATTTATCATGCCTAGAATCCTGTAGAGTTCCAATACATTCATATACCATAGATCATCCAGGTTTTCCCCCCTATTTATCAGCATATATTTTGTTTCAAATATTTGTTATCACAAATATTTTTCCCATGAATGTGTGAATCCATTTGATTGTTTTCTATATGTGAATAACCCTCATTGTATATAACCCACTAATGGTATCTCTAGGTCAAAGTACAGAAACAGTTTAGTAACTTTTCTTGTATAATTATAAATAGTTTTCAAGAACAGGTTGAACTAATTCACAGCTCCACAACAGTTAATTAACATGCCTTTCTTGACAATGAACTCAAATATTTTGTACCATCTTTGCTAATTTGGTGAGTGTGATATGATGTCAGAATTATTTTAATTTGCGTTTCTAAAGTCCTTAGTGATTTCAACAATATTTTTTCATATGTTACTGATGGTTTGTATTTGTCCTTTGAAAAACTCTACTAATAATTTATTTGACTATTTGAATAATCTTGTACATCCCTATATATCTTGTATCAGATATATTTAATCCAGTTTCTTTTTAATTTACCTTCCTTTCATTTCCAGCTTCCTTAATTTTCTTTGTTAAAAAGTTTTATATAATAGTCTTTTTGTTTTTATTAGGTATTCTATATCTTCTCTAGTTATAAAACATTAAGCTATCCATAATTATCAAAGATAACATATTTCCCTCTGTTTTTAAAGGTGTAACATGCTTATATTTAGAGTTTGTCCATTGGTAATATGCTGTGGTACATGCTGTAAAATGTTGCTCTAAACCTATTTTTCATCAGACTGTTTCTAGTTTCCTCTCGAGACTTTGTTGAATCCTTTCATAATGATTTGCATTCTTGTTTTATCTTTAATCAAATGCTATATTTTGTGCATTTTTCTAGTTTCTGCTTATTTAGTATGTTTTGCTGATTAATTTTATATTATTGCCCTCCCAGAAGTTTTTGATAACTGCTTTATAATGTATTTTGAAATTTGAGAATACTGAGTATGTCTCCTTCTTGCATTATTTAAAAATATATTCTTTGATATTTTTTAACTTTTATTTCTCCAGAAATTTTTGTTGTTGTTTTTTAAAAAATTTCCTCAGGTAGACTCTCTATATTCGGTTTGGTGTTGTATTAAATTTGCAGAGTAATTGAAATAGCACCATTATTTTTATTTTATTCAGTTAATACAACCATGGACATTGTATGACTCTATTCCTATTTAAATCTTTCTTATTTCTTTAAAAATGTTTTATACTACTAATGTACTTTTGGTAGAGTTGTCAGTTGATCCAATCTTTCTGGAGAGCAATTTTGAACTATGCCCAAAGTGCAACCAAAATGCACATATCCTTTGACTTCGCAATACCACTACTAGGTCTGTATTTAAAGAAGAGAAAAGAAAAAGGACATATGTGTATGAACATATTGATAGCATTGGAAATTGAGAGTAAATCCTTCAATTGGGAGGTAGCTGAACAAGTTGTGGTATATGATTGTGATGGAATACTATTGTGTTATAAGAAATTACAAGCATGATGCTTTCAGAAAAACCTGGAAAGGCTGATGCAAAGTAAAGTGAACCAAACCAGGACAGCACTGCACCTAGTAACAACAATACTGTACAACGTTCAGTCATGAATGACTTAGCTATTCTCAACAATACAATGATCTAAGGCAATCCCAAAGGATTTATGATGAAAAATGCTATCTACCTCCAGAGAAAGAACCAATATTAGCTGAATTCAGATTTAAGGTTACTATTTTTCCCATCCTTCCTTTCTCCTCCTCCTCCTTCAACTCTTCCTTCTCCTTCACCTTCTCTTCTCCTCCTCCTCCCCCTCCTCTTCTCCCCTCCTCTTCCTCCCCTCCTTCTCTTCTTCCTCCTCCTCTTCTTCCTCCTCCTCCTCCTTCTTCTCTCTCTCCCTCTCTTTCTCTCTCTCATTTTTGAGTCTTCCTGTAGAAAATAACTAACATGGAAATGTTTCACATGATTGCATGTGTGTAAACTATATCAGATTGCTTACTGTCTCAGGAAGTGTGAGAGAGAATTTGAAACTCAAACCTTAAAAAAAGTCAATCATGGGGAGCGGAGACAAGATGGCAGCATAGCAGCAGCAACATATAGCAGCTCTCACATAGCCACCCCAAAATACCCATAAAACAGGACTCTAAACCAATCCTAGAACTCCAAAACGCACACAAAGATACTTCCCACTAAAGTCAGCTCGGCTACAAGGAACCATATCAGCACAGTGAACCGAAACCAGCCTACCCTGAAGCCGCGGCTGTGCCCCAGGGGCGGCTGGATGGGAGGAGCAGAGGAGCCTCAGGTGAAAGGATTAGAGGCAGCTGTGAGTGGGGATTGCAACAGGGGGAGATAAGCAGTCAGGCCGAAAGGCCTCCAGAGTGGAAAAGCGAAAGGCAGAGGTTTTGCACCTGCCTCTGCATTGCAGCTACCTGCCCATGGCCTGCAGACAGCAGGGGGACTTAGCGATTGTGCTCAGGTCAGTGCTCTCGCATTGAGCGGCCTGGATCCGGATCGCAGTCTTGGGCCTCGGTCTTGGAGTCTTCATTTTCCAGTCAGCCTGAAGTAATTAGGAAGACTCCCAGCATCTTTCTGAGAGCTACAGCAGCTGGGAGGACTCCAGCGATTTGGGACAGAGCTTTCCCTTCTGGAAGCAGAGCCCCACAGAGAATTAAAAAAAAA
>CM053581.1:524554027-524588833 GCA_028627135.1 Pseudochirops cupreus | reverse complement strand
CATATATAGCAAATTTATATATATATATTTATATGTATATATATATATGTGTGTGTGTGTATATATATTTGTATATGTATATATGTGTGTATATATGTATATGTATGTGTATATGTGTGAATATATATGTATATGTGTATATATACATATATGTTTGTGCATGTGTATTTGTATTTGGGTGCAGAGGTAATGGCCTATGGTTTTAGCAGCGTAGGTGGCTTAGAAAGACAAAATGGAATCAGACTCAGGAAATTCTGCGTTCAAATCCTGCCTCACACTTACAATGCCTTTGGCCTTTGAACCTGTTTCACATGTATACAATAAAGATCATAATAGTAAATACCTAATTCGGTTATTGTAAGGATCAAAGGAAGTAATTTATTCAAAGAACTTTGCAAGCTTTAAAACACAATATAAATGCTGATGATCCACTGCTACTACTGTGGCTGTTGCTTGGGACACTGATAGACTAAGTGACTTTCCCAGAGTCACATAGCTGATATAAATTAGAACTAGGATTTAAGGTTTTCACTATTCTGAAGCCAGCTCCTTAATCACTATCCATTCATAATGTATACGGTTTATGTATTTATAAATCAAATAAGAAAAAAATATAATTTCTAGGAAAGATTTGTCAATTATGATTTATTTAAATCTAGAAAGGAATGATAAAGTTCATTTCTCTGTGTCATATTTAGAGTTCTTTCCAACCTGGCCCCAATCTATCTTGCCAAGCTCATTCCACATCATGCCCTTTCACATGCCCTGTGGTTTAACCAAGCTGGATTCCTTGCCTCCTTTGTATATGGCATTGCATTTCATGTCTTGGTGACCTTACACTGTCTTTCTTCCGTACCTTGAAATAACCACTTTTGTAAAAACTGAGATCTTTTAGAAGCCCAGGCTCCAAAAATTCTCAGTACGTGTACCAATTGCTAAACAACATCTTTGTATTCTTTCTTAAAGTGCTTTCCCTTCCAAAATGTCTTGTATCATATATATGACATATAACATATGTATCATACATGCACATTTTAATTATAGATAGCTAGTTATAACTTGTATATATACATATGCAATACATGGTAACATGTGCATAAATACATGCACACACCTGTCTATGTCTATGCGTGTATTATATATGCATATACAAACATACCTGCACCTGAAATATGCATTTTAATGGGTGTATATGCACATACACATTCGTGCATATATATATATATACACATGTGGATTGATATTTTTATATGTGTGTGCCCACACACACACTTTTAGTTTTCAGCTCCTCACGTAATGCCTGATGACACAGCAAATGCTTGTTCGTTAATTTGTTGATTCATGAGCTCAATTCTTCCTAGTTACTCTGTGGTTTTAGACAGCTCACAAGCTAAAGCAAGTCGAACATATCAGTCAATCAAAAGACTTGATATTAAGGGTGAAAAAGTCTTTTAAGAGCCATTAGATGAAGTGAAATGAGACTAGACAGGAATTGAGATTGGTGAGCTAAGCCATTTCTCCAGGGAATCATCTATAAATTATCAAGAAAGGAGGATAAGGATAAAGAATAAAAAGAAATGCAGTGAATGGTGAGTTCTAGTTGAACCCTCTTGAGAAGAGAAGAAGGGGTGGGGGTGGGGAGGAGAAGTTTTGATTTCGCCTTGACTAGCTCTCTGTTACCTTCCAACCCATATGAATGGAGAATGCCTTTCAACTTGGAATCAGAGTCCCGAGGATACTGAGTCTCCCATTTCCTGTTTGTATTTCTTAGCATTGTAGTCCCAAGATAGCAGCAATTCCTCTTGACCTGCAAGTGTCCTAGCACTTTCCCTGAGTGGATGGTAGTGTTGTCTCCATTGAGAACCAGGGATAGGTAGATGAAGCTTTATTATACCAAATTTAAGTTTAAAGGGAAATTTCCACTATTGGGAGAAAAGAGCTCATAACACTTAAAGAGTTATGTCACTCCTTTGTTACCTGTGCTCATCCTTTATGTTTTTATTCACTTTTCCTTGATGTCTGTATTTCCTTGAGGCTACTGTGTCTTGGATGTTGGGGGCAGAATATTTTGTACCAACTACTCATATGTCACTATGTTAGTACACACTCTTTTCCATAATTTATGCAAGGCCAATCGACTAAACTGATTTTTAACAGCTAGTCTTGGGTAGAAGCATACTGGTGGGCACTGAAGTGAAAAATATTAGCTAAAGCCACCCCACTGCCTTTTACCAGTATTGTTAGGATGCTGATGGCAAGATGTAGTCATCCTAATTCTAGGCATTTTTTTCAGGTTGAGAGTGGAGAGGAGAATGCCTCAGAGTTCACATGGATACTTCTGTTGTTGGTCAGTTGTGTCTGATTCTTTGTGACCCCATTTGGGTTTTTCTCGACAAATATATTGAAAAGGTTTGGCTTTTCCTTCTCCAGCTCATTTTGTAGATGAAGAGATTGAGGCAAGCAGGATAAAAGTCTGAGGTCAGATTTGAACTCAGGAAGAGTCTTCTTGATTCCAGACCTGGCACTTAATGCACTATAGTGCCACCTAGTGTTCCTGTGGGTTACGCTAGGATAAATAAGGTCGAATTCTCTTATAGTACTGGTCTCCTCCAACAGTTTGCCCTTTTTTTATATCATCTCCTTGCTTTGTCTCATATTCCACTTCTTATTCATCAGTTCCAATTCTGTTGCTTACACACATGCTCAACTACCTCTCATTCTTAAAAAACAACAACAAAAAAACCAAAGCAAAACAACATGACTCCGGTATCTTCTCAAGACATTATCATGATATCTCTTTTCATTGTCCAAGGCCTAGAATGGGTCACACCTCAACTCCATTTCTTAACTTCTCACTGATTTCTCTGCCTTTTGTTATTTGGATTCTTAACCTATCACTTGACTTCCGAGGTGATACATGGTCATAATTGCTTAATCTCATGACCTTTCTCAATCATTTTTTTTCCTCTTCCACCCTTCTGAAATTTTGACCACAATCAGTCACCCCTCAGCTCTTGGATATTCCTTTATTCATTGGATTTTCATGACATTGTCTGTCCTGTTTCTTCTATGTCTTTAACCTTTTATTCTTAATCTGCCTTACTAGATCATAATTCCATTTCTGCTCACTAATGGAATGGGTCCACCAAGGTTCTGCGCTGGGCCCTCTTCTCTTCTCCCTCTAAACCAGTGGTTCTCAACCTGTGGGTTATGTTCAATTTGTAACAATGAAAATACATCCTGCATATCAGATATTTACATTACGATTCATAACAGCAGCAAAATTACAGTTATGAAGTAACAATGAAAATAATTTTATGATTGGGGGTCACCACAACATGAGGAACTGTATTAAAGGGTTGTGGCATTAGGAAGGTTGAGAACCGCTGCTCTAAACTATTAGTAATTTCTCAAATTCATGGGCACTATTATTTTTACATAAATAGCTTCCTTATAAACATATGCAGTCCTTATCTGTCTTCTAACCTTTGATTCCACACTGTTATTGACTGCTGTACTTACTACTTGGATGTCCTATAATTATCTTGAACCCACATAATCCAAAATAAGACATATTATATTTCCACCCAAAGCTATGCTTACTTTATTTCCTCCTGTTTCTGTTGATGGTCCATTATCCTTCCCATCATGCAGGTTCTAATTTATTATTGACTATTCTTGCCCCTTCTTTATGCTCTCACCCATCATCTGGGATGTCTTGTTGTCCTAACCTCCTAATATCTCTTGTATCTTCTCCTTGCTCTAGATTCACACAATCTCTATCTTAGCTCAGGCTTTTATCAGCCCTCACCTTGACTGTTTCAGTTGCTCTTCCTGTCTTTAGTCTTTCCTTTATCTAGTCCATCATCCACACAGCTGCCAAATTGATTTCTAAACAACAGATATAAGCACATGAGTCTTCCTACTCCAAAATCTTCAGTGACTCCTGATTCCCTCTTCTGTAAGATACAGAATTCTCATCTTGGCATTTAAAGACATCAACAGCATGGCTCCCACCTACCCTTCTGGTCCATTTCATATCCTTTCCCTTCACTAACTTCCAGTTCCTATCAAATTATTCTGTCAGATATTTTCTCTGCTCAGCATTTAATTCCCAATGTCGAGGCCTTTCCAGTGGCCGTCTGCATGTCTGGTATACACACTCTCTCTAACTCCATCTTGTAGATTTCTAAGATTCCTTAGAGGTCAGGGATCATCTCTTACACATGACTTTTTCCCGATTCTGTGGTTTATAGTACTCTATACCTATTAAAATTACTTTGTGTGGCTATCTTTTTAATGTTTTTATTTGCACTTGTACATGTTGTATATGCCAGGAGAATGTGAATTCCTCTAGGGCAGAGGCTCTCATATTTATCTTTGTACTCCCAGTGTCTTGTACAGTGAAGGTTAATACAGTTAGGTTGAATGAAATTGAGTGTTAAAAAGTAATATATCATATAGAGTAGCATAGTAAAATATTTTATAATATTTGATCCATCATATTATACTATGCTTTATAACATATATAGCAAAACGTTTTATAACAAATGCAATATAACATAAATAAGATTAATTTAGTATGGCATGGTATAATATAACAATATATGTTAAGTCATGTCACAGCCCAATTCTATTCTGTGGTATAGTATAGTATAATATGATTATGTTATCATGTTTGCATATGTGTGTATGTATTTATATAGATTTTTTAAACTGGTAAATGGCAAGACAGGTTGAAAATTCAGCACCTATTAAGTATCTACTTTCTTTAATGATTGGAGCATGTTAGATACTGGGTTTCTGAAGAAGAAAATGACAGCCATAAGCTTAAAGACATTACATCTTCATGGAGTAGGATATGATGTGTAAAACAAAGAATGCTACAAGGTAGAATAAGACAAGGCAAAGGAGAGCCCCAAAAGGTCCTAAGGGAAACTGAGTCTTGAGAGATTATTTTCCTCTGAGGAAATCCAGGGGAGGATTTATTCCTGTGTGTCAGAAAAACTAGAACTTGAGGGAAAAGAAATATTTCAACAGGAAATCATGGGGAAGAAGTACACTCCAGGGATGGGGGGAGAATGGTCTGTGTGAAGGTCCAGGGGCAGAAGAATACAGAAAGGACTTTGGAATGTGGAAATATATGCTGGTGCCAGACCCCAGAGGGCTTTAAATGCCAGCTCGTATTTTATTCTACAGTCACTAGGGAGACCCTGGAGGTTTTTGAGAAGAGTCAATTGAGAAGATGAATCTTCAGCCAGTCCTGTGGTTTAAGAGTTTTTTTGTTTTTTAAAAACCTATACCTCCTAGCATACATACTTAGTGCGTAATAGATTCAAAGTAAATATTACTTGGATGAATGACTGCTTAGAAAATATCGGTGGCCTGGGGTTCATCAACTAGATGTTAAAAATTATTTTGATGACTATATTTCAATATGATTTGTTTTCTTATAATCTTATATATTTTACTTTATACATTTAAAAATTTTATTATGAGAAGGTATCTAGAGCCTTCACCATACTTGTCTGAGACGCAGAAAAGTCTACAACCCCCTGACTTAAGCTGTGGTTAACTTGGGAAGTAAGTAGATGGTATTTTATGGAAAAAGAAAAGTCCTGTATTAAGAAAACAGAAAAATCATTTAAGTCAGTTATCCCTTACTTTTCTGCCTAACGTGTTCTGGTTTTTGATTTGTTGTTTTGTCTGAGCAGCAAATAGGATCTTCTAAGTCTTCTTAGCAGCTAGGTAGCACAGTGGATAGAGAACTGGACCTGGAGTCACGAAGAATGATCTTCCTGAGTTCAAATCTGACCTCAGAAACTTACTAGTTGTGTGGCCCTGGGCAAGTCACTTTAACCTGTTTGCCTCAGTTTCCCTGTATATAAAAGGAAAGACCACAAAGAAGGAAATCACAAACCACTCTAGTATCTTTGCGCAAAAAAACCCCAACAAGGTCACAACGAGTCAGACGTGACAGAAAACTAGTGAACAACAACGTGTCTTTCTGTTGACTCTTTGCCTTGTTTTACTTTAGTTTCTTCATAGCACACTATTCCTAGTAGTTTCCAGGTGCTTTCTATTTCTACCTGCTGATTCATTCTTACTTAGAGTTCCATGTCAGAGAGTTGAGTCAAATCGCCTGAGAATTTTAATTAAAAAAAAAATAGAACTTAGATTGGCTCCAGAAAGTCAGTCCCAATGTTTATGAGAAAGATGTTGCCTTATCTACACTGGCTTTTATTTGTGTCAGTCTGAATAATATCGTCATGGAGTATCAAGGGAGCCTCCTGTATGGTCTAAAAGTGCCTAAGTTTCATGATTACTGAATGGAAAATGTAACTCAGCCCAGAATTTTATTGACTATACATCTGTAATCCCCAGGTTTGGCCAAACTTGATTTAAAGTTTCATTTAACTGTTTTGAGGAAAAATTAGCTGATGAATTACTACTTTCCAAGCCTCCGTCAACTGTGGGAGAAGAAAATTTGCACGATATATTAGCCCAAACAGTTTCCTGTGTAGAAACTGCTATTTCTAGTGTGCTTGGACCACTTCCAAAAGTCTGAGAAAGGCCTCCAAGTAAGATTACCAAAATGAACAGTGCAGCCCCGAGGACTAATGGTAACCTTCTGGAAGGCAGGTAGCCCTGACTCTAAACTTAGATGCTGAGCACATCTGCAGATGGACTTGGACAGTGTCAGATAAGCAAAATGAGAACTATCAAAACAATTTACATGTGAGTCAGTTACTGACCACACTCTCACAGCTGGAGCAATGGGCAACCGAACTCTAATGGAGTCATTTGTCTCCCCAAAGTAATTGCTTGTCTTAAATCACTCACATTTAGCCACTGAATGGGATATAACATGAACAGATGGAACAGCAGGCTTAACAAAGTGCCATGGTATAAAACCGTAGTTTATCTTTCAGGAAGAAAATGAGTTTTGACAATAGTCAACCACCTTTTAGACTTCTACACGTTGATTTATAAAAGTTAAGTGATTACACAGAGAAGTTATTGTCTATTCGTCTTCCTGCCTATGAAAGTTTCATTTTACCCCTTTGGTGAAACAAAGAAATGAATTTGGGAAATATGGATACAGAGGATGTTCTCCCTCCTCCCCCACCCCCGCCAAAAAAAAAAAAACAATAGCAAAGGTTGTACAGAAAGTTGGCTGATAAGTATTTATTAATCACTTACCATGTGTTAGGCACTGTGCTAAACAATGAGAAAACAAGGAAAGGCTAAAGACAGTTACTGCCTTTAAAGGACTCACAACCTAAGGAGAGAGATAACAAGTAAACAGATATTTACCAAGACATCATATACAAGATGAATCATAATTAACAGAGGGAAGGCACTAGAATTAAGAGGGGCTTTTCATAGAAGAGATTTTAATTGGGACTTGAAGGGATCTGGAAAAGCAAGGAGACAGAGATAAAGAGGAGAACATTCTAGATACAGGGAAGAGACAGAGAAAGAAATTCCTATGAAGAATATATTTATCAAAAGGCTGAAATGCTTCTCTCTCTCGCTCTCTCTCTCTCATATACACACACACACACACACACACGCACACGCACACGCACACACACATACAATTAGGTGTAATTATTCTGGTAGTAAAAAGAAAATGGGGAGCCGCTAGGTGGTGCAGTGAATAGAGGATTGACCCCGGAGTCAGGAGGACCTGATTTCAAATCCAGCCTCAGACCCTTGACATTTTCTAGCTGTGTGACTTTGGGCAAATCACTTAATCCCGATTGCCCTGCCTTTCCCCCTTCAGAAAGCAGAATAAATGAATGAATGAATGAATGAATAAAAATGGAAAGAGGACAATATAATGAATTTAATAAGCAATCTAGCAGACTTGGAGTGATGAAATTTGGGTTCATGGCCCCATATCAACACTTACTGGTTTTTTTTATCATAGGCAAATCATTGACTCTCTGAGCTGTAGCTTCATCTTCTATAAAAATGAAAAAATAATACCTAGAATAAGCACTTTAAAGGCTTCTTCTGAAACTCTGGAATAATCATATATAGGACTATGGAAGCTGGCCAGTGCTTCTAAGTGTCAACATATGTTGATCCAATAATATATTATATACACATATGATTTTATTTAGGATCATAGATTGAGATATGCAAGGAACCTTAGATTTGATCTAATCTTGCCTCCTTTTCAGATGTGGAAACTGGGCCCTAGCGAAGTTAAAGGACTTTCTCAAGGTCATATAGCTAGCAAGGAATCAAACTTGAATTTGAATGCAGTACCTGTCTGAGTCCAAAGCCATGACTTCATATTCTACTGTACTACTCCATCATGACTAATTACATATATATCACTTTCTACTCTGATTCGTAATGCTTATGCCAAGAAACCCTTAGATGAATGAGTTCTTAACTAATAAATAGGAAACAAGAGAGGGAGATGGGGGAGTCTGCGTAGAAGGACCCCAAGTGAATTCTGTGGATAATAATAGAAAATATGAATAGGGGAAAGGAGATCTTTATTGTATTAATTGAGATTGCATGTGTGCATGTAGCTATACATAGACATGTACACATATAACTATGCATATGTATGTGTATGCACATATGTTTCTGTATGATATGTGAACATATATATATATATTCTATGTGCTCATATACATTTTTTTTCAACTGTACTTGTCATTTGGGAATCTCGATACAGATGTTGAACTTGTAGTACTTTGAATGTTATAAATCTCCATGGCAAGTCAAGCTCAACTGCCCAAATGAGGGATCTGATATTAACCTTGGTATATGCTCCAGGTGTTTCCCCCTGGCTGCCATTATCACCTTCATCTTGCCTGGTTGAAGTCCAGTTGTTTCATGTTCCTGCAGGCCCTGATAAATAGAGAGCTTGCCCCACTGGGGTTAAACATGTATGAGGCCCCACAGGCATGTGAGAGGCAAAGGGTCAGAGTTGGTGGAGAGAAGGGTATTTTAAGAGTATACATAATAAAGAGATGAGTTAGGGGAGATAAATGTGAAGAGTAAAAGTTGATGTTGGAATGAAGAAGTAGCTTATACTCCTCTCTTGTTTCTTCTCTTCTTAGAACCATAGGAGAATGAATCTAGAGCTGGATGAATCTCAGAAGGTCATTTTTATAACTCAGTTGATAAGCATTTAATGATAAATAATCATAATAACACCTAGACAGCACTGTGGATAAAGCTTGTGTCTACAGTCAGGAAGACTCATCTTACCGAGTTAAAATCCAGCCCTGGCCCCTTATTAGCTGTGAGACCCTGGGCAAGTCACTTAACCCTGTTTACCTCAGTTTCCTCATCTGCAAAATGAGCTGGAAAAGAAATATCAAACCACTTCAGTATCTTTGCCAACAAAACCCCAAAATAGGGTCTTGAAGAGTTGGACATGAATAAAATGACTGAACAATAATGACAAAAATAATAATAAGTATTAGCTACCATTTATATAGTACCAACTATATGTGAGACAGTGTGTGCTAAGTACCTTGCAAATATTTCACAACAACTTTCAAAGGTGGATGCTATTGTTATTCTAATTTCACAGATGGGAAATTGAGGCAAATGGTAGTTATGTGAATTGCCTAGGGTCACGCAGTGTCTGAGATAGGATTTGAACTCAGGCCTTCCTGACTCCAAGTTTTCTTATCTTCTGTGCTATATAACTTCACTGTTTATGTGCCATATGGGGAAACTGAGGCTCAGGGATCATAAATGACTTGCCCAAATTCAAGTAAATTGTGATAAAAGTCAAATTTGAACTCACATCTTCTGAATTTAGTATCTGTGGTTAACCTATAGTGCCACTCTGGCCTCAACCTCAAAACTTCCTTACACTGAGACTGAGTTTAGTGTTGATCTGATAAAAGCAGCTGGTGCTAAATGTGATGCTTACCTAGAAGCTTATCCCTTCCAGAAAGTAGAAACTTATTAACACATTTTCTAAATGGTGAAATGTGTGTGACGCATTTTTTATTCATGGTGTGCTCTGATAGTTTTTGTCTCTTCTGAGCAGACAACTGTTCTTCCTCATTTCATTCCAACCTCTGTCCCTTCCTCCTTCACTCCTCGTCACCATGGATGACAAGGAGTTACATACCTAGAATTAGTAGAAGTCCTTAAAAACTTAGATGGAGTTCCACCTTCCATAGGAGGTCTTTCTTGCTGAATGGCACTGCTATTTCTTTCCTCCTGAAATTATTGTTCTTTTAAACTATATCAATAATGTACATACTTAGTTGTTCAAATATTGCTTCCTTCATCAGAACATGAACTTCTTGAAGTGGGAATCTGGTTTTTGGCCTTTCTTTGTATCCTCAACGCTTAGCATAATGCCCGGCACACTGTAATGACTTAGTAAATGTTTGTTGACTTGATGTAGGGTAGCATACACCAACAAACCATCCAGCCATGCTAGGGATTTTGCATCCTACTAGGGTTCAGCAAAAATAGTGTTGCCATGAGTGAGAGAGTGAGTGACTTGGTCTAGCAGATATTCACAGCCACTCACACAGAGCTACAAATATGGAAAACTTTTCTTTTTAACTATATGGTTATCAAGGGCAAAGGTTAATTTACTCTTAATTACCGAATTTGAAAAAGCATAGTTTAAGCAATGAAAAAATTGTTCATTGGGGAAATAAGAATATATTGCCATTTACTTTCCCCATTATTTTTTTTCCTAGTGGAGAGATAACAATCTCTCCCTCACCATATTCTTTAATGGAATTGCTCAGACAGCAGGGGTTGGACTCCAGCTGCAGAGAGATTTAATAAACCTTCTGGTTATGATATCACCAAATAGAAAAACCTTCTGGACAGCTGGAACACATTTTAGACAAATTCTGTAATTAAAAATCTTGACTTGTCTTAGCAGGGAAATTACTAAGCTAGTGCCTGATACAGACTATAAATGGATTAAGGTCCTGTTGTGTGTTCTGTTTACAGGTGTGTCTCCATCTTCCTTTCACAGCTTATCTCCTCAAGTTAGCAGATTAGTCCTTCTGCCTTCTAGTGAAATCCAGTCACATTTTCTTATTTCTAATTTTCTTCAACTTCTCTGATACATTTAACATTTGCTATTATCATGTCATCTTCACTGAAAGTCTCTCCTACTTTGACTTGTAGAGCTCCATACTTCCCTGGTTCTCCTAGTACCATTCTGCCTTAAAGGTATTATCTATCTACTTTATCAATTTCCTATTCATGGTCTTCCCTCTAAATCTGGTTGAGCTTAAGGTCTTATCCCTCTTCTTTCTTTCTGTATACATTTTTTTTTCTAAGAGTGGATTTAATCTGAGACCTTCTGTTAAGTGGGTAAATTTTAAATCTATGTATGTTATTTTGATTAGCAACTTTTCACTCATATATCTAATTTCCTATGCCACTACCATTAACATCAAATATAGATAATTATTAGGACCTACTATGTGTATGCCTTACTTCTGTTTTATAGGAGGTGTAGATTTTTAAGAGCATAATAAATAGCTCCTGCTGTTTCTCTGCCAGAAAGCAGGATGAATGAGAATTTAACTGAGATGTTCTGATTCCAAATACAGAGAGTTTTACACACACCAGCCAATGCTTTGTCAGGCTAAATATCTCAGTTTCTTAAAATGATTTTGGTTTGGCATGATTTCCAGTCTCATCATCAGGCCAGTTAATATACATTTATGAAATATCTACTATGTTCCAGGCACTATGATTATCATCTCATCTACCCCAAACAGCATGGCTATTTCTTCTTTAATCATTCTTGTAGCTCTATTATAGAATTTTTAAAAAACTCATTTTGTTTCATTTAGTTGCTATTCATTGCCCAATTCAGCTCATTTTCTGCTTTAATATTTCGGCTGCTCTTGAAGAACCATGTCGTATTTTGTATTATTCATCCTTGATTGTCTGCCTTTGCTTTGATCTCCACTACGTCTTTTAAAAAAATCTAAGTTCACTGAGAATTCTCAGGCTGATAAATTTTCTGGTCCTTGAAAACTGAGCTTAGGAGACTTCTGGGGAATCAATGTTCAATGTAACTTTTCTTACTCACAGAAAGCATAGATTTAATTTTCTTTTCTAAGTCAGCTTTGAGCACTACATTTTAGACTCTTAAAATCAATTTTCCTTCTATTCAGAAACTTTATTAAAGAAGTTTTTTTTCCCCAACATCAAAAAGAAGTAAAAACTAATCCATTGGAAGAAGAGCAAGACTTCTAGTTCATTCTATACAATTGTGGATTGGTGGTACATTAAAAGTCTTCATAGTTCCAAGATTGCCCATCAACCTAAGGCTAGACCAAGTTATATGGTCTTAAAGACTACTTAAAGTCAGTGGGGAAAGAATGACCTTGGCAGAAATAGAAAAGCTTGCAAATGCTGTTCCTCCTAATGTGTTTTTATCTGACCATTTTTCATGATCAGTTGGAAAAATGTTAAATTCTACTTTAATCAGAAAGAAAATGAAGATGGTAAATGGACTTATCTGAAAAGTATTACATGTCAACCTATGTTTTTATTCATTTATTCATTCATTCAGAAAATATTTATTATACATTTATTATATTCAAGGAACTATGCGAGAATCTGGGGATTTTTTTTTTCCAGATCTGTGATTTCTTCAGTATAGGTAACTCCTGGGGAGGAGCAGGGGGAATCCATCTGTCAGTTAATAAACATCAATTGAATGCTTACTGTGTGGCAAGCCTTACATTAAGTGCTGGGGATACAAAGAAAGGTGACAAGCCCTGCCCACAGCAAGAAAACTTGCCCTCAAGTGACTTATATTCTAATAGGGAAGATAACATGTAAATAAATAGTTAAATATGAAATACATAGAGAGTTATATTTATATATGTATATACATATACATGCACATAAATATATACATATATATGTAGTATGTATATGTGTGTGTGTTTATGTATAGATAATGACTATGTAGCATAATTAATAGAGAGCTAGTCCTGGAGCCTGGAAGACCTGGGTAAAAGTCCCTACTATGGCACACTGTGGCTTTATGATCCTTGTACAAGTAACTTCTCATTGCTCCCACTAACTCTCTAAGACTATAAGTTACAAAGAAGGTGCCTACCTGTATTGATAGAAAGAGTGACTCATTCAGGAGTTCCCTATTATAATGTAGTGACAGGTCCAGTTCCTATCCCCTATTCATAGAAATGAGAATTGAATCCATGAGAACAGATGACTTACTAAAATGAAGGACCATAAAAAGGGAAGAGAAGAAGGGCTAGGATGTACTAACTTAAGGATTGGAGAATTGATGATTATCCAATAAAGGAGATTCAGAAGTTTTAAAATAGCAAAACTAGTAGCAAATAATGTCATGGAAGCCAAAGGAGGAGAGAATTCTGGGAGCTGATCAATAGTGTTGAAAGCAAAAAAAAAATTAATATAGATGAGGACTGAGGGGAAAAAATAATATATTTTAGAAATTGAGATATTTGGCAATCTTTGAGACAGCAGTTTCAACTGAGTAGTGAGGTCAAAAGCTAAACTAAACATGGTTGAGGAATGAGTGTGTGGGGAGAAAAATCAAGCAGAATTAATAGGAAGAAAACATGTTGGTGGTAAGAAGGAATGATGGTATCAAATGATGGTTTGAGGGGATGACAGGGCCATGGAGAGACCTGTACACATGGTTAGTATTCAGTGAAAGACTGAACAGGGCAAAGACTGTTCTTAACTTTTATTTCTCTACCTTGTCCACTGGGTACAGTCTTTGTCATATTGGGTGTGCTTAATAAATGTTTATTGAATCACATAACTGAGTTGTAGGTGAGAAAGGGTTGGAGAGACAAAATGTGAACAAAGAGATAATGCAGCAAATTCTAAAATGAAATGGGAAAGGACAGGAGCAAAGCTACAAGTTCAGGTCTTAACCCTGGCAAAGCAATAGTCATAAGCATATTCTGATAATGGAAGGAAGGAGGAGAAAATGGATGAACATATTTAAAGGAATTTTTGATGTGTAGAAGAGGGAAGATGAAAGAGCTCATGACAGAGACCTTAATTACCTCAGTAAAATAGGAAGCAAAGTTGTCTGTAAGGAGAGGAAGTTGAAGGATTGAGGTGAGTGAATATTTGGAATGGCTAATGTGGAAAGTGTGCTATTCCTTCAGAAATGAATAAAAGGATTATTGGACAATAGAACATCCATGTCCCAGCTGTGATTGGATCATATTCATCTCTAGAGCAGCAGTTCTCAACCTGTGGGTTGTACCCCCTTTGGGGGTCAAATGACCCTTTCAGAGGGGTCACCTAAGACCATCGGAATACACATATTTCCGATGGTCTTAGGAACAGAGACGCCACTCCTCTATCTGTCTCCAGGCAGGTCCGCCCACATGCAGATACACCCACATACCAGTATTAAAGGATTATGGCATTAGGAAGGTTGAGAACCACTGCTTCAGGGTAACCTAGTAGTTTGCTTTCATGACTTTCTCCAACATGTTCAGTTGCATATGAATAGGAGCAGAGAAGGTAGATGGTAGAGACTGTCCCAAAGTACATACCAGATGTCATGTTTGAAGAGGAAGGCATAAGGGGCAAAGCAATCAAGGGTGGAGAATGGTGCCTTGTTCATCTGGTTAGCAATAAAGTTAAGATTATAAAGGAAGTATTGTGTTTCACAAGAAGTCTAGGTAAAATAATTCTACAAGGAAGTCAGCTCTTATCAGATGGATAACAATATGGCTTAAGGATGATATTATGAAGATAAAGAAAGAAACAATTGCATTGGGTGGATGGTTGTAAAGGCAAGCACAAGCAGTTCTCCTGAGGACTGCTGCTGTGAATAACTTTAAGCTTCTGATCATGTAGTATAGTGAACTCTCAATTTCTTCAACAGAAAAACATTCACAGAAACCAAAGTACAACATTCACAAGGACATAACAAATTATTACTAAAGTGGCCACATAGTCTTAAACAAAAGATATCATTCAGTAAGTCCTTAACTCAATCATCCTAAAGGAATAATCATCCTTAAGGAGTACAGAGTATAAAGTACAAAGGTTTCCCTGCCCTAGGTCTCATTGTCTTAATCTCATCAGCCAGCACTAAGTACCCAAGTAAAGGTCCTTTCATCTTTACTTGACACTGACTCCTAAACTCCATAGTTCCTCCTCCATACTCCCAGCTCTTACCTAAATTCACCCAAACATCATTTGAATTCACAGGTAGGCACCTCCCAACTCTTGGTCCAGCTTCACACATCAAGCTTAGCAGAGTTACAACAATATTCACACACATGGTTGGCACTATCATCAATTCACTTTTGTTCTGTGAAATCAGTATGGACCAACAGACAGAGCCTCTGTCTGAGAAATTAACACAAATCATCAGTAAAGTCCTGGGACATCTGAAAAAATCAGTAAAACTCTCCTTCAGGACTTCTGTAAACAGATAGCAGAAAAGTCCTCTTTCAGGGCTTCTGAACCAGCAGACAGAATGGAGAGACAGAGTGCCAGCACCATAGGCATCCTTCCTCCCAGTTCTGCTCAGTCCCAGCTCCTGCTCAAACTTTTATTTCCTCTGCTTCTTCCTGTTCCACCCTTCCTCTTACTGCTTCCTGTTTTGGTCTTTGACAATTTCCTCCCACTGTGGGCTTCACAGGTTCTGTTTCTAACAAAGACTTAATATACTCATAAGTGAGGCTCAAAGACACTTGAATAACTGAAACAAGGAGCTAAGTATAATTTTGCTTGCCATTAATGGGAATTATTGTATGTGATTGCATAGGTAAACTAACCTTGAGATTTTTTTAATATTAACTTTTGTTTATTTTTAGTTTACATCATTCATTTCTATAAGCTTTTGAGTTACAAATTTTCTCCCCATCTTTCCCCTACCCACCACCCCAAAACAGTGCTCCCACTGTATATCCCCTCCCCTAATCTGTTCTCTCCTATGTCCTCCTCTATCACCCCTCTGACTTTCCAGTAGGGCAAGATGGATCTCCCTACCCCAGTGCCTGTACATCTTATTATCCAGTTGCATGTAAATAATAATAATAATAATAATAATAATATATATATATATTTAGCATTTGATTTTAGAACTGTAGATTCTAGATTCTTTCCCTTCCTCCATCATCATCCACCCCCACCGGAAAGACAAGCAATTCAATATAGGCCATACATGTGTAGTTATGCAGAACATCTCCACGATGGACATATTGTGAAAGACTGACTATATTTCCCTCCTTCCTATACTGCCCTCCACTTGTTCTATTCTCTACTTTGTTCCTGTACCTTTACAGAAGTATGTGCTTCTAATTTAACCCTCCCCCGCAACCTGCCTTCCCCTCCATCAGCTTCCCTCTCATCCCCTTCCCCCCTACTCTCCTGTAGGCCAAGATACCCAATTTAGAGTGTATGTCATTCCTTCCCTAAGCCAAATTCAATGAGAGTAATGTTGATCCATTGCCTTTTGCCTTCCTGTTCTTCCCCTCTATTGTAAGAGTTATCCCTTGCCTCTTCTATATGAGATGATTAACCTCATTCTGTCTCTTCCTGTCTCCTCTCATTCTATTCCTCTCCCACCTCTCAATATCACTGCCACAGCTGCCAGTGATCCACTCTCCTGAAAGCTCCAGCCATAGGCTTGTCCTGGCCACCCTGAGGCTAAAGCCCTAGGTTCATGCAGGGCTGGTCTCTGCTCCCAGCACACTGTGATGGACCCTTCACATCCACCTGCTGGGCTGCCTTCAGCGGGAGCCTTGTTGTGCTGTCTTTTTGTGAGTTCTGGAGCTCTAAAATTTGTTTACAGTCATATTTTATAGGTATTTGAGGTGGTTATGGGGGGAGCTCCCGGAGTTCTTCTGCTTCAATGCCACCATCTTGACTCCCTCTAACCTTGAGATTTTTAAAAGATGCTTAGTAAAGGTCTAAGATAGGATCTGGAAGACAGAATAGATACACAAGCACAATTTTGTACTGTAAGAAAACTATGAGGAGGTGTAGAGCTCACAAAGAGATGACATGGCAAGGAAAACCATGATTTAAAAAAAATGGATTTTTAAAGTTATATACTAGGGAAAAGAAGAGTCAAAGGATTAGATTGGCAATGATAACTGATGACAGAGAGAACACAAAACTACTCAATTCACATTAAGTTTCTGTTTTCTTGGCAAGGGAAAATGCCTTCAGGATGGCAAAAGAACAGGACAAAGAAAGGTTAATCAGGAGTTGACATCACAGAGAAGTAAGGGAATGGAAGGAAACAGGCTGCTCATTATGAAGTAAAATGACCCACCCCATATGAAGACATTCTTAAGAACTAAAAAAAAGATCTTAAGTTTTAGGGCATTTCAAAATCATTATGATTCAACATAAAATAAAGAAGGTAAGAAATTTAATGTGATCTTAGATTATATTATTCAAAGACTAATTTTAAGGAATAAGGACATGATATCTGTATGAAATCAACCCTTGTTGGACAACTTCCAAAATATATATTTTTTTCATGTCAGGTCACAGCCTTATAGAAAGAACAAACTGGAGAGTATACAGAAGAGAACAACAAAATAAAGGGCCTCAAGTTCATTCCATGTAAAGACAAACTGAAGGAAGTAGTGATGTTTAGCCTGAAGAAGTGCAGACTCATTGTGTTCATTTGTGAGGGGAGTTGTGGTTCATAGGCGATCTCTTTAATTGTTGGTAAATCTGTTACCTTGAAGAGATATTAAGTTTTAGACTTGTTTGTTTTTGACTCAGAGGACTGAACTAGGAGTAAAGAGTGTATTCTGTTTTCTTCTGTTTGTCCTTTCCTCTCTTTATCCTGTCACTCCCCTGAATTCTGTTTGGTTCTCACCATGACTTTCTTTTACCTGTCCTTTTTATCTCCCCCACCCTTTCCCTTATGCCCTTCCATTTCTACTCCCTGTGTGGGTAAAAAAGGTTTATATTATTAAGTACGTGCATGTGTGTGTGTGTGTGTGTGTGTGTGTGTGTGTGTATTTTTCACTCTTTGATCCAATTAAGATGTGAGTGAGATGTGATCTCTGCTTTCTTGATCTGCACATGGATCCTTAGAAGGGCCACTGATCCCTTGGCATTAGGATCAGTACTGCTTATCAGGGTCCCTGATCCCTTAGGACTGGAAGTGATACTGTTTTTCAAAATCCCTGATGCCTTGTGACCAAAAAGATATTACTCCTGATAATTTCCCCTTCTTCTTGACATCCTGACTCTGTCATGAAGTATGTTAAGTTTCCCTCCTTGTTTTTCATGAAACTTTCATTAGGTACGTCATCTGTTCTTTTACCTAAGTCATTGTTAAAGCTCTCAAAACCACAGGGTAAAAGGCCAGATGGTCTCCACTGGGTCTTACTTTTCAAATTATAATTGAAACTTTAATAACTTTTTTTTAAATCTAGCCATTCTATTAACTCTGAATCAACTCATTTTTTTTTCCTGTTATCCAACTCACAGCTTTCCAATTCATACACACAGGAGTTTGTAAAATAGTTTGGTAAAATCTAGGCAAATTTAATCAGCACCATTCATAATCCTGTCAAAAAAGGAAGTGAAAATAATCTTATAAGCATTTCTTGTTCTTTGTCATCACTGTTTCCTTTTCTTAATCTGTACTAACACCCATTCAAAGACACATACATACATACATATATAAAAATATATATATATACACACACATACATACATACACACATACATATAGATAGATAATCATATATAATACATTATTACATATTATGTATAGTGATATGTACATTATCTATAATGATATATTGTATATGCACACATATATCTATGAATAATAGTTTCTTTTAGTTTTATGCCAAAATTAATCATCTATTCTTTCTTTCATTGATGTGTTTAGAGATACCAGTACTTAGGTGAAGTTTTATATCTCTAAGCACTTAAATCAATAAAAGAAAGAGAAGATCCATGATTTTGACACATAACTAAAATTTTAGAATGTTGTCTCATTGCTTTCATTCTATTAAAAACAATATATTAAAAACAATATCGATTGTTTCTATGATTTGTTCTTTGATCCACTCATTCTTTAGGACTATATTATTTAGTTTCCAATTATTTTTTCTGTACTTCCATAGTATCTTATTAAGTGTAATTTTTATGGTACTAGGGTCTGAAACAAGTACATTTAATATTTCTGCTTTTCAGTATTTGGTTTTGAGGCTTATACATTATCGATTTTTGTGAAAGTGTACTCATTTCTATGCCTATTAAGTTTTTTACAGAAATGTGTCATATCTAATTTTTCTAAGATTCTATTCACCTCATTAGCTTCTTATTTATTTTATGGTTGGATTTTTCTAACTCTGAGAAGGCAATATTTCAGTCCCACACTTGTGTAGTTTTACTGTTTTTTTCTTCCTATAATTAACTTAACTTTTCCTTTAAGAATTTGGATGCCATTCCATTTGGTACACAAATGTTAGATATTGATATTATTTTATTGTCTATGGTGCCTTTTAGTAAGATGTAGCTTCATTATTTCTTTTTTCATTTGGTCTATGTTTGTACTTGATTTGTCTGCATTCATGATTGCTACCCTTGCTTTTTTTTTTTTTAACCAGCTGAGTTTTAATAGATTCTGCTCCAGGTGCCTCCTTTGTATTTTTATTTTTTTTTTTTAAATTTGTGTGTGTCTTACTGTTTCAAATATGTTTCTTTAAAAAAATATATTGCTGGATTCTGATTTCTAATGCATTCTGTTACCTACTTACATTTTAGAGGTGAACTCATCCCATTAAAGTTCAGTTATGATTAATAACAGTGCATTTCATTCTATCCTATTTTCTTCTGTTTATCCTTTTCTCTCTTTATCTTGTCACTACCCTGAATTCTGTTTGGTTTTCACCATAACTTTCTTTTATCTGCACTCCTTTTTTATCCACCCCTCCCTTTCCTTTTTGCCTTTTCATTTCTACTTGTCTTGTGGGCAAAATAGGTTTGTATCAACAATTGTGTGTGTGTGTGTGTGTGTGTGTGTGTGTGTGTGTGTGTGTGTGTATTTTTAACTCTTTCATCCAATTAAGATGTGAGTGAGGTGTGGTCTCTGCTTTCCTATCTGCACATGGATCCTTAGAAAGGCCACTGATCCCTTGGCATTAGGATCAGTACTGCTTCTCAGGGTCCTTGATCCCTTAGGACTAGAAGTGATACTGTTTTTCAAAATCCCTGCTGTGACCAAAAAGATATTACTCCTGATGGTTCTTACTTCTTCTTGACTAAAAATGACCCTCTCTGTCCTTGAACTATGACCCAGAAGTAGATAGAGGCGATGGAGTTGCCAAACTCTATCTGTTTTTTTTTTTTATGTATATATCCAGTACCAGCACAGGGGTCCCTATAACCTCTTCCTGACCACTTTCCAGGTCCCCTTACTATCTCTAGCTTGAAAGCTCCTGAAGCTGTTGCTGCTTCTGTTACTACCAGCTAGTCTCACCACTGGTGTTTCATCCACATGGGCATTGAAGCAGCCCTCACGTGGGTGTCACAGATCTCTCCTGTCAACCTCCTAAGTTGTCTGGGACTGAAAGGATGTATTGCTCTGATCTTTTGTTGACTCTACCAATCCAGAATTTGATTCGAGGCATTATTAGAAAGATGTTTGCAGGGGAATCTTGGGAGAGCTCAGATGAGGGTTTTTACTACTCCACCATCTTGACTTCCTGGAAAGCTAATTCTAATGGAACTAACTAGTTTTCTTCTATTCAGTGAATTCTAAAGAAGTTGAGGGAAACAATTATATAATCTTTCAAATCTTTTTTTTTTTAATAGATAAAACAGCAGCTCTCTACTTGATTTTACTTGGGTTTGTTTTATCTATTTTCCTTAAGTCTTTAGATTGATTCAACACTATGTAGTTACAATTACTCTGGGTTTAGCAGTGCTTAAATACATTTTCACTTGAACTGGCTGTTGATAGGATATTTTGTTAAAACTATGCAATTACAGGATCTATAGTGTGATGCAGTTGCAAGAGTGCTGTATTCGAAATGAGAGTACCTGGGACTGGTAGAGGGAACTAGATTGGATCTGGAAGTAGACACTTTTTAAAGGAATGTTCATTCTTAGTCATATCTTCTTTTCTTTGCAACTGTAGTAAAGACCATGTGCATAGTTAAAAGAACTATGACAGATCTCTCCTGTCAACCTCCTAAGTTGTCTGGGACTGCAAAATCATTTATATACACCTTCTCATTTATGCTTACAACAATCCTGGGAGATAGGTACTATTATTGTCTCCATTTTATACATAGGAAACTGAGGCTTAGAGAGGTTAAGTGCTTTGCCCACAAATGTCAGAAGAAGGACTTAAACTCAGTTTTTTTCTGACTCTAATTCCAACATTCTACCCACCTAGCTACTTAGGGGCCCATCACTGACTTGATTGACCCAAGTCTGTCATTCCTATAAAACATCCCACATTCCAGATCTATTCCCTTTGTTATCTCCTCCCCATCACATCAAAGACTGGTCAATCTTTATTACTGTATAGTCTTCCAAAATGACAGGTTTGCTTAGTTTTGATAAACTAGTACACACTGAGCTTTATTATCATGGACTAATGAGCTATTTTGCCACAGGGGAATTTTACAAGTGAATCTCTGGCATTAATCAAAAAGAATTAATCTCTAATAGTGGTAATTCCACACCACTGGGTAGAATTGGAAGCTGCTAGACCTTTAAACAGTGACTCTCAAACAACAGTCTTCTAGTCTGCCTTCTAATTCTGTACAAACATTTGGGAAAAAAAAATTGTCCCATGTCAACTCACCATATAAATTCTCTGTAAGTTTCACCTAGCAAATGGTGCCAAAAGTCAGAAATGAGAATTCTAGAGGTGTTTTATTTTATTTTTATTATGTAGTTTTTTTTTAACCTGGAGCAATGATGTAAAATATATATTTAAAACAATGATTTGGGAAGTACAAGCCCAATCCTGTCCACCAGTAGCTAGATAGGGAAAAAAAAATGTATCTCAAAGTTAGCAGCATTTATGTTACTTAAAGGTGTCTTTGGAAAATGGAAAAAGTGGTGCTGTTCTAGTCCTTATGTATACACATAAGTTTGGCAAGAAGATGAAAGTGTGAATTGGAAATCTCTAAATGCTTTGATAAGTTATAGCTGGAAGACTTGGCAACATTTTGCATTTTTAGGAATTAAATTTTGATCTCTTTGTTAAAACAGTAGGCTCTCCACTGCTCCTGTAGGTTCTTAAGAAGATAGTTCTCTATAATCTCTGTTGAATTTTCAGTAACCATATTTTAAAGGAGAAAACTGTTTCATCATACACCTATGTGTGCAGTTGAATTGTATAGGTTTTTTTTTTAACCTTTTTGTTGTAGTCTGTATGGAATTGGTCTGAAATGAATATAAAATGCATGTATAAAAGTTGGAATTGAGACTTTCATTAAAAGTTTGTGTGATGATTAAGGGGACAGTGGATTTGAAGACATAACAAAGGAAGCTGAATTTCATTTCTTGTATTTGTTAACTATGTGAGCCTAAGGAAGACATTTTACTTCTTACTTAAGCCCACTTTTCCTTTCTATAAAATGAAGAGTTTAGACCATAAATTCTCTTCTAACTCTCAGTTCCTAAGATTATTTAAATCAATAAGTAAATGAGCATTTAAGCACCTACTAAGTTCAAAGGATGAAAAAAAATACAAAGTTCTACCCTCAAGGCATTCACTTTTGGGTGAATGAGATATCATACAAATCTACACACAAGACATAAGCAAGATAATTTGGAGAGGTAGTCATTAACTGGAAAGAAGGAAATGCAAAAGGTATTAGAAGGTTAGATGGTAGCTGAGACTTAAAGGAAGCCCAGAGATGGAGATGAGGAGGGGAAGCTTTTCAAACAACCAGTGAGAATTCAGAGTTGTGTGATTATACCAGCAATGCGATATTCACAGTGCCTACAGCAGCTATGAATATGCTGTTAGTCATTAATCACAAAATATAACAGGCTCTCCACATGGAGAACAGAATCAAAGCATTTATTCAAATACCAGAAAACCGAGTCCAAAAACCAGAAAATCAAAGTCATTACGGTAGCCACAAAGTTGGTACCCATAGTCAATGTAGTGAGCACCCACATTCTCAGGCCTTCAAAATAAAACAGGCTCCCTCAAGGATCTGCCTCTCCTCACTCACAGTAGCTGCTTAGCCTCCACACTGCTCCCAGTAGTTCTGGCTCCTGGCAGTTCTGGCTGGCTCTCAGAAGTTTTCACTGGCTCTTAGAAGTTCTGGCTCCCAGCAGTTCTCAATTTGTATCAGTTCTCAGAAGTTCTCAGGATCCTAGCAGTTCTCTCTCTCTCTCTCTCTCTCTCTCTCTCTCTTTCTCTCTCTTTCTCTCTCTCTCTCTCTCTCTCTCTCTCTCTCTTTCTCTCTCTCAGCAATTATGGTTCTCTAGCTTGGGCCTTTCCTTATATATGGTATTAGCTCCTCCCTGTTCTGCCCCTTCCTGTTACATCAGCAACTTCCTCCCACTGTGGGATTCACAAGTTATGGATCTTAATACTTGATGCAATCATAAACTTGGAACAAGGTGCTAAGTACCTGTTTGATTGCCAATACAAGAGACATGGAAGATCTTCAAATCCCATTACCACTACAGTGATGGATTATGAAAGAACATCAAGGAGGACAGTGCCATTGAATCAAAGAGTGCATGGTGGGGTGGAAGGTTTAAGAAAACTGGGAAGGTAAAATGGAGCTATCTTATGATTGGCTTTGAAAATGGGGAGCTTTTATATTTCATTCTGTTGGTGATAGGGAGTCACTGAAGTTTACTGAATCACTTTTCTAGCTTCTTGAAAGGAAGATTGCAGTTGATACTGGACACTAAACAGAAGGCTTTTAAAATATTTCAGATATGAGTGGATGAAGACTTGTACCAAGGTGGTGGCAGTGTTAGAGGAGATTTTTATTTTAAAAAGACAAATGCTCCAATTAATGTTTGATCCTTTCGGTTATGTCCGACTCTTCATGATCCCATTGGGAGTTTTCTTGACAAAGATACTGAAGTGGTTTATCAACTTCTTCTCTAGTGCATTTTACAGATGCGGAAAGTGAGACAATCGAGATTAAGTGACTTGCCAGGGTCACACAGCTATGGAGTGTCTGAGGCTGGATTTCAACCGGGAAGACAAGTCTTTCTTTTTTTTAATATTTAATTAGATTATTTATTTATTTGCTTTTTGAAGGGGAAAAGGTAGGGCAATTGGTGTTAAGTGACTTGCCAAGGTCACACAGCTAGTTTTTGTGTTAAGTGTCTGAGGCTGGATTTGAACTCAGATCCTCCTGACTCCAGGGTTGGTGCTCTATTCACTGTGCCACCTAGCCACCCCAAGATAAGTCTTTCTGACTCCACACTTAGCACTCTATCTACTGCACCACTTAGTTGCCCTTAATGTTAGAACACAGATAAATAGTCTCAATTAAAAACAAACAAATAAAAAACACAGAAAAAAGGGCAATTTTAGAGCAATTCTGCTCAGAGGCCAAGATGGGTAAGTTAACTTCTGTAGTCACAGTGAGGGAGTTAGTTAATTTCTTGAAATCTGTAAACCTGAAGTTGTCATTCTCTGTTCCCTCTTCCAATGGATCTCACCCTGGGACTTTGCTAGGTAATGTTTCACATAATCTTTCCCATGACCAGCCTTCCATTTTATTTTCTTGTCATTTCCAAACTATTCCCTGCCCTACTTTTCTGTTCCCCTTTATGTTATATCTTTCCATTGGAATGGAAATTCCTTGAGAGCAGAGATTATCCTGTTAATTGTTTTGTATACTCTTTTGTATATCTCTTATATATATATATATAAGAGATGCCATGTAGTAATTGTTTAATGAGTACTTCTTTGTTTATTCATGCAATTGTTATCATTTTAGGCTTTCCTCTCATCTTCTTTGCCTCTCTTTCTCCTTCCTTTCCTCCCTCCTTCTGTCCATCCTTTTCTTCCTTCTAGGAGGCAGAATATTTGCCTTGTGAGTCACAGCTAGAGCTAGGATCTTATCTATTCAGCCTCTTCTTTTTCTCTCTGGTGATGGCCCAGATACAAGTAAGACTAATAATACATTTCCAATCCAGAGAAGTAGCCATGCTAACAATATGTTATTAAGCACACTTTGAATACCACCTCAGAGTTTATATGGAGAGTTGAGGGTGTCGGGGAGGATAAAAGAAATAGAGACCTCAAAGGCAGGAAGAATAGATGTTCATTTTTAATTGGATCAAAAGTAATATCATTTACTTAATATAGATCTGGCTCCTAGGGATGCCTCCATGGCACTGTGACATTCATCTCAAAAATACAAGGATGCATACAAAACATTTGCTTTGTCTTTCATTCCTTGGCATAATTCTTAAAATTAAAAAAAAAAAATAAAAGTTCCCATTTCAGAAATGAAGATTGCAAGACTGCCAACTTCAGGACAAAGATTCATTCCTTGGTTATCATTTTTGTGGGGAACTAAGACCTTCTACAATGATAAATAATCCTGTTCCATTTATTTACCCAGCAAAGCTACATTGAGTAAGACCATCTGTCTTTCCACAGGGCTTTTCTGCTTAATTTTCACCAGGCTTACCAATTATGAAGGTCCCTTTTAAGTGACTTTGAAAAGAAGCTCATCTCAGTTTGTAACTCCATGACTGAGTTCAGTATGAAACTCCCATACTTTGTGTGTTGATATATCATTTTCTATGTCAATTAACATGCAATGATGACTTTTCCACTTTATGCCTTATGACTGTTGTAAAGATGGTAAAAAAAAAGAGAAACAAGAAAGTTATTTGAAAAAGATTTATGTGCTACCTATATGCATATAAATAATTTAATTATTAAGATATCTGAATGTCCCACCTGAAAAAAATATGCTATTTTAAGACTTTTAGATAAATGGAGGCTCTAAGAAGACGATAATAGAATATTTTGCATTTTAATCAGTAGCACATACTATAATCCCCATTTTACAGATGTAGAAACTGGGACTTCATCAGACAGCTGGTTAAGGTTTGCAATAGTATTTAAATTCAGGCCTCCTGAGCCCTGGTCTCAGGTTCAACAATCTTTCTTTCCCCTGTACTACGTTAGATTCAAGAATGACTCCCGTCATCTTTCCCACATTTGTAGTCCCTGGAAAAGGACTCAGAGAGTCTGCTCTACTCATGGTATGTAATTAAGTTAAGGACAATTTTATCAGGACAATATTATCTCTGCTACTCCTTCCCCACCCCTCTCCGACGTACACATGCAAACTCAGAGTAAACATGTAGGTTGTCATCAAAGTCTTGGTACAGTTTTAAGCTTATGTTGAAAGCTAGATGAAAAGTCTAGGGCAGGGATGGAACCTGTGTCTGTAGGCCACATATGACTCTCAAGGTCCTCAAGTGTGGCCTTTTGATTGAATCCAAACTTCCCAAAACAAACCCCCTTAATAAATAAGTAAACATACTTAATAAATAAAAAATAAGAATAATAAATTGATAAAAGGATTTGTTGTGTGAAGTTTGGATTCAGTCAAAGGGCCCAATGTGAGGACCTAGAGGGTTACATGTGGCCTTGAGCCTTCAGGTTCCCCTCCGCTGTGGGTAACTGTGAGGGACTGGTTTGTATCACTGTTTGCTTACATTACTAGTTGATAGTGCAGCCAATAGAGTGCTGGACCTGGAGTCAAGAAGACCAGAGTTAAAACATCCTCAAAAACTAGTTTATCTGGAGACCATATTCCCTTTTGTTCTTAATATCTCAATTGTTGTTTTATCTGATTATATTCAAGGTCTTTAATTGAATTTTATCCTTTTTGAAATCTTGGTATTGCCAGATCCCCCCATTCCCCACCCGCCCCATTCCTTACTTTCTAAAGTCTTCCTCTATGATAATAGTACCCTTAAGTTTTTACTTCAAATCTATCTCAGCCCCCTTCCACGCTGAAGAATTTGTGTTTTACCAGCTTAGGTATCTGCCCTAAGTGACTTCCAGAGGAACCAAACTGGGTCAATTGAATTTCAATCCCCTTTTCCCTCAGGCCAAGTGGAACACCATACACTTTGGCTTTGTTTCCTATGCCTTTCAGTTCTGTAGTTCTCTGGCTGAGTATTGTACACAGTGTATTGAGTAAAGAACAAGGTAAGGGAATTTTCAAAATAAAGGCATATAATAATTATAGGAAGAATGGATATTTTTGGAAGTTAGATACAGACAAAAATAAATAGAAAAGAAAATGCAAAACTCCACATACTATCAGAAACTCATCTATAAAATGTTCGTAGGTTCTTCTGAATGATAATATTAAATAATTTGCATAAATCTCAGAACCATGTGTTATCTGTATAAAATGAGACCATATGATATGGATTAGAGAAATTGTAAATGTATCAAAGACAGAAATTTTAAACACATGCTTTACTTAGTATGTCATAAAAAGTAATTAATACAGAGAGTTAAAGTAAAAGATAAACTTAGAGATCTAAAAATAACATCCTGAATAAATTTGTCACTATATTATGGGAGAAATAGGAATAATTGTACAAAATAGAAGAATAACAAATACTCAACGTGCCAAAATTTTTAGGATACATCTATTCAGCTTACAGAAAACAATAATAAATTTATTTCTGTATTTAAGAAAAAAAAACCAATTAGTTAAATTAATTGAGAATGCAATTTTAAAACTATATTATCAATACATAACCAAGTATGAAATGAAGAGAAATATTGAAAAGGAAAGGAAAAAAAGTGGAAAAAAATGCTATAGAAATGATTAATCTAAAAGTTAGACCCTTGAAAAAAACTGATATTCTAAATAGATATTTAGCTAATATGGTCCAAAAGAAGAGATAGAGAAAAATAAATCAAAATCCAAAAATATAAAAAAGAAACAGCATGTAGTACTGGGGATTCAAAGATCGCTGCAAGTTTTGTATTTTCTAACAGTCATATTAGAAATGTAAGAACCTAAACTACACACTTATATACATGCAGGAAAAAGTTTTTGACAGAATGACATTTTTTTTTTGCTAAAATCTCTAAGAATTATGGGAATAGAGGACGAGTTCTTAATAGAACAAAAAACAATTTAATATCAAAATCTAGCCTCATTTACACCAAGGAAAGATGGCAGACTTTTCCAGTAAATACCAAAGTAAATCAAAGACGTTCCTTTTTACCACTATTATTTGACATAGTTTTATAAATTCTAGAGACAGCAATATGAAAAAAAAATAAAGGTGTAAGTATCGAAAAAGAGGGCATGTCGTCATCTTTATTTATGGATGACAGGGTCTTGCACTCAGAAAACCCTGCAGATCAAAAAACTCCAAAAAACCACACCAAAAGCTAATGAGACAATTCTTATCTTCTGTAATGTGGCAGAATAAAAAATAAACATAACAAAATTGTCAGCATTTGTAGTATGGTGGAAAGAGCACTGGGTCTAGAGTTATAGCAACTAGTTTCTATGCTTATCTCCAATAATGCTAAATCTGATCTTGGGCAAATCACTTAAACTCTATGAGTCTTACTTTCTCTTGTGACATTTAAAAAGTTCTAGAGACATTATTTCTGGGCAACAATCATTTTATTAGTAATGTCAGCATGTTTATTAATAAAACAATGGTCATTTGATTCCCTTTCTCTCTTAGACCAAAGACCCCTCATGATGGTTTATATACCCTTGGAAGAGTAGATGTTCCTGAAAGTGGCAGTCAACTCTGATTGGTTAACAATTAATGAGAGAAATGAATATTACAATGAGGGTCTTGAGGTACATGACCTGGATCCCCCAAAGCTTGGTTGAAGAATCTTAGCAATTTCCATATCACCTGTGTGACCAAAGGGGGATTCAACATTCTGAGACTTGTCTGAGTAAACAGAATGAGCAGGAAATGCATCTCTTAGTCCAAACTTAGATTTTCTTTTAATGTCTTTGATTAGATCTCAGCTATCTTGGCTGGGTAAGTCTTTTGGAAAAATTTCCCACACTGGTTAATTTCTGAGTGAATAAATAGAAAAGAGAGGAATCCTTGGTTCTAATTCAATAATTAGTATTAATACAAGAGAGAAATAATAATTTCTTTCACTCTTTCTATACAAATAAAGAGTCTTGACTGGATGGCATTTGAAGATTATTTCTCCTCTAGTTTTATTCTTCAACACTACTGTGAAATTCCACGTTAAAGAGTGAAGAAACATGTAAAATATCTGGTGATCAATCTTCAAAGAATCACTCAAGTCATATAAATGTGATTAAAAAATTTCTCTAAAGAAATAAAGTCATTACTTGGAGCTATGTTCATTGCTCATAGTTGAACCAATACAATGATACTATCTAAATTAATGTTTACATTTAGTGCTATGTCAATTAAAATAGAAAAGAACTAGTACAAATTATGTACAAATGAGGTTTAATACTATGAGACTTAAACCATCAAAACTGTTTGGTTCTGGTAACAAAAAATGAAAATAAAGGAAATACATCATTAAGAGAAAATAGATAGAGGAAAATAAAAAAACCCGTTTCTGTTGATTGTTCCATATTCAGTAGATTCAATAACATAAATTACTTAGAAGGAGGATTATATATTTAATAATAACTCTTAGGAAATCTTGGGGGAAGAGTTTGGGAAAGTAGATTTAGCACATTGTGTACTATACTGAGTACAAAATGGATATTGACAAAAAATTACATTATTAAAATGGAGGAAACTGAAAGGAGCTAGTGGAGGAGAGAGAATTTTTCAGCAAATGAGTGATAAAAGACATCACAAAACGAAAACTTGATAAATTTGGTTGTATATCAATGGAAAATATTTCACATAAAACCAAAGTAAATAGGATAAGAAGGGGAATTGTTGATTGGTAGGAAAACCTTTATATCAAATATATGTGATAAATATAAGATATCTAAGAGAGAGGACTGACACAATTATCTAAAACCAAAAGCCAATAGGGTAGTAGTGGTGGTGGTAGTAGTAGCAGTAGTAATAGTGGTGGTGGTGGTGGTGGTAGTAGTAGCAGTAGTAATAGTGGTGGTGGTGGTGGTGGTGGTAGTAGTAGTAGTAGTAGTAGTGGCGGTGGTGGTGGTGGTGGTGGTGGTGGTGGTAGCGGTAGCGGTAGCAATTGCTACTACTAGTAGTAACAGTAATAGTTGTTGCTGTTTTGTTGTTATGTGGTTTTAAGTCATGTCTGACCTCTTTTGGGATTTTCTTGGCAAAGATACTGGAGAGTTTGCTATGTTTCTTTCTGCTAGGAAAAGTATTCAAAGGCTATGAATGAACAGTTCTCATAATAATATCATAAAATTAAGACCACACAAAACATTGCTCCAAATCACTAATGTTAAGAAAAATGCAGATTAAAAACAACTTCAGTTTTCCCCTCATATCAAGCAGATTTGCAAAGATAAAAAAAAAAACAACAAACGCTTGAAGTACCTAATTTTAGGGGACTGGGGCAACAGGCACATTAAAACACTGATGTTAAACATAATTCCAAAGTTGTGCTAGATGTGATGACGGAAGTATCCTTTTTACTGCATAAATCCTGGTGTTCTACTGCTAGGCATGTACCACTCTGCCCCTCCCCCCACACCCACACAGAGTAGATTCATCCTTCACCCCAAGTCGTTATTTTAGTGTAGCTTACTATTGGATTCACATAGTCTGAAGTTTATTTGTGGTATATGTGATGAAAGGTTGTGTCACTGTTGCTGATGAAGTTCTTCTTTGTATAGAATTTTGTGACTCTGGTTCCTGGTTATTTCTAATTAGAAAAAGAAAAGTCTGTACTACCTGAGGAAAATGAAGTTGATTTAAAGGAAAAAAAAAGTGTTTCCTCAAGCCACCTAGGTCACACAATTATTTGCACTAGTAGGCTTTAATTTTAAGAATGTTACTCATAATCTCCTTTTTAATGTTAGAATCCATCTTAAACCTTTTTGTTTTTTTTTAAATAAGTGATCTTTTATATCAAATTCTAGGACAAGTGAGAACAAATCCCTGTTACCAATTATCAAATAGTTTAAAACAGCTTGTACACCTCTGTTTTGTGTTTTTTAACATTAATTCAAACATTTCAGTTTTAAAAACATACAAACACATACGATGAGACAACTTCTTCAGACTGAACGTTTAATGCTTCGTTGAATTTAACTCTTCTACTTTGTGCAATAAATAGTGTCATTTTGGATTGAGAAGAAAGAAGTTGAAATGATAGTGTCAGGTTTCAGTTTTTATTTTTCCTATTTCTATCTGATTTGTGTACTAGTGTGTGGGGGGGTGAACCCAAACAAATAAACACTGGGTTGTGAGTCAGGAGACTTGATTTCCAGTCCCAAGCCTGTTACTTGTTAACATGGTAACTTGAGTGGTCCAGCTGAGTTGCAGAGTGGGAGTGAACAGCTGGGGCTATTTCATAGGTGAAGGTTCCAGCTGCCAGCATTTCATATTCATGGCAACTGTGTTCAACTGGGGAAATTATATTCTTTGTTTAATTGATTTTCCTGGTGCATTGAGAATAGCCCCAGAGCCTTTTTCTTGAGTATTTATAGGATATAGTGAGAGAATAGACCTCTTAATATCCTGACACAGTGAAGCACTATAACTAGGATTATTTTTTTGACCCTGGTATTTGCCAATAAGTGAAATTTACAGAGTAAGGAAGATCCAAGTTCAAACTCTGTTCTAGACACTTAATACTTACGTGACTCTGGAAGAGTTGCTTAACCTTGCTAAATATTAATTTCCTAATCTGTTAAATGGATATAATACTAGCACCTACATCCCAGAGTTCTTGTAAGTATCACGAGATAGCACATGTAGCATTTCACAAACCTGAAGACACTATAGAAATTCTAGTTTCTCCTCCGCCTCCTCCTCCTCCCCTATCTCCTCCTACTGGTCTTCTTCTACCTCCTTGTTTTCCCTGTCATTCTTACTTTCCTTGTTTTCTTCCTCATTTTCTTTCTCTTCCTTTCCTCTTTCTCTTCCTCCCCCACCTCCTCTTCTCCTTCTTCAAAGCACTCTATACAAACACTAGATTTTAATTATCATCATCATAATTATTATTATTACGTATTACAGTCTACATATACTCTCTTACTGTGCTAATCTCTTGAAAGTTAGACTTGTTGCACAGCCATACTAGAAGTTAATCTTTTTTGTGCTTGTCTTGCAGATTTGAGTCCGCTGAACATCTGATTAGACCTACTAAAATTCTTCTCCTCTACCTTCCTTAAGTCCTGAGAGTATCTCATCTATGACATCAATGACCATATTGTGAGCCTAAGCAAATTTCCATGAAATTCTAGCATGGGGAAGGATGCCAGGGGTAATCTAATTCAGTTTATACCCAAACAAGACCATTTCTCTACAAAAATTGGAAAAATATTTTTAAAAATTTTTTAAAAATAACAGTTTTTCTTTATCTTGAAGATAACCTCCCACCCTCCCAATAACCCCCCAAATACCCCAGTTAGAAGATGCTTTCTTGAACTCTGAAGCAGTATATTCTGTTTGGGAAGAGTAAAAATTGCTATTAAGCTTTTCCTTACACCCCACCTACCTTTGCTCTTTTTTGTACTTTCCACCCATTTTTCCTTTGTTCTGCCCTCTGTGATCGAGTTGAGCACACATAATTCATATGGCAACTCTTGAGTGAGTTTCAGGTTTTTCATGTGAGTATGAGATTTTTTTTTAACTAGGATTAGATCATTGTAATGTCCTTTCCACCTGTATAATTTTATATATTTTTTCAGCCCCATGAGGAATATGGATATATTTCCTTATGCCTCTTTACCAAACTCTTTACCTTAAGAATGAAGCTAAGTGGTAAGACTACCTAGCCTAAGCTAACTTCCCTCAGATGCTCTATAAAGATTATAGGATAATGTTTCTACAGAATACTGAATTGCTCAAAGCAAGTTAAACCATATAAATATCTTGTTTTGCAGTGATATCCTTTTATTTTTTCACGTCCTGAGTAAAGTAGTATTTAGGAGACCCATTCCTCTAGCAGTCATCAACGCTATGCCCCTCCCACCTTTAAGAGTTTCATAAATCTAATCTTTGTGGGAACAAACTCTTGAGTGCTAAGTCAAAGATACAATGGGAGGTTCATATGAATAAGAGAATACATGTTCATTAACTTTCGAACAAGAGATAAAAGGAATCATAGATTTCAAACTCAGAGGTCTTCTAATGCAATCTTCTCACTTTATAAATGAAGACATGGAAGGCCAGAGATTTGTCCCAATCACTTGGGTCTAATTATTGATGTTGGGATTCCAGTTGAGCTTTTCTGATAATAAATCTAGTGCCTTTTTTCAGTGAAATTAATTCCATTTCCATTTTTCTACCGTGACTCCTAAATAGGGGGATAAGATATTTAATAAAATTTTACATTGCCTTGAATTTTGATCCTTTGCTAATGAGTCACTCATTTTTCTTCCCTGTCGTTTCCTCCCTACTATTTCTTTGTCAAAAAGTGTAACTTCAGGTCTTTTTAACCTGAAGTTCTAAAGACTTCTTCTAAAGACTAACTTCCAGACCAGAAAGGTTTCCCAGACAAATCTGACCTTCTTCAGTTCATGCCAGTCATTTACATACCCACATTTCCTCTCCATGTCTTGAATGCTCAGTCATTTAGGCAAGCCTTTCTGTATGTCTTTGATTTGTTTTTGTGATTAGTCTATAGCTCAAGAGAATATTTAGAGGTAAAAGGGACTTCAGAGGTCATTTAATCCAACTCTTTGATTCCAAATATGGGGACACTGGAGTCCCAGAAAGGATTTAATTTGCACAAGGTCTTACAGGTAGCAATCAGTATTCAAATCTAGTATTTTGTAATAAATGAAGATTGCTTCTCTAAACCTTGAAAATAGTCTTTGTGAATTATTGTGGGCTTAAAAATAAAACAATTTTGTGATGATAACCTTTTCAGAACTTTGCCAAGCTGGTACTGAGATAATATTTCTGTCACTAAATGTTTTTAGCTCTTTAAATACTATTAGATTTTGGCCTTCATTGTCATAATCTGTAAGAATTCCAGATAAGGTCATATTTCAGAAGGATACTCATTCATAGAATGTAATAAACTTCATCCTCAGATATCACATAATCCAACCCATACTTAAAAGAGAATATTTTTGAAAATATATCTGACAGCTCTTGGCTTGATGACATCCAGTGAGGATGAACCTACCATCTCTTGATGTAGCCCGTTTTCTTTTTGGATAATTCAATTTGTATGAATGTTTTCTCTTATATCAATCCTACCCTCTGGGATCAATTAGAACAAATGTAATAACTGTTGCCTCTTTGTAACTTTTATTCATTGTATCTAGTGCAACCCTTTAGAATCAAACAATAGAAATTTAATTTTTCTATATTGAGAGTTTTCTTGATATTAGAACAGTTATCATTTTCTCTTCCTCATGCTAAATATCTCCAGTGGCTTCGACTGATCCTCATATGAGAAGATTTCAAGGTACTCAACAATCATTGCTATCTTTCTTTGAATAGTTTCCAGGTTATCAATATTTTTCCTAAAATTCAGTGGTGAAAATCAGTCAATCAGTAAATATTTATTAAGCACCTACTAAGTGCCAAACACTGTGCTAAGCACCAAGGATACAAAAAGATGCAAAGGACAGTTCTTGCTTTAAGAAGCTTACATTCTTTTTTTTTTAATTTTATTATAGTTTGCATCACTCATTTCCACAAGATTTTGAGTTACATATTTTCTCCCCATCTTTCCCC
>CM053581.1:524520534-524553527 GCA_028627135.1 Pseudochirops cupreus | reverse complement strand
TAGTATTATTGTTCATGAGCCCCCATCAAGCATGTAGGTCATAATTTCTACTTTCACAATTCTCATGTCTCTTTTAAAATATCCAAGAACATATTGATATGGTTCTAGGCTCTCTTGAGAATACATAGGGTTCTCTGTCTCAGCAGGTATCAATTAATTTTTCTTCATCTTGCAATATTTATTCATAGTTGCCTAGATTATTTTGCCTGACTTTAAAGCTATATTCTAGTGCATTCCCTGTTAATTGTTTATGTTCATCTTTGAGTTTTATTACTCCTGAGATTTTCGATAATTTCAGTTTGGTTTTTTCCCCCATTTTTTATTTCTAACTCCATCTTCTTTGATGGTGGTTTCCATGGGAGTTAAACCTAAAAGATGTCTCAATATTCTCTCACTCTGTGCAATTCATATTTCACCAGCCTCAGTCTCTACCCAAATGACTTCTTTATGGTGGTGGGAGATTGTGTGTGTAGGGTTGGGGGGGGGGGGTCAGAACTGGCTCCACCCAGGTGCTGGGGTCTTTCCCGTAAGAAGCTTAGTACACAGACTATCCACCTGCCCCTCCATCCCTCCATCCCACACTCCACACCAGGTTTCCCATTTCTCTCACTACTGTGGCACAGTGGGCTTCTGATTTTTGGTTTTTCATCGTACTGGGAGGGTGAGCAGGGTTCAGTTCCACTGCAAACTCATGGGTTGAAGTCTAGGAGGGTATGCTGAGTGAGCACATTAAGGGCTGAAGGCAAGCATTTTTTGCTGTTAGTAGATTTAGTTGTTACCATATTAGAGTTCTTGATGACATAGGCCATGGAGAAACCTGAAAATGCTGTCTTTTACACAGAAATTTGATTTTGGAGAGCTTTCAGACCTTGTGAGGATTGGAGAAAATGTTTGTGCCCCCATCTTGTTGTTCATGTGCTCATTCATTTAAAAATCATATTCAGGGGGCAAAGAAAATCAACTTATTTTTTTATCTGGAGACAAAACTTATTACAAAAGAGTGGGAAATCTATGAATAAGATTTCAGGGTAACCAATGCTAGTTCAGCAGGCAGCAACCAGGCAGGGAAGAGGGAACAGGTATAGAGGGAATACATTCACTGAATCCCTGTGTAGTAGCAAATTCTATCCAGTCAGGTAACTCCTTTAGTGGGTCAATGTCTGAAAACATTCCAACTGTCCATGACTATATTAATTTTGGATACAGTAGGCCCCTTTTTTTATAACCTACCACTGGCTTTATTCCCATGTTCCCAAGAATTTCAAGGTCTTCCTCCTCCCTGCTTAGTTTCTGCCTTCTGGGTTTCTTCAGTCCCTTTGTCCAGCTGGGAAAAGTATGCTTCTTATCAGCCCTTTGCCAGTGAAGGAATTATACATCATATTGCATAATTTATTATGTAATAAATTATATACATGTACCACTATACCAATCATTATGTACATTATAAAACATAAAAACTGACATTTTAAAATGAAAATGAGTTTGAAAATGTTTTATTTATAAGCTATATATATGTGTAATATTTATTCTCACTAAAAGACTTATTAAAATGATATTTTATTGAGAGCAAAATAATTTTAAAATTTTATTATTTTTGAAAATCTTGGTTAAACATTTCTGACTCAAGATTAAAAGGTCTGTTTCTAACCAATTTATTTAATATTCCATTAATGACTCTCATCAATGGTAAAGATAACTGAAAGAAACACATAGTCAAATGGAAGAAGTACATTGCAGGCTCAGCTTATTGAATCATAACACTAATATTTTTTTCAATTCCATCTACCAATTATGCAAAAGATCTTTGTTGAAATCCCTTCAGTATATTTCAGTTTCCCTGATGTTGATCAGTTTTTGCAAACTAATCAGGTTTTAATATTTTTAAATAGGTTCAGGACCCAGTGAAGCTGTTCATTTAGAAGATTTGTAAACAGATTAAAAAATCAATTTCCATGTTAAGCATGCAGATACAAGAAGTTTTGTAGGTCATATATTAGAGCATTAGCAATCCAGGGAAGACAGAATAATTACTCAACAAGAATAATTATCCATTAGTCAACTGTGTCAAATGCTACAGAAAGGTCAAAAGAGTAGCACTGAGAAAAGGCCATCTGGATTGGCAGGAGGTCATTGATACCTTCAGAGAAAGAAGGATTTCAGTAAGTGAGGAGTCAAGAATAAGGAGAGATTTGAGAAGCGGGGAGATGAATTATAGAGATGATTGGGACTTCACCATCTAAATAAAGAAGTTTAGAAAAGTAGTAAACTTGGAAGGTTTGGTAATGTAATAAGATCTGCAAAGCAGATCATAAACCATATCTTCTTATTGGTTTCATACTACCTAGACTTACTAAACAAAATAAATAAAAGTTGGGGGAGTGGCTTATTCACTGACTACTGTTCCAGAGCACAGAGATCATCTAATGAAGGTTCCTATTGCATGCCTCTAGCTCCCCAGTGGTTCTCAACCTGTGGGTCGTGACCCATTTGGGGTCAAATGACCCTTTCACAGGGGTCACCTAAGACCACTGGAAAACACATATTCCCGATGGTCTTAGGAGCCTACTCTATCCATCTCCAGGTGGGTCCACCCACATGCGGACATGCCTACATATGACTATCAAAGGATTGTGGCATTAGGAAGGTTGAGAACCACGGCCTTAGCTGATCTGAAGAATCATACGTGGGTCTGAGGAGGAGTGGATTTTGCCTGCACAACTACTGTATGTGTCGGATTTGAGTTTAAATTAAAACCACCTTAAAAGACAAATGTTGTTGCAACAAGAGATCCTGATGTGAGGAACAAATGTTGAGCTACAGTGGGTGAAGGAGGTAGTATAGTTATATTGAAGGCAAGCCCTTGATTGGATATTAGAAGGATACTGGGATATGATCCTTACTCTCATCATTTTGCTTGTTCATCATATGCCCCGCCCAATGAGGTGACCGATGAGCCCCAAAAGGGGACTGCAGACACTACTTAACAAAATATAGTACTGTTGCAATAAGGGTTTGCATTCACTTTGGTAAAGTGTGTAACCATATTCATAAAATTAGTCAACTCAACAAGTATTTATTAAGGGCCCACCATAAGTCAGGCTCTGTTCAAAGCACTGGGAAGACAAAGGCAAAAACAGTCTCTGTTGTCAAACAGTTCACAGTCCAATGGATATTTAAAATTAGACATCTTTTGGGCTTAGCTTTAAAAAGTTTCACTGCCTTAAAGTCACACTTAAGATTATAAATTGAAGGGATCTCAGAAGTCATCTAGCCCAAACTCTTCAATTTAGAGAGGTTAAGTTAACATGCATTTTTCATTGTTCTTCAGTCATGTTTGACTCTTCATGAACCCATAGACACAGACCATCATATATTAGGCCTTTCTAAATCTCAAAGTCTGTCCAAAATCCTGTCCATGGATTCCACGATACTATCTATTCATCTAATTCTCTGCCATCCCCTTTTCTTTTTGACTTCCATCTTCCCCATAATCAGGGTCTTTTCCAATGAGTCCTGTCTTCTCGTTAGGTGGCCAAATTATTTAAATTTCCACTTCAATATTTCACCTTACAGTGAATAGCCTGAATTAATTTATTTTAAGTATTGACTGATTTGATCTCCTTGCTGGCTAAGGGAATCTCAAAAGTCTTCTCAAGCACAACAGTTTGAAAATGTCAGTTCTGTGGGGTTTAGCTTTCCTTATAATTCAACTCTCACAACCATACATTGCTGCTGGAAAAACCATGGCTTTGACTATGTGGACCTTTGTTGACAAGGTGATATGTGCTTTTTAGTATGTTGCCCAAATTTACCACAGATTTCCAACCAAGGAGCAAGAGTCATTTAATACCATGGCTGCAGCTGCCATCTGCAGCGATGTTTGAGCTGAAGAATATAAAATCTTACACCACTTCCACTTCTCCCTTTATTTGGCAGAAAGTGATGGGACCAGATTTTTTTGTTAAGCTTCAAGCTGGCCTTTACACTCTCCTCTTTCACCCTCATCAAGAGGCTTCTTAATTCTTCTTTGCTTTTTGCCATCAGGTTGGCATCATCTGCATATCTAAATGTATCCATCTATCTATTTATTTCTCCTGGAAACTTTAATTTCAACTTTTGGTTCATGCAGCCTGGCATTTCACAAGTTATACTTTGCATGTAAGTTAAATAAAGTAACAACACAGTTACCCCTTCCGCAGCATGACTTTTCCTTTCACGGTTTCAATATATCACTCGTCAACGTAAGAAATCTAATGGGATTTTTTTTTTAATTTTGCAGAAGCAGCAGACAACATGTGAAGGCCAACATATGAAAGAGCCTATGACCAAATACTTAACGCAAATTTTTATGATAAGGTACTATAAAAACCCCATAAAGTAAAAAGAAAAAATCAGATTTCTCCGCTATGAAGAAAAGAAACAAAAATATTTCTGTGCATTTTCCAGATTGCAGGGCCACTGCACTCCCTACAACTCTTGATGCGGAAGGGATAACTATATACAACCCTCTTGTACTCATTTTCCAATCTTAAACTGACCAGTTTTTCCATGTTTAGTTCTAAATATTTCTTCATGGCCTACATGCGGGTTCATCAGAAGACAAGTAAGATGATCTGGTACGCCCATTCCTTTAAGGACTTAACACATTTTGTTGTAACCTACATAGTCAAAGGTTTTAGCATCGTCAATAATGCACAAGTAGATGTGTTGTTCTTTTTTTTTTTTTCCTGGAACTCCATCACTTTCTTCAAAATCCAGTGAATATTAGCAATTTAGTCTCCAGTTCTTCTGCCTGTTTGAAAACAAACCTGTTTTTCTGGGAATTCTCAGTTCACATATTGCTGAAACCTAATTTCCAGAATCTTAACCAGAACTTTGCTGCTAGATGACAAAAGGAAAGTCTGATGCTGTAAAGATCAATATTCATAGGGACCTAGACTGTAAAATCTATGAACCAAGGTAAGCTAGATGTCATGAAAAAGGATATGAAAAGATTAGATATTGACATCTTGGGTGTTGGTCTACTTAAATGGATGGGAATGGGTGAATTTAATTCAGATGATCACTACATATACTCCTGCAGGCAAGAATCCATTAGAAGAAATGGAATAACCCTCATGGTAAAAAAAAAAAAAGGTGAAAAAAGCAGTACTGAGCTATAATGCCAGAACTGACAGCGTGATGTCAGTTTGAACGCAAAGGAAAAATTCTGGTCATCATAGTAATACAACTTTCTATTCCAACCAAAGATGCCAAAGAAGCCAAAGTTGATGAGTTCTATGAAGACCCATGACATCTTCTAAAAATAGCACCTAAAAATGTCCCATTCATCAGAGGGGATTAGAATACTAAAGTGAGAAATCAAAAGAGAATTTGAATAACAGGCAAATTTGATCTTGTAGTACAAAATGAAGCAGGACAGAGGCTAACAGAGCATTATCAAGACAACTCACTGATCACAGCAAATGCTTGTTTTCAACAAGCCAAAAGATGACTCTCCATATGGACATCAGCAGACAGTCAATATAAAAATCTTATTGATTATATACTTGTAGCCAAAGGTGAAGAAGCTCTATCCAGTCAGTTAAAACAAAACCTGAAGTTGACTGTGACCAGATCATGAGTCTCTTATCACAGAATTCAGACTTAAATTGAAGAAAGTAGGAAAGACCATCAGACCACACAGGTATGGCCTAAAAAACAACAATCATTTATTAAGTGCTTAGCAAACAAGCACAAACAAAAAGAAAAACAGTCATTGCCCTCAAGGAGTTTAAGTTCCAATGTGGAAAGACAGCAACATATAAAAGTAAGCTGAAATATGAGGTTGGTGGAGGTGCCCCTGAGGAGATAGTATACAGGAGACTGTAGAGTCAGAAGCAGATCAGGGAGAGGAATAAAAGGTGTCTGGCCTGGGCCCTTCCTCAAAATGGAGCTTCTGAGAGGAATTTATCAATGGAAGAAAGAGGATACAAGGGGCAAGTGATGGTCCTGAGTGAATTAATTGACTTTCCCTAAATTGTAGAATTATTAACAGGGCCAGGATCTTATCCCCAGTCTTCTGATACCAAATCCAGCAGACTTTGCATTATATCTTATTACCTACACTTCTAGTGTATAGAACAGTGAAGGATATAACTTTACCAATGGCACAGAATATTACTTCTTTCCAGGGGTGCATGAATAGAATGTTAGAGATGCAATGAACAGTTGTAAGAGCTGAAGGACTCTGATAATCTTGTAATAAACTTGCTTGAGTTTGTTTCTCAAGGAATTTAAATTCCTTTAGACCCCCTAACGTTCCATCCACGAATCTAACTGCTTTGATTCCACTTGGTAGTCCAGTTGGTTTCTGTCGGTGGTGGTGCTCTGATCATTGTGTTAGGTCCATATACTGTGATTTCATGGAAAGATGGATTGCTCTGTCTTCTTTTCTCTCTGATTACTTAGTGCTTTTGGAAAGTTCAAAACAAAACCAGGAGCACTGGGGCAAGGAACTTTTTTAAGTTCATTCAGCAGAATCCCTGATTTTCACCATTCTTTACTAGTTAAAAAAGAACCATATTCCCTAATAGAAACTCAGCCTTCCAAGTGACTTTCCAAACACTGTGAACATGAACCACGGATGAAATAAAATATTTCTGATATTCAGAGTCAAGGAGCAGAAGTCATTCCATTAAGATACTGAGACTGATATAATCGTAGAGGACAGGACAATTGAATTCAATGTCCATACTTGTAACAAGAGTAGCCTTAAATCAGATTATTCTCTGTTCTTTCCTTTGAAAAAATGAAATGAATTTCACAAAGTCTCTTATTAAGGTGCATTCGATGGCCTAGTAATGGAGGCCCTGGGATCTTTAGTAAGCATTAACACTTCAAATGTAAAGATCTAGATCAGGGGTGGGGAACCTGAGATCTTGAGGTCATGTTTGACCTTCTAGATCCTTAATTGTGGTCTTTTGATTTTGGATTCAGTCAAAAGGCTACACTTAAGGACCCAGAAGGCCATGTGACCTCAAGGCCACAGGCTGCCCACCCCTGACCTAGAAATTTTGTTCATAAACCAAAACTATCAAGAAGGGAAGACCTTAACATTACCTCTTTTTCAAAGCTATTTTTTCCCCCATAGACCACATCATTAAAAGTATTATAAACCTTACTTGAAGTCACCTCAGTTCACCAATAAACAGTTACTTGAGCACCTGCTTGTTATCTGTTCTCCAATTAAAACTCTCATGATCTGGCTCCATTTTTAATTTCTAGGTTGATTACATAATGTAACTTATCACATAGCATACATTCCCATCCAAATGGCCTATTTACAGTTCCTCACATATAAATAATCCATCTCTCACCTGCTCGTATTTGCATAGGCTTTCCTATATACCCAAAATATATTCCATACTCATTTTCATTTCTTGGAAACCCTGACACTCTTCAGAAGTTACCTCAATTACCACCTCCTTCAAAAAAGGCTTTTACAGATTCCCCAAGCCTTTATAATGCCTCCTCGCACACTCATACCCACACTAGTCTAAAATTTTAAAAAGAGCATAATAGGTAAAGATAAAACAAATTTCAAGATAGATAAATGTAAAGTCATACTTAGATAGAAAAATATCATTTCCATGTGTACAAAGTTTGAGGAGATAAAAGTATTTATCAATTTGAAAAAGATCCAGAGATTTAGTGAAAAATCAATAATGATTTAGCAACGTCATGTGCCAATTTAAAAAGTTAATCTGATCTTAAACTTTATTAAAGTAAGCATAAATTTCAAGAATTAAAAAACCCTCTTGTGGGGCAGAGCCAAAATGGGGAGGGAGAGGTAGAGTACAGGCCCAAAGTTACTGTCATTAACTTTGTTTTGCTTTTTATGTTCTTTTTTTTAAAATGATTGCCCTATACCATGGGGACAGTTTAAATTGCTTCATCTTTGGTGCATAATTTTTGTTCTGGAAAGCTTGGGGTCACGTGCATCTGAGAAGATGTCTAATACTCCATCTTTTTGCTCACATCTACCCATGCACTGTTATTGACACATGAGGCTTATTGTCATACAACAGCCTTAAGAAAAATTATGTCACTGTAAAAAAGAGGCAGAGGATAGAAAGAAATCCTGAGAACATGCAATAAGTAAGTTAAAAAATAGAGAGAACACTTTTGGAAGAAGCAATCATCATTTCACCAAGTATTAGTGAGAGATATTAACGTGCCCCTAGATTTATCAAATGTTATTCTTTTTTTTTTTTTACCTTCAGATGGAGCCTTCGAAATGGTTAAGACTCAAGAATGAAATTCTTTGATAACAATGCCTATACACTCAGCCAACAACATGGGTTAATGAGTCAAACAATGCTTATTTGTTAATGGAAATTATGATTTATGGTAGAAAGTATCCTCAGAAATTACTTCCAAATTAGAATGACCTTAATGAAATAGATTATTTGAGGAACAGTATAAGCTATTGCACCTCATAGCGGGCTGTAAAATTTAGCTCCTATTTAATACTTAGCAAGCTATGACCAGGCAGCCAAAAAGTGGACTTCAGAAGGGTACTCTCTTACGTGGACAGATAGAAAATAAACTCTCATAGCACAAGCACAAACCTCAAAATGTCCTGAAGAACTTAACCAACAAAAAGTACTGTAAGCTTAACATTATCACAGATTGAACTTTTACCCATGATTATCTGGATATAATATTGATTCATCATAAAATATTTTTAATAAATTACTCTATTTTACCTCCACTCTGTTTAACTCTTGTTTACAATGTATAAAAGTTAAATATATAATAATTGCAAGTCTGTTGTTTCCCCATTAAAATGAGGGCAGGAACCTTGTTTTGGTTTTGTTTTTTCTTTCTTTATGTCCCAGTACTTAGCAAAGTATCTGGAATATAATAAGCCATACCAAATACTCATAATTCCCAAGGTCCATGAATCCAAATATTTTGAAAATACAGATATTAAGTAAAATACAAAAAAAACACCCCACAATCTTTTGGAAACTAGATGAGGTACATTTCTGTCTTCTCATTCTGATTTAAACTAGATTTGTACCAAAGATCTTTAAGTGAGTCTGTGAAAGATAGATCATAATTCTCTTATTCAGTAACAAAAATCAATTATTTTATTCATCTATTATCTACAGAAAACTGAACACACAAAAAATTAATTGTAGGATGTTGACTTTTGCCAGGATAGTTTCTATCAATTCCATTGAACAAGACCAGAACATGTTTTTCTGTAATAAAATTACAAATTAGCAATAAAATCCAACTTCTGGAGTCAGTTGTTCAATAATTACATTAACTGACTTTTTTATTTAAAATAATCATTTGATGAAGTGTGTCTGCTTTTCTCTTTCAAAAATGTTAATGTATGTAGACACAGTACTAAATGTGAAGTGAGTTTCACTGATGACACTGATGAATTTCTTTAAAAAGCCAGATGTGATGTCTAAAGTAGGTTGAAAGCCCGCAGTCATAAACACAGAACTATTCTGTAAACCTTTATTTTGATATGAAAATGTATATTCCATTCTGTTTCTGTTTTCTTAAAGTTAAATTATTTTTAAAAATATATTATTTCTTTATCAATACGTACATCAGTTGAAAATACTCTGCTCAAGAATGAAGCCTAAAGAGGTTGGTGTTAACCTCTATGAACCATTTTGAATGTCCTCTAAAGGCAAACCTTCCATTTAGAATTCCTTCTCTTTTCAATCCTCTGGGACATTCAACTCTAAAGGCTTAGCCTACATCATCTCTCTAAGGACTTTTCCAGCTTTAAAGTTCTATGATCATCAAAGGTCCTTGTGATAATTGAGCTTTTGCATAATAATTACTGAACTCCTTAAGCACCCACCCTGGAAGAAATTCAGAACATTGCTTCCTTGAATAGCAATGGATAGATTATAACCTTAATACTACCAAGGTCAGAAGCTAGTCCATAACAGGGCATCCTTTACCCTAGTCAGTCCTATCTGGTATAAGCAACCTTTTAGAATGTAAGTATCCTGAATAGTGAATAGCATGTCTCAGTATTGAAAGCTAGGAGAGGTAATCTAGAGCAACTGCACTTTAACAGATGAGGAAACTGAGGCCTAGTGAGGTTAAGTTCTTTACCCACCCAAGTCCACATAGCAGAATTAACAGTAGAGCTGAAATTTTAATTTCAGATCCTCTGGTTCCCAATTCAGCACACTGTTCTATTTCCCATGAATGCCAGAGGTGCTCAGATTTTAAGTACAGGCAAAATGGAATGAGATCCCATTCCACCCACCACTGATTCCAACTACAGAAATCATTTCTTTCAAGAACCAACTCTAATGTCACTTTCTCCATTAAGCTTTCTCTGATTCCCCCATCTAAAAGTTCTCAAGTACTTCAGAGTTTTATAACATACCTCTCCTTTCTACTTAATCACATTTTGCCTTGTACCAACCATTTGCATAACCATCTTATTCCAGATTCTCTTTAGATTAAAAGTTCTTTGAGGGAAGGGTCTATCTCCTGTCATCTTCATATTCCCAGTCCCATATATATATATATTAATGCTTCCAGGGCCCCTGATTTCATGAGATATACTCCCTCTAAAGACAAAGCTCTGACAATCTTAGGGAAATGAATGAATATTCACTACAAATATAAATTGCCCAGATTCACGGAAGGGGAAAATAAAATTCTTAAATAACCCCATTTCAGAAAAAGAAATCCAGCAATCCATTAATGAACTCCCTAAGTAAAAATCTCCAGGGCCAGATGGATTTGCAAGTGAATTCTGCCAAACATTTAAAAAACAATTAATTCCAAGACTATATAAACTATTTGGAAAGATAGGTGAAGGAGGAGTCCTACTAAATTCCTTTTGTGACACAAATATGGACATTTCTTGCTGATCCTCTGAGTTTCTCAAGCTAAAAGACTACTCCATTAAATCTTTCCACTGGTTTGGCTGTTTCAGGATTTTTCCTGGGGCACTATTTTTTTTAGGTGGAGTTTGTTTTTGGAGGTCAAAGGTAATGTTAACAGCAACTTACTGCTTACTCTACCATCTTAGCTCCCAAAAGTTTCTAAAATACCTTTAATGCCATCCATCATTTCACTCCTCCTGTCGTCTATTTTACATCCACTCCATTTACTTCTTTTTTACAATGAATATTATGTTGTGTGTACATATTTTTTTGCCTGCTATTTCACCCATTAGAGTGTGAGTTCTCTGAGGGGAGGAATGATATTTTGCTGTTGCTTGTTTTTACTCATTGTATCCCTATTACTTAGCAAAGTACCTGGCACTTCTTCTTATCGTTTCATCATTTTTGACTCCTCCTTATTCCATGGACCATATCATACTGATCTGTCCATGAGGTTTTCTTGACAAAAACACTGGTGTAGTTTGCCATTTCCTTCTTCAGTGGATTAAGGCAAACAGAGACATTGCCCAGGGTCACATAGCTAATACACATATCAAGAGTCTTGGGTCTTCCCAACTCCAGATCCTATCCACTGAACCACTTAGCTTCCCTACCTGGCACATAGTAAATTTTTATTGACTGATTGAACATCAGGTGAAATTAGGTACCTAAGGCCTCCAGGGTCCCTCTCTTTCTAGCCTTTTCTAATGAGCTTTAACCTAGGTAAATTCTTTCTCCTGATGATGGTTTGACAAAATGATTAATTTTCCATGGTCTTTACTGGTTTAATGACTTTACTCAGGCCCTGCTGCCTTCTGAAATAGCTTCCTTTCCTATAATCTCTAAAACATATTTTCTCTATGCCTTCAGCTGAACTGGTACCCAGACTCCAATTCCTGATTGCTTCCTTCTTTAACAGTTTATTTTTGGACATTCATGAGTCTGGATTACACACTGGCTACTGCGAACACTGTCACAGTGGCTCAGTAAGAAGGGCCTGAGCCCCTCCCCCTGACCTCTAGCATCTGAATTGAATTTTAAAACTACCAGCAACATTAAAAAATATATTTAGAGAGAATTTTTGCATGAGCTCTGTAGAAACTCATCAAAATCAAAGAACAAGTAGAGTTTGTTACAGCAATCATTAGAAATTGGAGTTAGTATCATAATTTAGACGGCCTATCTATGAAATGAAATGTAGACAATTTATAACAATGCAATTATAGGCCCATGTCCTATCCCTACCTTTAATTATCAGATGGATTTGTGACCTCATTAATTTGAATGTTCCTTCCGATTACAAATGTCACAAAACATCTGTCTGCCCATTCTCTGCAACTCTTGTATGTTTTGTTCCATAAGTTGGTCATAGGGTAGCCTTTCCCCAAAACTCTACTCTGATGCTTAATTTTGGCATGGAGATGACCCTGACAATGCTAAGTGAAGTATAAACTCTGAAGTACTACCAAGGTGGAAAGAGTTCAAGAATGATACTGTGTTTCCTTTATCTATTTTGGGGGGGTAAAGAGAGGCAGGGAGGAGGAGGACAGAGAAAAAGAGAGTGAGGGAACAAGAGAGAAAGAGAGAGGAAGAAGAAAGGAGGGGGAGAGAGACAGAGAGGGATGGAAGACATACAAATATGTATACATGTGCTTAGATGAAATGATGATATGAGAACGAGGCAAACTACCTACATTTTCAGAAATCTGTTTTGATTTTCCATTGGCCTTGCTGTATGTGAACACAATCTCATTCCTTTATATATATATATATTGTTTTTATCTAGGCCAATGATAATTCTTTCAAATACTCCTAAAAACATGATATCGCAAAATGTCCAGGACTCCCATAAAAGAATCACTGGGTGAACATAGGGACAGAAGACCTTTTTTTTTTTTTTAATGGCATACATATAAACCCATGTTCATCAAACATAATATCCTTAATACCTTTTGGGTAACAATAGCATAGCTTATCAGTGCTTTCACTGAAACACTGTGAACCTGGGCAAGGTATTCCGCATTTTCTCATTCTGAGAGAGGCTAGTTTAAGGGACTTGGGCAAACCTCAGAATTATAGTGAATATCAGGGTCAAACAGGAATTTAACTGAATATCAAAAATACATAGTAAAAAGAGAGAAAAAAGGATAAAAAAGAAGAAAATAGGATTAAGGGAAATGATTAATAATCATCATTGTAAATGTGAATGGGATGAGCTCACCCATAAAATGGAAGCAGATAGCAGAATGGATTAGAAACTAGAATCCAAAAATATCTTGTTTACAAGAAACATACTTGAAATAGAAATACACAGAGTTAAAACAAGTGGCTAAAGCAGAATCTATTATGCTTCAGTAAAAGTTAAAAAAAAAGGCAGGGGTAGCAATTATGATCTCAAACAAAGCAAAAGCAGACATAATTAAAAGAGATAGAGAAACTACATTGTGATAAAAGTTATCATAGATAATCAAGTACTATCCAAAAAATTTATAGCAAGGTTTTATGAAGAAGGTCTGACTTCTCAAATACATAAGAAACTGAATCAAATTTATAAAAAGTAAAAATCATTCCCCAACTATTAAATGGTCAGTGTATATGAACAAACAGTTTTTAGAAGATCAAACGTATCTCTACGAAAAAATAAGGTTCTAAGTCACTATTAGAGAAGCTCAAATTAAAATAACTGTGAGGTATTATGTCACATACAATAGAAATGACAAATATTAGAGAGGATGATGGAAAAGAGGTACACTAATGATTTGTTGGTGTAATTGTGAACTGATTCAAGCACTCTGAAGAACAATTTGAAACTATGCCCAAAGGGCGATAAAACTATGCATACATTTTGACCAAGCAATACTACTACTAGGTCTGTAAAACAAAGAAATCAAAGAAAAAGGGAAAAGGATCTGTATATACAAAAATATTTATAGTATCTTTTTTGCGATAACAAAAATTGGAAATTGAAGGGATTCCCATCAATTGGGGAATGGTTGAACAAGTTGTAGCTTGTGACTATGATAGAATACTATTGTATTATAATAAATGATGAGAATGGTTTCACAAAAACATTGGGAAACCGATATGAACCAGAAATTGAGCAGAACCAGAAGATCATCATACCCAGTAACAGTAATATTGTATGATTATCAACTGTGAAACATTTAGCTACTCTGACCAATACAAGGATCCAAGAGAATTCTGGACGAATGATACAAAAAATAACCTACCTCCAGAGAGAGAACTGATGAACTAAGTCCAAATTGAGGTACAGTTTTCTTACTTTTTCTTTCTTTTTTTTGTGGTATCTTTAATACAGAAATATGTCTTGCCTGATTTTACTTGCGTATCATAATTCTTGCCTTTTTGATGGTGGAGGAGCGACAGGAAGGAGGAAGAAAATGTAGAACTTAAACAAATTAAAACAAATAAATAATCATTTTAAATTAAGGGGAAAGAAAGAAAATGCAGTCATACTTTGCTATGGTCAAAGAATTCATCAGCAATTGAGTAGAGTACTGATGATGAGTATCTTTGTACTTTGGCTTTTTTTCAGAAAATAGGCTACATCTGTTGCTAGAATTATTCTTGAACTCTTTCCACCTTGGTAGTACTTCAGAGTTTATACTTCACTTAGCATTGTCAGGGTCATCTCCACGCCAAAATTAAGCATCAGAGAAGAGTTTTGGGGAAAGGCTACCCTATGACCAACTTATGGAACAAAACACACAAGAGTTGCAGAGAATGGGCAGACAGATGTTTTGTGACATTTGTAATGGGAAGGAACATTCAAATTAATGAGGTCACAAATCCATCTGATAATTAAAGGTAGGGATAGGACATGGGCCTATAATTGCATTGTTATAAGCTACATGACATCACTTAACCCCAACTGCGCTGCCTTCCCTCCTCTGAAAAGACACACACAAAAAATTCTTGTTGGATCAAGTAGACCCATATGCAACTAAATATAACCAAAAGGGATTAATTAACTATTTTTAGTATTTCATAATGTTCTATTCTTGTTTTATAGCAGGAGATAAATATTTGAAAAAAACATTTGATCAGATATACGGATAATAACAGACCAATGATGATCTGATGATGTTCATGCGTTTACATGCACACTTAAATAGAGGTAGAGAACATTTGAATATAAGCTCAGGTTTTATTTTCTATTTGAAAGATTAGAATTTATCAGTGGGGTCCAATAGCAATACAGTATGGGTGCTATTAATGTTTAATCCTCTACAACTCAGTTGAACTTAAAAAAAAGACCCTAAGAACCCCGTTCTCCCACAGATGTGTAGAGATTTACACAACAAATACGTATTAGTGTTAATGAAAGTTCTGTTCATGAATTTCCCCCACCCCACCCAGAGTGATGGGAAAATGGAACTTCTCCCCACCCCCAATCTTTACACACAATCATAATTTTGTTGTTTTTGTTGCTTCTCTAAGCAAAAATAATATATATATCCTATTTTGTCAGTTCTACTCATTAGAGGCAATTAGAGCAAAGTTGAGTGAGTTTTTAGAAAATCTCACCTAATCTCTTCTTAATCAAGTTGGGCAATTTGTGATTCAATAAGGACCTTAGATTTCTGGTCGGGTAGAGTACAGCATACAGATGCAGATGGAAGAAAAGTAAAATGCAGAATTGAGTTTCAGAAATCAATGAAAAATAATAAAAAATTTAAAAGGAGAAGTACGCTATCAATAGCCTCACTGTAACAAAGGGAAGTCTTGTTTTATATTGATTAGGTGCTGTTAAATAATGCATCCCTGCGTCCCAACAGTGCAGGCTTTTGCAGAGTTGTTTATTGCAAGAGGTAGTGGTACAGAACTGCTCTTAGTGAGCTGAGAAATCAATACGGTATCTGTAAACATGCTTGCAAATGCCGGCTCACAGCTCACACCAACTTGGCCAAGAGTCCATTAAGCTACAGTTCTACGAAATCAGATGAGTCATTGCATATAATCTCTTCAATCCACTGAGAGGACCTCACTAAAGAAAGTGGAAAGTGGTATTCAGTCCTTTCCTACCCTTCATTTAACTCTTTGTACCCTTTACTTTTACAAATTAAACTTGCCAGCTAAGCAAAAGTTAGCCACAAGATCATTGGCAGACGACATTTCCTATTATTTGATCATTAGCAATCGAGGTGGCTTTGAAGTCTTTGAATCAGTGTTTCATTCCTGGCTCTGGTACTTATTGCCCACATGACCTTGGGAAAGTCACAAACTCTGTAGCCCCAAATTTTCTCATTAGTAAAATGAAAGTTTGGGCTAGTTGATTTATAAGGTCCTTTACAATTCTAAACCCTATGATGATATAATCTGAAATATGGCAGTAAGTTATTCTAAGATTCTAATTTTAATTCCTGCCTTTTAAAAGCATCCTTACATAATGGAATTTTTAAAAAAATGCACCCACTATGCTAAGTCTATAAAGAAGGAAAATACAGGTACCATAGCAATAATGCATTTTCTTCACCATGTATTTTATAAACTAATAATAATAATAATAATAATACCTCATTTTAGAGGTAATTTGGTATTCCCCAAAGTCACTAATCATAATAATCATAAGGTCTTTGAAGGAAGTGGAGAATCCAAAAAATGCAGCAAGACTTTGATTTACAAAGGGGAAAACATGCATTTCTAGTATTTTTAGTTTAACAGTTAACAGTGTAGTCATCAAGAGACCAAAGCTTGAGGGTGACCCTAAAATCAATGAATTAACTTCGTTCTGTTACCTATGCCTTCTAGAGCTAGTCAGCCATTTTAGAAACAAGCATTAGTAATTACCAAAAGGATTTCATGAAAGCATCTGAATGAATCAACACAAATCCTTCATGATTACCCTCCAAAATAACTTAAGGGGAGTCAACAGAGGGAGGGAAAATTACACTTAATTTAGAGGCAAACGTGCCTAGTTCAAAGCCCAGTTCTGCCATTTAATACTCAAATGACTTTGGGTAAGTCACAGCTCATCTCTAAACCCAGTTCTTTCAAGATCTGATTCAACTTGCCTTGCTAGCTTTATCTCGCATTATGTCCCCTCACATGCCCTATGTGCCAATCTTCATCCCTTGAGTATAGTTTGTACTTTCCAATATCTCTCTCTCTCTATCTCTCATACATACACACACACACACAGACACACACACACACACACACAATGTTGTTATCTTTCAAAATTACTTCACATATGATCATTATCTTTCCTGATTCCCATTAGAAGTGATGATTTTCTCATCTGATCTCATGGCACTATAGTAATTTATACTCCCTTTATATTAAAAAAATTAGAATGTGGCAAGTGTATGTTTCTATATTAATTGATACATAGAACACAACATTTAGAAATGGAAGGCACTTTAGTTAATATTTACAAATCTTCATTTTATGGATGAGACAGGTTAAATGAATCGCTGATGGTCATAGATGTATAAAGTAGGAGAAATAGTGGTTCCTCTGACTCAAAATCCAAGGTCCTTTTCATTGCTTAAAGTAAAGGGAAAATTGTTACATGGGTGTGTATGTAACTACATGTGGGCACGTATTAGTACTCTCATGAGCTTCATCCCTGAAATTAGCATGGATGAGTATATATACATACACACATATATATGCATATATGTATTTATTTGTATATGTATGTATTAGCATTCCCAGAAATTAGAAGCTCCTTGAAGACAAATGATGTGTATTACTTGACCCCAGTAGGTACATCCTCAATTTTTGTTGTTGCTTAATTAATAGCTGACATGGGCTATCAAATGGATCTGTCACATGCTGTTTTTGACGAGCTTATATTTTCAGTTTCTTTAGCAGCTCTAAAGTACCAAAGTACTTAACTTTTTGAAGCCCATTCTTCTTCCATTTGAACTGACTTTGGATTAATGGGAACCATAACAGACACACAAATAAAATTCTTATTCCATCTTTGTTTACGGAAAGAAAAATCTATAATTACGTGTTTCTGGAATCTTTATTTTATTTTTAAAAAATCAGTACCAAGTTCACATTACCATATAAAAATTTATAATCCTACCTTAGAAGAAGAAAAAACCTCCCCAATTCCATGAGATCCAATCATGTTAAAGCTTATCTGTATTTTGCAAATAGAATTTATTTTAGTTGTTACTGAACTTTCTTTCTTTCTCTTTAGTATAGGTGCTATCTATTCAGACAAGAGTTGTCAGCATCACTAGTGTGTCTGCAAAGGAAAGCACTTGTCAACACTTTTCTGTCCTTCATTCTCACCCTTTAATGCATTACAAATGCACCCATCAGAACACAAACATAGACACACCTACTCTTCCTGTCATTCACATGTAACACTCAATTTCCAAATTTATCCTTTACTTTGCTAACTGTTAAACTGCAATCCATTCACACACTCGATGAAAGAACATTGCTTAAAATATTGGACAACTATCAACTCTACTTCCTTTACACTGCAAAGACCTGTGAGTATGTGGGTAAGTGAAGTGTTCTTCTTTCAGGAGTTTGAGTAGTATACTCTAGGCTAGAAAAGTGTGCTCTAATATTGATCGTGGTGTCTGAATTTTTTAAAATACAACTATTTGGAGACATACAGATTGATATGTGTGTATGTATGTACATATACACATGCAGAGAGAGAGAAAGGGGAGAGAAAGAGACAGATAGGCATAGCACCAAAACTAAGGATTATTTTTAGAATCACAAGACAAAATGTTTCTTGAGGAATCGTAAAATTTCTTAACACAGGATACCTAATTAGTTCCCAAACTAACAAACTGTATATATACATATGTTTACTGAGAACCACACAGCATGCCTTCACCACTGTACATACATATACTTATTGAAACCATACAGTCTCTATTCCTAGTTCTTGGCTGCCACAGGGAGCTTTAAAGGGCCTCTTGCCATCCATTGTATGACTGCATCAACTAAGATAGTATGGTATGGGGTTTCCCTCCCTTGTTCTCTCTCCCTAACTAAACATTTGCTCTCCCTAATCAACCATGACCCTTGTTGACAAATCCCATATGGCATAGTTCAAAAGTAATACAGAAGCCAGTATTTTTCCACAAATCTAATATAGGTGGTAGGTCTGGTGATTATACTCACTTCTACATTTCTAGCTGTGGAAAGCAACTGCAATAGATTACATATGGAAAGTATCACAGCACTTTTTACATTGTCACACACAAAAAAACTTAAAATCAATATTATCCTTGTAATACTATTTACCTAAGCATCATAGGCTTTGAACTACAATTGGTAGATGACACAAAGGATAACGGCAAGACATAATGGATATGAGTAGGTCACCCAGCATTTCCAGCACTGAGCAATCCATAAAAAATTGGTTTAAAGAACACTGCCCGGGAAATATACTGCCAGAAAAAAAGAAGCAGGTTGGTCACATAGCAAGAACAAGATATAACAGACTGACAGCTTAGATACTCTACTGACACACAGAAGGTAAAAATAACTGGAAGAAGAGTTCTTGGAGTGGCTAAGTGGTGCAGTGACTACAGCACCAGCCCTGGAGTCAGGAGGACCTAAGTTCAAATCCAGCCTCAGACACTTGACACAAAAACCAGCCATGTGACCTTGGGCAAGTTGCTTACCCCCAATTGCCCTCAAAAAAAAAAGTAAGAAGAAGAAGATCTCTTATCCAGATCCTCCATGAAAGATTTATTGGAGGACATGGACATGAATAATATAGGAAGAGGTTATACAGATAGATTTTTAGGTTCACCCATAGTGAGAATATCTGCATCAAATTATTGAAGTATTAAAGCACAAACAGGTATGTAAAAAAGGAAAATGATGTCTTGGTTTTCATTGTTGGTTTCAAGACAAGCGGAATGTGTTAAACAGGCAAGATAAGGAGTCACAGAAGATAAGGGCCAGAAGAGATTTTAGAGATCGCCTCTCCAACCTTCTCATTTTATACGTATGGAAACTAACATGGCTTGCCCATGGTCGCATCATCACCATCATGAGTGTGGTAATAATAGTAATAATAATAATAACATTTATATAGTATTTTAGGACTGGCAAAGCACTTTACATGTATTATCTCATTTGATCCTCAGAATAAGCCCTGTGAGGTACATGCTATTATGGTCTCCATTTTACTGATGGGAAACCTGAGAATGAGAAAGACTTGTCTAGTCAGAGTCAGACAGCTAGTAAATATATGAGATACAATTTGGACTCAGCTCTTCTTGATTCCAAGTTTGGTTCTCTATCCATCTCTATTCCATCTAACTGCTTCTATCTCCCTGTCTACTAAATATTAGGGTGAGACTTAAACTAGGTCTTCTAAGACCAGTGTTTCTTCCATTATGCCTACTCTTGTTCCATAAGAAATCTTTTCCCAATTTCTCTTCTACCTCTCTTGATTTTTAAGATCCTTTTTGAGCTCTTCCAAGAGAACTTTTGGGGACTGTGACCAACTCACATTCCTCTTTGAGGCTTCACATGTAGTCACTATGACATGGTTGTTCTCTTCTGAGTTCATGTTTTGATCTTCTCTGTTGCCGTAATAACTTTCTATGGTCAGGGCTCTTTTATGCTTCTTACTGATTTTTCAGCCTATTTTGTGGCTTTTAAAGATAAGCTCAGCTCCTGGGGCATAAGGGACACTATCTCAAGTTTCTTAGGTTGGGGGCCAGGGACCTGGTCACCAGCTTTCCATGCAAGGGCCTCAGGTGCAGCTTGCCCATTTTGGTGGTAGTAATCTGACTTAGGCACACCTGTTGTGCCAGGGTTCCTGAGCTAGTGGGTTGTCTTCTGTGTTGTGGCTAGAAGCCTCAGCTTGTCTGCTGAACCAGGATCAAAGGACCTCAGTTGTTGAACTATGCTGTATCTTAGAGCCTCCTGCTGGCTTACCCTGACACCATTTGTACTGGATTGTATTTCCCTTTTACCCAAGTGAGATAGACCTTTCCTGAAGTCCTTCTGAGTTATTTTAAGCTGGAAAATTGCTTCATCCCATCTTTTAATACCCCTTTAGAAGCTTGATTTAATGTTGTTTCTGGGGAGAGCTCAGGTAACTTTCTGGCTTCTACCATATTGGCTCCACCCCCAAGAAATCAATTATATAATACTATGTCCTTTCTTGAATGTTCTAGAGCACATTGCCTAGTCTTTTCCTTGGCCCTTATCATTCTACTTCTCTTTTTGATTTAAGCATATATGTGTATATGCTCTAAATTCCACAGTAGTACTGACCTTCAGAATTAGAGATCCAGAAAGCATATCACTTTCCAAATCCCCCTTTCTCTCAAAACTACCATTTCTTCCACGTATTTCTCTCTGCTCAATATTAAAACAACTGTCTGAACTGATTTGCACAAATATATTCAAGACTCCCAGTAACTTAAAGTATAACCTCTCCCTTTGAGTCTTTGAATGGAAGAATATATACAGCAGAGTTATCAATCAATAAGCATTAGGGATAGATTTTTAAAAGACAGTTATTTTTAAAGCAATTAAAGGAAAAATGCTTATATCTTTTGTTTTTCACATCACTTCTACATCTGTGTCTTTCTCCTTTCCATATTCAGTAAATAATTCTTTTTTAATAAAGAAAAAACAGAAAGGAAAACTAGTTAAACAGAAAACAACGAACACTCTGACCATGTCTTACCATATGTGCAATATTCTACACTCACAGAATCTCAATTTATTTTTTTTAAACAGAAAGAAAAAGCAATGTATTTTAAAAGTAGAATTTCAAAACAAACCAGCTCTAGAGTCTTTTTTGAGTAGAGATACTTGACACACCGGAAATAATAGTAATTTGGGAATGAACTATTTTACCTAAACATAAAGTCGGCCCTCGTACTATATCCATCCCATTAAGAATATTTAGAGTACTGTTTATGCCCATTGCCTTCATTTTCATAGGATGTTATTTGCCATCCACCATAACTCAAAGAAATCTCCAATGTCCTAGAAAAGTGTCAAAGTTTATTAGAGATAAGATCCAGTCATTGAGAAGACAAGATAGACAAACATTTAACAGACACAAAGTTAGACACACAGACACCTCCAGATATACACATGTATTAATGAAGAAGGTCTGAGGATTTGAATGTGTAATGTTGGATGGAGTGGAAAGTCTGGGTCATGTCCAGATTAGTCTGGTTACTGGCAGCCTTTGACATTTTTCACAGTATTAAAAATGCTAGTATTAAGAGAATGTTTATAAACGAGTAGCATGATTTCATTCTATATACCTTCACAACTTTAGTTTTGTATCTTGGTCCCTAGACATACATACCACACACATACATGTGTATATATGTTTGTTTATATTTGCTCTTTTAAAAAAATTTCAATTTCATGAAAATACACATTTGTTTCCTTTTTTTTTTTCAGGCTGACTAGAAGAAAAAAAGTGTTCTTAATTCTCTAATAGGAAAGTAGAGATCGCAGAATCATAGAAGCAGAAATCTAAGATACCATAGAGGTCATCTTCCTATGCTATACCTATGAACTGAATGGGTATCTCCTCTACAATATCCTTGACAATCTAAATGACAGCCTTCATTGATAGGTTTATTTTCTAATCCCTACCCCCATCCTGATCCCAAAGCAGCCCAATTAAGTCTTTTTTGTATATCGATCTCAAGGTAGACAGCTAGATTTAAATATCCTACACTCATTATGGTTCTGGTAAATGGAGATATCTAAATGGGTCACCTACCTGGCACAGGGGATAGAATGCTAGACTTACAGTCAGGAAGACACACCTTTCTGAGTTCAAATCTGGCTGCATACACTTATTAGCTGTGTGATCCTAGACAAGTCACTTAACTCTGATTGTCTCAGTTTCCTCATCTGTAAAATGAGCTGGAGGAGGAAATGGCAAACCACTCTAGTATCTCTGCCAATAAAATCCCAAAATGGGGTCAGGAAGACTAGGATATTCCTGAAAGGACTGAGCAACAAATGGAATAAATGATAAGATCAATACAGGACCAAGATAATAAATGTAGTTATGAGGTTACATATGTATGTATATGTACATATACATATTTATTTCACATCTACAGCATATATACATCTAGATACACATACAAGTGTATATATACAGCAAAATTCTGTATATGTCTATGCTTGTTAGTAGAATAAAATTCAAATAAACAAAGATTAAGTGTCCATCATATGAAAAGTAAAGTTAAATAGGTAGTGTCCTTGCCCTCAGGTATATTTCACAGGGGAGAAAAGTGAAACATACACAACATAGGGCAGGTTTACATACAGAAGAAGGGTGACTACAAGAGTGGTTTTCGAGCAGTGGTGCACAAATTTTTTCACAGTCCTTCAGTTTAAACAAAACTTTGGCAAAACCCTCAAAGTAAAATTTTCTAAAATTATTATTCCTAATGCCTATAAACAAAAAAGTTCATTTAAATAAAAGGGAGTGGGGTTCAGAATTCCTTGCACCACAGTTTGAGAAATATTGTTTTAGAGCTTGACTTTTTAAACTTTTCCCGCCTGCTACCCTTTTTGTGTTTCAGCAGGAACATGACTTTGTTTTCAGAACCAAGATTGCAGTGAATTTGCAACACCAGCAAGCACTGCCAGAAACACTTAGGATTCATTATGTGTTTGATTTTTCATTAATTTTTGGTCATTCCTTGTTCAGAAAACTTTTACTGTTGTCAAAGTTTTCACCCACAATTTCAAAAATGCTAGACTTGGTGGAACCATTCAAACCACTCCAGCGCATTCAGTTACCCAGTGGGATGACAAATATTTCTGGATCCTGGTAAGATCACAAAATTTCAAAGTTTCAGGGACCTTAGGAGTCAACCAGTCCATCCTTCTTCAAACAATCTCCTCTCCCACACAACTGGCAGGGGTCATTTAGATTTTGCAGATTACCTCTAAGGAGAGATGATATACTAGTTCCTAAAGCAACTTCTTTTCACATTTAAAAACTTCTACTTCTTTGGAAATATTTCCTTATTTCATGTCTCAATATGCCTCATTGTAGTTTTCACCTATTTGTTTCTATTTTACCCTATGGGGTGAAACAGAACAAACCTAATCCCTCTTCCAATACTGGTACTCAGTAGTCATGTGCTTTCTCTAGTTCTTCTATTCTTTAGACTCAATGTTTCCAGTTCCTTCAATTAATCCTTGTTGGACACGAACTCAAGACTCTTCATCATCCCACTGATTCTCTTTTGGTTGCTCTTCAGCTCATGAGTACCCTTTATACAAGAAAAAAATCAGAATGAAACACAGTATAAGTTATGAGCTCATCATCAAGTAAATTGCAGAGGGGGATTAATATCTCATTACTGAAAGGTATGACTCTTTCATTTAGCATATTTTATAAAGGGCAACAAGGTGGTGTAACAGATAGAACGCCAGGCCTGGAGTCAGGAAGATTCATCTTCCTGAATTCAAATCTGGCCTCAGAGGCTTTCAAGCTGTGTGACCCTGGGCAAGTCACATGACCCTGTTTGCCTCAGTTTCCTTATCTGTAAAATGAACTGGAAAAGGAAATGGCAAACCACTCTGGGATATATGCCAAGAAAATCCACAAAAGAGTCACAAAGAGTCAGACACAAGTGAAATGACTAAATCACAGTATTTTATAAGCTTTTTACATACTCTATTGAAGGAATGGGAAATCTGCGGCCTTAAGGCCACATGTGGCCCTCTGGGTCCTTGGACCAAGGTCATAGGTTCCCCACTCCTACTATCACAGAGTTGACTCTCAAAAAGAAAAAACCCTGAAATTTTCTGAATGATTTGATTTCCCATATGTCTTGTCTCACAGAAGTTGATTTTCTGAACCTCAATATGGGATATTATAGACTCATTAAACAAACTATTCATTTTAATCAAATATGAAATGATTTGTGTGATTTTTAAAGCCCTTCAAAATGTGGCCCTTTCCTATCTTTACAGTCTTCTTATACCTGACTCATCTCCATGTATTCAACAATCCACTGACACTGTCCTCTTTGCTATTCTTCACATGAGATAACCCATCTCTTGACAGTGCGTTGCCCGTGGTTGTTCCTCATGTCTTGAATGCTTCCTCTCCTGATTTCCCTTCCTTCAGGTCTGCTCAAGTGCCACATGATGCAAGAAGCTTGTCTCACCACACCCCCTACATGTTAGTACTTTCTTTTAGACATGACTTCTCATACACAAACACACATATATTTAGTTCTCTGGATATTGCCTCCCCCATTAAGGATAGCAACAATTTCTCTGCCTTTCTCCAAGACACAATGTAAGCACTCAATAAAGTGCTGAATAAATGACTAATGATAATAATGTTCTAGTGTGCTAAGATCTCTTTTCAACTTGATTCTATCATCCAGTGTAACAATCAGCAAGTATTTATTAGGCACTAGTAAGTAATATTCCAGGCACTCTTCCATGCACTGGAGATACAAAGAAAGGCATAATTAGTTCCTGCCCTCAAGAAGCTCATAATCTAATGCTAACTGTCCTTCTAGTTTTGTGTCATCTGCACATTGGATAAACATGCCATATACACCTTAATCCAAGTCCCTAATGGAGTGGGGGTGGGGGAGACCAACAGAACATGTGCAAGCACAGATGCTTAGCAGTGCTCCTTCCAAGCTGACATTGAGCCATTAATGACTACTCTTCAAGGCCAGTCATTCAACTGGTTCCAAACCTACCTCATTATATTTATAGCTTTGACCACATCTCTTCATGTTTTTCTACAAGAATAGTATAGGAGAATTTGACATTGCACAGATGAACTCCAGATGACTGATTTGACCAAAATTATGGTACAACTTTTTGGAATGATTCTACCCCCAGTTATGTAGACACAGTTAGAAACATAATCTGACCAGCGCTTCACTACTTGGGAGCAATATCCACCATTTGTGGTGTTAAGATCACAATTACAAACACACATTTAGGGATGTGAAAGTTAGAAAATGAGCCAATTATCAAGATGATTCAGTCCCCTCCAAAAGAGAGAGGGAAGGAGGGCAGAAGGAAGGTAGGAAGGAAAAAAAAAGTAAGGAAAAAAAAGGATATGGGAAAGACAGAGGGAAAGGAAGAGAGAAAGGGAGGGTGGGAGAAATGAAAAGGAGGAAGGAAAGGAAAGAAGTTAAGGGAGAAAGCAAGACAGGAAAGGACATAATACTTTATAAACAAATCCTATAGTTCATATTTTCAGCACAGAAAACACCTTTTCACGGTTAAGGAGATCCAGGCTTCAAAAGAAAGAAAAAATAAGTTTATGACATTTTGCCAGTGATCACTGTATTTTTATTTCAGGGTAAGGGACTTTTTATGGTTTGTTTTCCTGAAATGGAAATGTATTGGCACTATCTAATCAAAATTATAGTGAATCTTTTAAAAAAGTCTTTGAGTAAAAATATTCTTTTAAATAATTCAATATTTGCTCCCTCCTTCCTCCACGAGCTGACTGTGAATAATATTGAACCTTAATGCAAAACTGTGAGAACATCTGATTACTTCTTGTCCAACTTTGAAATAAACCCTTGACTCTTTTGGGAGCATTTATCTGAAATTAGATATTAACCTATCATGTTGTTGCCCAACTCTTCATGACCCCATTATGGGGTTTTCTTGGTAAAGATATTGGAGTGATTTGCCATCTTGTTCTCCAGTGGATGAAGGCAAATAGGGGTTAATCACACAGCTAGTAAAATGCCTGAAGTCAAATTTGAACTCAGGTCTTCCTGACTCCGGGTCTAGCACTCTATCCATGGTGCCATCTAGCTACCCTTAATCTATTAATCTATTGCATCATTTTTAATTAATCTCTTAGAGCAGATTCTCTACTCCTTTCTTAGAGAATAACAAAATATATTTAAATATGACATGCATATTTCTCTCAAAATATTTCATATTATTATGCATATGATGCTGCTAGTTCCCATATTTACAGTTATACTGCTTAGTCTTACAATATATGCAACCTAACCTTTTGTTCTATCTTTCTCTAAAATCCTCTGAACATGGACCTTGGATTTCTTAATGGGATATTACTGGAAAATGCCTCATTTTTTTTCATACAAAATACATTAATCTTTAAGTTTGATGAACCATTTTAACATCTTAACAACAACCAAAAAAAAACAAGAATGCATAGATTTGTAGGTTCCTGACAAACTAAAAGTATTTTAAGATCTACTTGGTTAACAAAATATCTCAAGTTTCCCATCCAACCTCAGCATTTGGCTCATTCTTCACCAACCACTGCTGCTAAATTACATGTTGCACACTCTGCTTGTGATGGACATGGTTATAAGTCACAATCAGTCACAGCAGACAAAAACAGATCTTCTAAACCAACATCTAGCATGCAAAACATTGTTCTCTTTTTATGACAAACAGAAACACAGTCTATATGTGACCATTTCTGGGCTTTTCCCTGCCTTGACATTGCTCTAAAAGAAAGTGGGGGTAGAGAATCTGAACATAGCTACAGTAATTTTAACACAGTATAATTTGATTATATATAGCATGCCTAGTACAGTGGGTTATAATAATTCTCCATTGTAATTTATATGGAATAAGAAAGCTATGTGTATCTTTTCAAATTAAACTGACCAAACTCTGCCATGAGTTCTTCTCACGTATATAACTTCAATGCAGTGCAAAATCAGACCTGTCAGATTCTTGCCTACCAGAGAATAAAATCAAAACAGAATCTGAGTTACACCCCAAATGATAACTATGTTCAGCTGTCCCTAAGAACATTTCCTGTGACTCCTATATAAAAATATAATGAGTTATCTTGGAAAGAACTCTGGGCTGGGAGTCAAAGAGACATAGGTTCTAGGTGTCATTCAGTCATTTCTATAACTTGATCAAATCACTTGAAATTTCCAGGTGTTTGTTTCATCTGTTAAATAAAGAAGTAGGATGTGATGACCTCTAACATTCTTTCCAACTATTAAAGTCTGTGTTTCAATTAGAATAATAAAGTCAACTTTCAAATATCTCTCCCTAGTTTCTAAATTTTGAGGATTATCTAAGCTTCTTTAAGCAATCATTAGAAATATAACTAAAAGATTTGTTTTGCTGCTCTTCACTTATGCACTGCTAATAAAACAATCACTTTATGATAATGATGATAAATAGCATTTCAATTCATCAATCAACATTTACTAAGCACCTAGTATGTGCCAGGGACTACAGTAAGCGCTAAAACATTTACATAGTGCTTCAAGGTTTACAGAACTATTTTCACACATAATCTCATTTGAGTCTCATAATAACCCTGGGGAAGTAAGAGTTATTATAGTCTCATTTTGTAGACAGGGCAACTGAGGCAAATAGAGGCTAAGTAATGTACCCAGGGAGTCATATGTACATGTAGAAGCAGGGTATGATCTCAGATCCTCCAGACTCAGTGCTCTAATCATCTTGTCACCTAGCTGCCATAGTCATATGATCAAGTCTCTGTGCTACTGAATTGTAAAAGAGTGAGTGAAAAATAATTTCTTATGAACAGTTAACCCTGATAATATACGAGCAAAGCCTTAGCAGGCAATTCTGGCAAAGTAGGCAAACACCCCAAAATGCATCCTACAGAGGCAGTTGAAGTAGATATACTGGATGGAAACAGTTCATAGAGAAGCCTCTGACTCTAGAACATCATGGAGGGGCTAGAAAGCCAGGGAAAGCGTCATCTATTTGCTTATTATAACAAAATAGACTCGTCAACTACAAGGCCATGTCCAGTCATCCTGATCTATATCTTGCGACGGGACCCAGGTGACTCTGGAGGAGAAAGTGAGGCTGGTGATCTTGCACAATCCTTCCTCACTTAAATCCAATTCGCTTGCAAGTCATGGCATCCTATTCCTGATATCATGGTCCTCTTCCAGAATGAAGGGAAAACCATAACAAATCTTGTCAGCTAGGTGCTAAGCTCAGAGATTTCTATCTGCCTTGGGACAGCACTTAAAATCCTTTACATGTCAAGGATTAAAATCAAGACCTTTCAAGAAAAATCAATCACTTCAACTGGATTATTGCATAGTGGCTAGGGCACTGGGTCTCAGGAAGACCTGAGTTCAAAGTCAGCCTCAGATACTCATTTACTGTGTGAACCTGGGCAAGTAATGTGGCCACCGTCTCAGTTTCCTCAACTGCAAAACAAAGATTTTAACATGCCCATGGTGGTTGTAAAGACCAAATGAAATGATATTGGTCAAGCTCTTGGAACAGTATGTGGCATAGAGTAAACACCAAATGAATGCTCACCTTGACACATTCTCTGCTGCAGGCAAACTGGCTTACTGACTCTCTCCCATGCCCAATCTCTCAGCTCCTGCCTCCTTGCCTTTGCTCAGCTGGATGGTCCCTCATTTCTGGATATCTCTTATCTCTGCTCTGCCTCATGGACAACTCAGCTTCCTTCAAAGCACAGGTCAGGTGCCACCTCTAAATGACAGATACTCCCAAATGCCAGTGCTCCCTTCCTCTAGGAAATACTTTGCATTCCTTCCCTTACACTGTTGATTTGTTTATCTGTATCCATGTTACTTCCACTGGAGCAGCGGTTCTCAACCTGTGGGTTATGTTCAATTTGTAACAATGAAAATACATCCCGCATATCAGATATTTACATTACAGTTCATAACAGTAGCAAAATTACAGTCATGAAGTAGCAATGAAAATAATTTTATGGTTGGGGGTCACCACAACATGAGGAACTGTATTAAAGGGTCGTGGCATAAGGAATGTTGAGAACCACTGCTCTAGAAGAATGTAGGCTCCTTAAAGGTAGGGGTTGTTTCACTTTTTTCTATATAGCCCCAATATCTAGGACATACTGTGCTTACAAATGGAACCACTTAAATCTTTGAAGTAAATGTCCTGGACACCAAGACTAAGACCCATCAAAATAATGATTTGTCAAACCATTATTATGGAAAATTACTGGATTGCAGCCAACTAAGAATTTCTTATGTGCCCTTTATCCACAATAAGCAAGCTTTATCAATTAACTCTACCAATAGAATGACCTGGAGTTTGAGCTTTATAAGACACAGGGAAGGACCACAAATACATAGATACATACATATATATTTCATAAAGTGTTGACTTCCACCAAAATTCTCTCTTCAATAAATAGTCATAAAACTAGGTGCTATTATTATTTCCATTTTACAGTTCAGGAAATGGACACGCATGGAGGTAAAATGACTTGCCCAGGGTTACATAGCTAGTCAATGTGTGACACTGGATTGGAACTCAGATTTCCCTAACTCTAGGACCAACTCTTTATCCATTCAACCATTTAGCTTGCCATGCAAAGCACTTGCAAAAGCAGTTCCTGCCCTCAAGAATCTCACATTGTAATGCAGAAATCAATCTGTTAATAATTAGGCACGTAGAGAGTGTGTAGCGAGGTGGTTTAGTGGACAGAGTTCCATGCCTATAGTAAGGAAAACTCAACTTCCTGAGTTCAAATCTGGCCTTAGACCAGCTGTGTGACCTTGGGTAAATCACTTAGCCTTGTTTGCCTAAGTATCCTCCTCTGTAAAATGAGCTAGAGAAAGAAATGGCAAACCACTTCAGTATCTTTTCCAAGATTATCTCAAAAGGGGTCAGTAGGGGTCAAACATGGCTGAAAACAACTTGTACAAAAGATATGAGGATAAATCAGAGGTAATTTCAGAGGGAAGGCAATGGCATAAAGGGAACAGGTAAAGAATTTTTATATAAAGGATTTGATCTGAGTTTTGAAGGAAACAAGGGAAGTCCTGAGCCATAAGTGGGGAGGACAATTATTCCAAAAAAGAGAAACACAGTGAAAAGGTAAGGAGTTGAGAGGTGAAAGGTCTTATGTAAAGAATAATGTGTAAGTCTATGAAGCTAGATTTTAAAGTGTGTGGAGGTAACGTATAATATTGCTGGAAAGGTAGAAAGGGACCAATGAGTGATGAGGTGATATGATCAGACATACATTTCATTTATTTAGATTACTTTGGTCACTGAGTAAAATGTGGATAGGAGTGGGGAAGAGACTTGAGGAAAGGATATCTGCCAGAATGATATTGCAATAATCTTGGAGTGAGGAGAAGAGGGTTGCACTTGAGTGTTGGCAGTGTCAGAAAAAAGAAAGTAACATGTATAAGAGATGTTGCAATGGTAGACTCACCATGACTTGGTCAAGTATAAAAGGGAGAGAGAGTGAGAGTAAGGAGTGGAGAATGATGCCTAGCTTGTAAGCCTGGGTAACAGGTACACTGATGCCTTACAATAGTATGGTGGTGCTCTGAGTTCTTGAAGACTATCATGGCAGACTTCAGTCTCTCCTAGGTCACATTAAGGTGCAAGATCTTTGGCTATTATCTGAAGATCAGTTCAGGTAAAGTTGAAGACGTTCCTAGTTCATAGCTGGATCCCAGGGCAATGAATTTGGAGGCTAAGGAAATTATCAAAATCCACCTACCAAGTTATAGAATGATTGTACTCTGCGACCAGAGAGTCAGAGCTCGCTCCAATGAAATCAAAAGTCCTTGAGGTATACAAGTACAAAATGTGCCATCAAAGGGAAGGGAAATTGAAAGGAACCTTAGCACCTGTCTAGTCTTCCCCCTCTTGGAGAGGAAATGGAAACAACAAATTATGATCATCACTAAAAGGAAAAGCACAGGTTTATAATATGGTACCATTTTAATGTTATGGTGTGTTCAGCTACTTAATTATCTCAGAGCAACACTGTATTTGATATTTTTGCATCTATATAGACACAATTATGTTTTAGTTTTATAATTTTGTGAGCTCTTCGACAGCAGGAAGTCTTACTTTTCTATTTGTTTTTCAATCACTTAGTACAGGGCTTTGCACCTAATAGGGATTGAATAGATATTTTATTCACAACTGAAGCATTTTCAATGCTATTTCCCCCTTTTAAAGTTCAATTAAATAAGCATTTATCGAGCATCTATTATGTACAAATGAGTGGGCTACATGCTAGAAATATAAAAGCAAAACTTAAAGTTCTGCTTAAAGTTAAGAATTTCTGCATTAATAATGATGCTTATTTAATGTGATCTTATATCCTTTTACAAGCAAAATTTATATCTCATGTTGTGAGGCATCCAAAAAAGCACTGTTGTTTACCCTTTGAAATCTGTTAAATCAATATTAACAATATTCTTTTAAAAGAAATAAACAGAAAGACTTAGGAAGCAATTTTGTATATACATGTTACTAATCATACCAACCAGCCCACATAGTGAGACAAAAAGTGTTTGAGGGAGGAAAGGATACTTGATACGAACAAAAAGAAACCAATGACTCAAAATCCCAATCAGATTTAAACAAAGATCAAAATGTTCCCAAAAAATGTCGAACTATTCCCTCTCTTCAGATCCTTTGGAATCTTTCTGCACATGGAGCTTTTAATCAATAAGACACTTAAAAAATCTTTTGTTTCAAGAAAACTGGTCCAAGGGGTGAGGTACCCCAAGTAGCAAATTGATTTTTAATTTCTTTTTTTTTTTTGGCTAAATGTTATACAATAGATATTTGGACCAAAGATAAGGTGTCACTAGGGTATTATTTCTCCTAATCCAACTTCTGAAAAAGACAAGACAGACAGAGGGCATACAAGGTATATGTCTACAGGATTCTCTGTTACCTACAGTATATTTCTCTTGAAACGAGGCAAAACACGAAAGATTATGTGCTGTGCTTGAGTCTCACTCACAGAACTCCAATTAGCATCAGTGCCCAGTGGCATTCCTGTTGAAGAGCCAATCTATAAGATCTCACCCATTACACTCAGCTGGAAGTTGTATTGCTCTCAAACCACCAGGCCCTGCTTTGATGGTTCAGGAGACCTTGGCCTTTTAAACGTATAAACAACCTTTCTTTTCTAATCTGGGCCATTAGAGGAAAATGCTGTGAAGTCTGTGTTCTGAAATAACCAGGTTTGTCCAGAGTCCTGACAGTTTTCAATATCACCGCCAGCAGCAGAAGAATAGCATTAAACTAAAAATAACATGGGTGCTGGAATGTGCCTTGGGCACCTACTGAGGCCTAAAG
>CM053581.1:524499841-524520034 GCA_028627135.1 Pseudochirops cupreus | reverse complement strand
TGTTTCAAATGATCTTCTAAAGAGATTATTTGAAACTTTAGAAGGTTCAGTGATTAGGTCAGAAGCCAAATTAAAGAGATTTTTTTTTCAACAGTGAGAGAGAAAAGTAAGTAGAAGCATCAAGTGAAGAAGGTTGTTTTTTCCCCCAAGAAATCTGTCTGAGAAAGAGAAAAGAAATGGGATGAGATCTACTAAGAAAAGTAGATCTAATGAATTTTTTTTAACATTAGGGAAGACTGAATTGTTTGTAGAACTAAGTAAACAGCAGGTAAGGAAGTAGTAGATGGGAACAGAATTAAAAATAGATGATGGGGTTATAGAGGGGGAAACTGGAAAAAAAGGGGGAGGAGATATGATCAAGGGTGATCATAATAATAAGGATAATAATGTAGAGGGTTGACCTCGGTAAGGAAAACTACTACTTCCCTAGAGACTGGTGTCAAGGAGATAATGTGGAAGATGTATCTAGAAGTTGTAGATGGTGGGGAAAAAGAGCCTATGGTGAATATACTAGATTTCTCTTGCTAAAGCATGAAGCAAGGTCCTCAGCTGAGGAGGTAGGGCTTTGGGTTACTATGTTAAGCTTGAGAAAGGAAGGTTAAGAAAAGTCATTATGACAAATGGAATAAACACTGAATTAAGGATCAATTAAAGTTTGAACAACAAAAGTTTTATTTAGACACAGTTAAAATTAGATCTAAAAAGAAACCATAATGGATCCAGTCAGCTAAATTTCTGAACTTATTTTTTTTTTCAGTTGTTTTCATCAGATGTGACTCTTCATAAGCCCACTTGGGGTATTCTTGGCAAAGACACTGAAGTGGTTTGCCATTTCCTTCTTCAGTTCATTTTACAGATGAGGAAACTGAGGCAAACAGGATGAAGTGTCTTGACCAGGGTTACACAGCTACTAAATATCTGAGACTGGAGTTGAACTCAGACCTCCCTGCCTCTAGGCCCAGCCCTCTCTATCCACTACTCCATCTCACTGCCCAATTTATCTGGTACCAATCAACCTCAAGTGAATAACAACAGAGGAAGCAAATTGTGGGGTAATTTAGGGTTTGCACTCAGACATGGAAGATAGGCAGGGCAAAGGCACAGGTGACAGAGCTCTTATCCATTGATTACATAAAAGCTGGCGACAGCATAAAGAGGTAACTATGGACATAGGACTAAATCTGACGTATTGTGGAGGCTGATTTGACATAATGGTTGACTGCTGTTCCTTTAACCAATAAAGACAAATGTTCCCATTGAGGTAGGTTAAATGAGTAAAGGGGCAGTGAAGCAAGAACTTAAAAAAAAACACTGGGAACAAAATTATAGTTATGTCCGCTAGACAGAGGTACTCTTTAAAATTTAGCTCAAAGTCTACTTTTACGTGAATACTTTCTTGACACCTCTGCACCCACACCCCCTACTGCCTCCTGCTTAAACAACCTTGTGTTCATTTTTAATAAATACTAATACACGTACATGCTCTATGGTGTGTTGGCAGTTTCCTGAAGTCAGGGATCATTCCCTTTTTGTCTTTGTAGCCTATGACCCAAAACAATGCCTGGTAGGTATGAGAAGCTTAATAAAAGCTTATTGTATCATATCAAAGTAATGTAATATATTATTGTGCCATAAGAAATAATGAGATGGTTTCAAAGAAATCTGGTAATACTTGTTTGAACTGATGCAGAGTGAAGCCAGCAGAATTAAGAGAATAATTTAAACAAAAAAAGCCAACATTATAAAGCCAACCAAATGGGAAAACCTGAAGAACTCTGTTCACTGCAAAGATTGAACGTGATTTCAGAGGACTGATATTGGGCTTGGCTAGTCTGTTTGGCATTGACACACAGGGAGCATGTTGCATTACTGGACATTTTCCCTTTGCCATCTATTTCATGTCTGTCTTTTCCCAACAAATAGGTTACAAATGCTTCATTTCCAGGAATGATGCAGGTTATTTGGTTTGTATTTGCCCTCAGCATTGATAGGCACTGAAATTCAAGATTGTTAAATGAACCATCCCTCCCTGGAAAGAAGGAAGAGGGTGTGGGGGGAAAAGGAGGGAGAGAGGGAGGGAGAGAGGGAGGGGGAGAGGGAGGGAGAGACAGAGAGAGACAGAAAGAGAGAGACAGAAAGAGCAGAGAGAGAGAAAGAGAGAGAGAGAGACAGAGAGAGGAGAGACATTACTTTGCTGATAGACTTTTTTTTTTTAATGCTGACCTGAGATATCATTGGTACCCAGTACTTGCATTATGGAAGCTTTCTTTGTCAATGCCTCTAACATAAGGTCTTAAACAGTTGTTTAAGGTATCTAGAAGTTGTCACAAGCCCTATTGTGGACACCTAGTTATGAGATTTGAATGTAGATCTTGACTTCAAGCATAGAACACTATGTGCTACCATACAGATTTGAATGTAAATCTTGACTTCAAGCATAGAACACTATGTACTACCATACTCATGGTCCATGGGAGACTTCACTGCCAGCAAAACTCATGTATGGGCCCACCAATATTAAGATGTAATTGGAAAATATTCAGCAAAATAAAAATACAACAGAGATAATATTACTTTGTGGGTTGTCTTTTTTTAAGGCCATATGTGACCTTTCAGTAGCACCACGTTCCACACTCTATCACTCCATCTAAATTTGGAGCCAAGAGAACAAAGGTTCAAATTCTGGGTCCTTTACTTTTTCCTTACGTGACTTTGGCCAAATTACTCGATCTTCTTGGCCTGTTCCTCCTCTCTGAAATAAAAGGATTGGACTCGATAATCACTGAAATTGCTTCCTAGTTCTATATCTAGTCTGCATTTAAAAACCTCTTATTGAAAATATCCCCGATACCAAGATTTTCTTGTCATCCATCATTTTCTTCTAAAATTGGAACACAGAAAGGCTTGCAGGTTAATTGGAAGTTCAGATTAGTTGGGTTTCTGCTAATTAAGGTTTCACTGAACAGTTTAAAAGCTATTAAGACAATGAAAAGTTCCAATTTTATCTGGCCAACACATCGCATCTATACAGAGCAGTTTCCCAGTAAATTGAGATCTTCCTCTGGTCTGTGAGGAATGTGAACATAAATCTCCTGTTTAATACTGGTTTGAATTGAAAGTTCTGAAGCATGTCAGAATAGCCCTGTCCAAATGGGGCAGGCTGACCAGAGAGAACAAGATCAGAGAACATATGTTTCCAAACTGATCTGCTCTCCCCATGCAGATAGGCCCACAAAAAGAAAAATCCCTGGCAAAAGAAGCCTAAAACTAAATACCAATCCATCACAGCACAACTATCTGATTTAGACAAGCACATAGATTTTAGGCGAACACACATCGTGTTGCTCAGGCTTCCCATTGCTGGTCCACACAATTCTCGAAATGGTCTGCTTTATCAGGATTCTTTCTGGGGGAGCTTCAACAAAGCCACAGTCTCAAAGTCAGTTGCCAATAAACCAGTTCACTGTGCAGTATGTATTCAAACCTTTTTTTCTCAAAATATCCTAGCGCTCACAGCTGAGCCCCAGTTACATATACCATAATCCATTTGCCTCAGACCTCTGAGGGCCAGCTATGTTGTGTGTTCCTCCTCTTACAAGCAAGCCATTAAACTTCAATAGTTTTTCCATTCTTTTCAAATTATATATCATGGGTTTTGCTCCTTTGCAACTTTTCTATGTCATTTGGGTTCTATTGGTCCATACTCATTTCAGAATTTCCTCTTTCCCCACTTTTTTGGACAGAAATGCATTTTTATAAACAAGGAACAAGTGTTCAAAATTACATTTGGAATTTGGAATACAGCAAAAGGTGGCCGTGGGCCTGTTTTATTGTATAACAATCACATAAACTCCAGCTGTCAGATCCTCTGATCAGTCCTTCAATAGGCAAAAGGGCCCAGCTAAATCCTGCCCACATGCTGATGCACACCCGTATAATAACTGTGTTTTTTTTTCCTTTATGAATTTCATTTACAATTACTCTCTGACTTTCAAGGAATACTTTGAAAGAGAGACGTGACTGGAATCCTCAAGTAACTTTGTATTTTCTTTTACAGAAGAAAGCATCAGTTCTATTTTGATTCCTAATGAAGCCAAGTCATGAGAGTCTACTGTCCCAAGTAAACTTAGAAAAGTTTCTGTACCATCGATATTTTTTCCAATTAGGAAGTAGTAGAGTTAGCTTGTGCATGGCTAGTCTTCCCACTTAATAAATGAAAAAGAATGAGAGATTTGGTAATCATTGTTAAATATTTAATAGGAAAAAAACGACTAAACTATTCATACACATTGACCCAGCAATACCATCCTTCCTCCAATTAGATGCCAAGATGATTTTTCCAAAGTGTAGGTCTGACTCTGTCACTCCCCTTATCTCCCCCTTTCCACTCACCACATCCCCTTGCTCAATAAGTACTGGTGACTTTCAATAATTTCTTCAAAATCTGCCCCTAACTACTTATTCAGCATTTTTACAGCTCCTTCCTCTTCCCTTCCTAGCACTCAATGACCCAGCTAAACTGGCCTGCTTCATCTTCTCACACTCAGTTTCCTAGGCCTTAACACTGGCTATCACCCACATCTGGAATGATCTCTATGTCTATCTTGACATTTCAGGATTCCTTCAAGACATATCTCAAAGCTGATCTTCCACAGGATGACGTTCTAGGTTCCCCAAGATGCTAGAGCCTTCTGAGTCATCTTCCATCTACTCTGTCTCTTCTAAGTCACCAATCACTTATACACTTTCTCAACTGTGAGGATACACATTCCAGGAGGGCAAGGATAATCTTTTTTCCTTTTCTTTGTATCCCCAAGATATGGCACAGTGCCTGAGGTCAACTGGTAGACAAACTGGTTTACAAGCCTAAGTAGTCAAAAAACAGAGATAGGCCAGCTATGTAAAATATTTATAGCAAATAACTAGAAACAAAGTGGATTCGCTTCTCTGTTAGACTATCTAAACATATAGTCAACAAGACCAAACTGAATTCTTGATTCAGACACTTACAAGGTGGTTAACACTGAGTGAATCACTTAACCTGAGTCTCAGTTTCCCCAATTGTAAAATGCAGATAATGACAGCACCCACCTCACAACATCACTGTAAGGATCAAATGTGATAAAATGTGGAAGGAAAGTGCTTTACAAACCTTAAAATGCTATGTAAATGTTAGCTCTCATTATAGCTATTATTATCAATTATCTCTACCCTAAATGGCAATTTGAGCCTAAGGAATATCGTATCCATAGCAGTTGAAATGATGGCAAATCAATTCAGGAAGCAGTATGTAGTTTCCCTAATAATGAATCTAGATACTTATTTTTAGATTTTAATTCCTGGGAACTTGTAGGGTAATAACAATTTGGGTGATTTCATTAACTTTTTGCCCAATGTAATCATGACATGTCCTATTAATTTTGTAGATAATAACTTTTGGCAGCCAACAGAGCTGTTTGTTGGCACAAGATTATGAAAAGTTTTATAGGCATAAGCTTTATGAGGCATTTTTAAATAGATGTTCCCATAGAACCACTCGTGATGGGCTCCCAAGGCATACGCTCGCATGAGTATAGGTTGTTAGACTTGGAAGAGACCTTAGAAACTATGTAGTTTACCTCCTTCATTTTCTACAGGAGGAGACTGAGGCCTAGAGTTTCCTTTAGTTGTTACTGAGAGTATCCTTTCACCTAGGATAAGGATAATAACAAATTCTTTTCACTAAGACCTCTGATACCACAATTCTTACCCAGTGAGTAATGAAAATAATCCTGATGGGGGCAGGGAGGGCATTACTCTCTCTCTCTCTTGACACCATGAACAGATAGGGAATATATTGAGGTACTGTTGAGAAGAACAATATCTGGGTTAAATAAGTTATTAATTATCTTCTGTGTAGTTGGCTTTGTAGACCTTTTTAGCCCACAACCAGATATTGAGCTTATAAGACAGTGTATGATATCCCTCCTCAGCTCTAGATTTCAATGATTCCCTATTGCCTGCAGGATGAAATGCAAAGTCTCCAGCTTGTCATTTTTCTGGCCTATCTTTCCATGTTTATTGCATAATTTCTCTCTTTCTTGAACTTCACATTTTAGCCAAACTAGCCTGCTTACTCTATCTCAAATCTGGCACTCCATTTTCCTCCTCCAGGCCTGACTGCCATTCCTTCCCCACACCATCCCCAAAAGTTGGAACGTACTCCCTCATTTTTACCACATAGAAGTCTTAGCTTTCTTCAGGATTAAACTTATATAGTACCATATACTGTGGCAAGCTCTTCTAGACCACCTTGATTGTTAGTGCTCACTCCCTCCTCTTCAAGTGATTTTATATACTTATCTGTGGGTATGTTTTATTCCCTTCTTCCCCAAAAAAATATAAATTTCTTGGGGGCAGGAATTAGTTTTCATTATTTTTTTTTCATTTGTATCACAAGTATGTCTTAAATATTTGGCAGGTACTTAAGACATACATGTTGTATTGGATTGGTTTGTATACAGTGGCCTGCTCCTCGGTGACTGTTTTTATAACCAAAGGCACATGACCTGTTCATAGAACAAATAAACCTCAGGTAAAAATAAATCTTGGTCTGGCACTTTATTCTTAGCTACAAGAGTTATAACTGATTGCTAAAGCACAACCCTTGAGACTATTATGGTAAGGTGAGGGAAACTGGATGACACTATTTAGATGTAAACACAGACATAAAGGAGAATGACGAGTAAAATATGTGATTGGAATGGCCCTGGGAAGCAGAAGGAAAAAGCCTAGGCCCACAGAAAGTGGTATAGTATAATAGTAGAACCATAGACATCACAGAATACCCCCAATATGAAAATATATTTCATCCACAGACTATAAAGCAATGCAAAATTTGAAGAGTAGGATATTTAAGTTGCTGAGATTGGTTTCTACCAGACTCACATCCTGTTACATCACTATGGTGTGATGTAATATATTATATATATTATATATACTACACACACACACACTATGGTGTGGAAATGATCTTCGGTTCTCCAAAACTATGCCAGGAGGGTAGAAATTCTATCAGGTCCTACAGAGGTGGAAGCCATTAAATAAGTACTGGTGGAGATGAGCCTAGTCTGGTGGAGACAGGCTCCTTACCAAAAGGTTGGCCATCAAGTAAAGGATTGTTCTTTTGGCTAGAGCAAAGCAAGAATATTCATCTGTTAACCAGAGAGATCTATGCTGTATATTTGTGAAAGGTCCATCCCCACAGTTGAAATTTTGAATCCATGGAAATATATGTGTGTGTGTGTGTATATACATATGAGCCTGCTTACTACATTCAAACACACACACACACACACAAAATATACACAGTGTGTGTGTGTGTGTGTGTGTGTGTGTGTGTGTGTGTGTGTGTGTAGTATATATAAGAATTTTTCGGAAACCTTGATACTCTACATAAATATGAGCTATGGTGTTTATGATGCTATTGAGGAGAAAGAATTCTCAAAGTATTTAAAATAAGATAAAGCTAAGTCAGAATGAGAGTTACTGATTTTCTTTTTTTATATTATTGTGGACAAAGTATATATATATATATATATATATGTTTATATATAAGGGAGGACTTGGTGCCAAACAAATGGTCTGTCTAGTGGAGAGATGTACACATACTTGAGGCTTAGTAGGGATTCAAGCCAAGAAAATAGTAAACTCCGATGTAATATCCTGCCTATTTCTCACAGAGATTTCTAACTCAAGGGCTGCATGTAGGTATTTAAGATATTCATTAGATTCAGAAATAAAAATCCAATTGGTCAGTGAACTAGCATTTATTAAATGCCTACTATGTGTCAGACATTTTGCTGAATATTGGGGATACAAAGAAAGGTAAATAGAGTCTTTGTACTCAAGAAGCTCACAGTCTAATGTAGGTAGATAACATGTAAAAAACTAGACAAAGACGATGCATACATGCAGGATTAATTGGTGTTAATCTCAGAGGAAAGGCATTAAGATCAAGGAGGATGGAAGAAGGAGGATAGTACAAGATGCAGATATTTTTCAAAATATATTTTCTTAATTCATAGTATCTCCTAAAGAAAACAAGCTCTGTGTGTGCATATATGTGTGTGAAGAGGGAAGAATCCTATTTTATAAACATAGCTCTATACAAATGATTTAAAATTTAACCAAGTCACGTAGAAAGGACATCAAATATCACATGTAATTCATATGGTAACCACTGGACAAGCTAATAAGTTTAATTACCAAAGAGATAATCATTGTTTTTTTTCTTTTTTCTTTTTAAATTGATCTGTTTATTTACTTTTAGTTGACAAGATTCAATTCCACAATGCCTTGAGTTTGCAATTTTCTCCCTTCCCTCTCCCCGACACCCACCCATGGCCGCTTGCGATCAAGTATAGGATCTACAAATACTTTCACATTAGACATTAGTCTGGTTGCATAGAAAGGTTGTAACCAATGGAGTGAACAATGGGAAAGAAGCAACAAAACCAAACGTGGAAAAGAGTGATAGCCTGTAGATTGCTTCAGTCTCCATTTAAACTTTGTTCTTTCAAGATCTTTCTCTGAATGTAGACATCTCCTTCAATCCTGAGACTTTTAGAGTTGTCTTATAACTGTGCGTTGCTGAGAAGAGTTCATTTTATTAAAGTTGGTCGTCACACATACGATGTGTCTGTGATTGTGTACACATTTTTCCTGGTTCTGCTCTTCTCACTTAGCATCAGTTTGTATTAGGCTCTCCAGGTGATAATCATCATTTTGACCAAAATAAGTATATGAAAAAAGCAGCAAGTCTGAGTTCACATGCCACCAACAAATACATTTCTTTATTTTTATAGTCAAAACTTTTTAATATAATTTTCTTGATCACAATAATTTTGTGTCCTGATTTCAGGAGGTATTTAAGAGACGCTGTTTTGTATCTATAAAGCACATCTGTGAGCAACACAGTGCTATTCCAAAAATGTGTTTAAACAGCTCATTTCAGGCAACAGGAAACAAAGTCTGACTGACATTTTTAAATAACTGGCTTTCATTAACAGCCATGTGGCCTATGTACATTTCAGAGAATGGTATTGAAGGGACCTCAGCTGAAAACATCAAAAAGGAGTTCTTAGTTGCACTCTAGTCATTGATACAATGACATGCTCATCAGATCAACCTTTGTTTCCACTTAGAGTTTGCTGCCATATGTAACATGTCAGTTCCTACACAAGGGGCAGCCACAGGATAGGTTGGGCTACCAGGGATGAAGCTGAGTAGAAATGGCCTTATTTTGCTGAGCTCCTAATTTAAACAAATAAGCTCTGTGAAATTCAGCATTATCCAACTGAAAAGGAGACACAGCTTTTGAAATAAAAAAAAGCCTCATTAATCTCCAACATCATTTTGCACTTGGAATAAATGCTTTTCATTTCCAATACCTTCATTGTACTAATATTATATTGAGGAGCAGCTAAGAAACAGATAGGAGCTTGCAGTTTTACGAATTGGACTTCCATATACAACATAGCACAGGATGTTAGGTGATGTTTTATGATATAAGGAAGAATGTGTAAATTGCTAAGGTATACTATGGGAATTTGAAAGCTAAATGGATTGGGGAGACAGACATTTTTAGCTTGAGTCACTCTTCTGTTCTTGGGTTAAGCAAACAATGATTTTATAATGTAATGGAAAATTTATTTTCTTCAGTTTGCTACTGTTTCAAATCAAATCTAACAAGCATTTATGGAGCATTTACCATACCAGCACTGTATAGATGCTAGAATTAAAAGGATAGGGGGAAAAATTGTCCCCATCCTCAAGAAGCTTACTTATAATACACTGAGTGGTGGTGAGTGGCAGTCAATGCCTGGTTATTTGAGGAGGGTGAAGACACTATTAGTTAGTGGTATGAGGAAGTCTTTTTCTGAGGTAACACATAAAACATGAGCTGACCCTTGAAGAAAGTCGGAGATTCTGAAAGGAAGAAGCAAGGAAGGAGTGGGTTCCAGGCAGAGCAGATTGCTTAAATAAACGCATGGGAGAAAGAAGGCTGAGTTTAGGAAACATTCACTTAATAGATGGTACCTCATTCAATGTGAAAAGACTTTAGCCTAAAAGGGTCAGGATCTCCTATCGCATCCTGGGCCAGTCATGCTGATGAATGTCTGGCCATTGGACGCAGATGGCACTGGAAGATATATTGAGGCTGGTGACCTTGCATGGCCCTCCCTCACTCAAATCCAAGTTAACTGCAAACATATCATCATTTCCCTGATATCATGGTCTTTAGAGAATGAAGGACAAACACAACAACAAACTTCCCAGTAGTCCACTTTATTGAGCTGTTAAGAAGTATGTAATAAGTAATGCCGATGTCAGTCTAGAGAAACACACTGGAGCCGGATTGTGAAGGTCGAGTCATTCTTTCATATTCTCTGTCTCTCCCTTACACACACACACACACACCCCTATGTTTACTCATTTTTAGTGAGGGGATTGAAGTAGAGGTTCTTTACTCAAGTTCAAGCCAAATTAATAAACACCCGTTCTGCGTCAAGCTCTGTTCTAGTAGTTACTGGAGACCAAGACAAAGATAAAATAGTCTTTGCCCTCAAGAAACCTAAATTATATTGAGTGGAAACAAGGTAAACGCAGAAGTGAGTCAGTAAGCATTGAGTGATCACCTGCCATGACCCAAGCACTGTGCCAAGCTTTGGAGATACAAAGGAGAACAAAAGACAATCTTTGCTCTTAAAGAGGCTCACAGTGTAACGGGGGGACAACATGCAAACCACCTCACAAGCCATCTGAATGTGGGAGAAGTAGAAAGCACTCAACAGAAGGAAGGCACTAAAATTAAGATAAATGGGAAAAGGCTGGTGAGATTTTAACTGGGACTTGAAGGAATCCAGAGAAACCAAGAGGCAGAAGCGAGGAAGGAGAGCATTCCAGGCATGCAGGACAGCCGGTGACATCCAAACATGCTGATAATAATAGACATTTATTTAGTGCTCACTTTGTGCCAGGCACTATGTGAAGCACTTAAAAATAACTGATTTGATTCTCACAATGACCTTGAAAAGTAAGTACTACTTTATCCCCAGTTTATAGAAGGGAAAACTGAGGCTAAACAGAGGTTAAGTCACTTGCCCAGGGTCATATAGCTAATATGTGTTTGAGGTCACATTTGAACTCGCGTCTTCCTGACACCAGGCCCAGAATTCTACTGTGCCCGCTAGCTGCCAAGATTTCACTAGATCACAAAGAATATATAAAGAATAGTAATATGTCAGAAGACTGGAAAGAAGTGGGGTGTTTTGCGTGTGTGTGTGTGTGTGTGTGTGTGTGTGTGTGTGTGTGTGCACGTGTGTGTGTGTGAGAGCATGTGCACACATGAACAAGGAGTGGAGATTATTCAAAGTAATTATACTGTATACTGGGGAAGGGGGGTTTCTCAACAATGCTGGGAGAAGAGGGCTCCTGATGATCACACAGATGAACTGGGCCTTAAAGAAAGTTATGGACTCTTAGGGCGGGTAGATGAAGGGAAGAAGGGACAGAAGACTGTCTTTGCAAAGGGAGAGAGAGGAAGAAGCTAGAAAGGTGCATATGAAGAATAGCTAGGCTTGGTTGACTGCAATGTTCCTTACAAGATTTGAAAAAAGGCTTCAGCATGAGACTGGTACCGATTTCCCAAAAAGGCAAAAGGAGGGGACTCATTCAACTTCAAGCTGCCTCATATTCTGGCAAAAGAAGAACTGGTTTACAATCTCTCCAAAGTGACTTTTTTTCAGAACAAATTTTATGATCTGAGTAGCTGTTTAGCTGCTATAATGAGGGAAAATTTCATTCAAATGGAGGTTAATACATTCCAGACTAAGTGCCTTTTAAATGAATAAAATATAACTTCTGTATATCTCATCTTTGGAAATAATGAGGCAGAAGACAAGTGACTGTCTACATTATGGTTATCATTAAGTTTAAGTATTAGAACTTCCAAGCCAAACACCTAATCTGATTGTGACTAAGTCTAAATCAGTAAACATCAGAACCACCAAATATGTGTCTCCTGCTCACTTAGATTGATCTCACTTGTGTAGAAAACTGTGAATCATGTGGCCAAGAGAGAAATGTACCATCCCCTTAGTATGTAGGGCTCTCATGCCAAAACTATTGCAAGAACCTCATTCCCTTTGCAGACTTCTAAAGGAAAGCATTCATTCTTCCAGGTATTCTCCCTGTCCACAAATTTCAAATTTTTTCTCTCAGGACACCTACACAACTTGCAAGAGGGAAGAGAGAAAGGAGGAAAGAAGGGAGAGAGAGAGAGAAAGAGAAAGAGAGAGAAAGAGAGAGAGAAAGAGGGAGAGAGAGAGAGAGAAAGAGGGAGAGAGAGAGAGAGAGAGGAGAGAGAGAGGAGAAAGAGATAGAAGAGAGAGAGGGGAGAGGGATGGGGAGGAGGAAAGAAAAACAAAGTGGAAAAATTTTCCTCTAAATATACACCACTAAAATGGGGGAAGGGGAAGAAAATTGGTACAGTAAATTCTTCAATTTCTATGAGATTTTTTTTCATTCCAGATAACATCACAAACCTAGGCTATATTAAAAACTCATCTGGCAATAAGATCTAGGTTTGCAAATATTGAATAAAATTTGAGACTGGTTATGAGCCAGCATTTTCTAAATGTGCTGCTAATTTACATATGTAGAAAATTCAATAAAAATTGTTTCCAGTACAAGCTGAAGAACTTTTCTTTTTGCCAAGGGGAACAAGTGTGTATGGGGACATTGTAAGGATCCCAAGTTTATAGCTGGTATAGTTTAAGTTGACATACAGGGTCAGTAGGAATTATTCTTGCTATCACATGGGTTGCTAGAATTCAGATGTATATTCCCAAATTGTAGGCAGGCACTAATCTTATTCTGCCAACTGGCAGTTGTCCCCATTAGAAGTTGGCACATGTCAGTATCTAAAATGATTTGAGATTCTTATGGTGGGGCCATAACCTCTGTCATTACAAATTTGAGCCTCTGTGTGACTTAGTAGGTGGTTTTAAGAGTTACTAGCTGTACCAACTTTCTAATGGCAACATTCTCTAAACCAAACTAAACTGGTCCTTTTTTTGGGGGGAGGGAAGAAAGGCAGTCCATTCTTAGACTTAAAAATGAGTTCTTTCCAGCTTAGCACAATCTTCCGGAGTTTGTAATCTACTGACATTATTTGAAAGCCCAAAGTCAAGAATGATCAGAGGACTTCATCTTTTTACTATCATAGACTCAGAGCTGGAAAGGACCTTAGTAGTCATCTAGTACAGTATCCTCATTCTACTCATTAGGAAACAGAACAAGTGAAGTGACTTGGCCAAGGTCACTCATGTAGCACGCGTAAGAGGGAAAATTTGAACACAGGTCCTCAAACTCCAGAACCAATATTCTTCCTACTATACCATTCTGCCTCTTATATGGCAGAAGTAAAAGGAACACCGAATCCATAAATAATCAAAAAGCAGTGGTTTAAACCTCTAATTGTCAAAGCTCTACCAGACATTAGCAAATCTGACTGATTTTTTTTTTCTCATTATCATGGTAAAAAGGCAATGAACAAGAATAATAAAATTTTGGCAACAGGATGAAAAAAGAAAATCACAGATGACCTAGCTAATCCTCATTCTGAATAATCAGGAGTAAAACAAAGAGACAAACAAAATATAGTGCATATGGTTTAAAGCAAAGTAAATGTCATTGGGGTTGTGTTTTACTTAGGGCAAGTCAGGCAAAAGATACTGACAAAGGAGGGGGGAATGGTTGGATATCAAGTAGTTTTTATGAAATAATGCTTTGATGAACTAACAGTAAATCAATCACACATCATGTGGTTTCATTTTCCCTTGAAGAACATGCACATTTCAGAACTAATGGGAAAGTACTTGAAAAAGAAATGGGTTTTTTTCTAGCCCAGCACAATCAGGTCCTAGTGAGAGCCATTACACAAATAACTTAACCATCTAGCAAAAATAACGTAGAAACAAAGATCTGATTATACAAAAGCCCTTTCTTCTTTATTCAAATGTTTGCCAGCTCATTCTTTTTAGTTTGTCCTCCTCCTTCAACATACTTCCCAGTTCAATATAAATTCACTAGAAACTAAGTCTGTTGCATCACATTTTCTACTGAACATCAAGTGACACATTAGTTGGATCTGGCTGAGACAATATTTGCCAATGTCTCCTGCACTGGCTGATTCAAAACTCTGACCTATTAATAGCCAGTCTAGAAGTTTTAATCTTATAATCCTGATAAGTAAATACATTGAGAGCTAGTCCAAATTTTGTACAGAAAAATTTTCAGAAACTAATTTTGTGATCAGGTGAAATAAGGAACAAAGTTGGTTATCAAATTAAGAGTTGGTCTAGGTCTCACCCAAGGGGATTATTATTAGGAGAAATCTTCATAGGTACCTCTTTTTCCTTTATTTATAATTTTATTCCGAATTCAGAACATATTTCTCAAGTACCTAGGGCTTACAAACTTTCCTGGATTCAGTTATCATTGAAGAAAGTGATACAGTAAATCCATTTTCCCTATGGTGTTAGATTGTTAGAGCCTTTAAGAATTATTGCCTTTCAAAGAGGCACATTGGCAGCTCAGCAGAAATTAAATTTAGACCAGTATCTCAAGTAATATACTACCATCACCTCCAAATGGATAGGCAAATATAAAATGTGGGAAAAAATGCAGAACAGGGAGGCAACATTAAGAGTATAGCAAAATTCTTTAACAAAGGAGAGAGATGTTCCTAAGTAAAATAAAATGGTTACTGTTGGCATAAATGTTATTTAAAAATCTTGAATTAACAAAACCAAATTTAACTTGAATAAACAAAACCAAGGGAGGTTTAAGGGGGAGAGAAATATTGACTGTCTAATAAAAGCCTGATTTCCATTATGTATAGGGAATTAGAAAAAATATAAGAGCAAGAGTTGTTCCCCAAAAGATAAATGATCAAAGGAGATGAATAAACAGTTATTAATGGAAAAATTAACTACTAAACACCCATATGGAAGATTGTTCAAAATAACTGATAAGATAATTCAAATTAAAATATCTGCAGTATTATGTAACACTCATCAAATTACCTAAAATGATTAGAAATGAAACTACTATTGCTGGAAATACAGGATGATAAATATACAACATACTTTTGGCAGAGCTATGACCTGAAATTCCATTCTAGAAATTCATTTTGAAATATCAATCCATTAATAAACACTTACTAAACATCTGTTACATACCAAGAAGTGTCTATCTCTTCAGTGTGACACAGTCATGCACACTAGATTCCAAGCAAAATGAAATACATACATAACTTTCTATCTCCTGCCTCTGAGAATGGGGTGTTATCTAGAAATGGAATATTCTCTCCTCTCACCTTCACTGCTTGGAATCCTTTGTTACCTTTCAAGAATCAACACAGATGCTAGTTCTAGCTCAAAATTTTTCCTTATTCCCTATTCTTATATTTGACCTGTTTGCCTTCCCAATATCTCATATTCTCTTTAGAGGGATATATACATATACATGTATATATGTGTGTATACATATATATATATATACATATGTGTATATACATAAACAAATGAAAGATAATTTTCTTACCTGTGAACATCTTATTTCACTCAGAAGAATGTAACTGTGAAGACTTCCTTGAGGAGAGGGATTGCTCGTTTTTGTTTTTGTATAGACCTAACCAGATCCTGGCACATATTGAGTAATAAATTCTTATTAAATAGGTGATTGGATTAGTACTAGACTAATGAGAACAATTAGGAATTGTATTCCATCAATGAAAATTACTGTTTGAAAATGAAAAAGAATCTTTCTCATAGTGTTATGAGACATACTAAAAATTTGAAAATAAAGTATTTTGGAGAATTCAACCATTATATGATGGTCCTGACATCATCTCTATCATATGGCTAAAACAAACTTTTCTGTTGTACTTAGCTTTTCTTTCCAGCCTAAACACCATATGATTTGCAAAATTCCTGACAACTGTTGTACAGAACTTTGCAATCATTTTATACTCATCCTCTATTACCTGCCTTTATTTCTATCTCCTGCACTTGTCTTTAAAAAAAATGTAAATTGGTTTATGAGCTCCCTGTGTATCCACATCAGCCTCTACACATGCAGTCTTTCTTCCCCCCTGTGAGAATTATTCCTCTTTGTCTCCATATAAATAATTCCTTGGAACTTCCCATCCCTCCTGGGGCCAGTTCTCGTAAAGAATTTTAGCCAATGACATCCTATAATCTGATCTCTAAAATCCAATGTTCGGGGCAAACGATGTAATTTTTTCTCCTTTTACATCTCATATTCTAAGACTGTGGTCGCTTCTTTCTAAGATTCCCATGATTTCTGCCACAAAAATCATTTCTTCCTTATTGATGAGGGGATCAAATCAAATGGCCCTCATTGAATGATGGGAAAGTCATTATTAAGACAAGAAATATTTAGTTGCTCTTTATATAAAAACAAAGCTTTAGCAGATATTCAGATCATTAAATAAGCTTGTTCTCTCTCTTCATATATACATATATATATACACACACAAAATATATATACACATGTATATATGTATATATTATATAAACAATGTGTATTTTACATATACATATATTCATTATTGTTACATTATAATCCATATAAGGCTTATGATGTGTTCCCTGAGTACCTTATCAATTTCCTTTTCCTGTGAAACTAATCTGTGGTATGTTGAATTGCAATATCACCTCTGTTTATACCTATGTTGAACAAACTATTATTAGGTTCCAACTGAGGGCAAAACAATTTGCTGGGAAAAAGAGATTTAAAAAAAAGGTTTGGGGGAGTGCAATTTAGATAGTTCTTGCATGCAAGCTACTTATACACTGAGACACTTAAAAAAATTAATTCAGTACAATGATAAGAATAATAATGATAACGATCAGATGGCAAGCCTACTGATGATGTGTCCTCCATAGTTAGTCCTACAAAAAGTAGGCCTAGTCACAGCCTGCACCTTTAAGATGGTGGCTTTAAAGCCTGCTGGCATTAAGAAACGAGGGTCACCCCTGTGCCACAGTGATGTTACATGTACACAGGTAAGTAATTACAACCACCGGAGAAAGTAAGTTCAAAACTCGGAACATCATGAAAGGTTTCGCATAGAAAGTGGTACCTTAGTTGTATCTTGAAAGAAATTAGCTGAAGAGGTGAAAAGAGAAAGTATCTTAAGTATAGGAGAAGAGTGGCCTGTAAGGGCACAGAAAGAAGGTAGAATCACAAGTTTACTGAGCAGGTAGTTCCAGTTTGATTGGAACAAAGAGTGAATGAAGTAGGGTAAGGTTAAATAAGTCAGGAAAGGCCACAGGACACAGTAATTTGAAAACCCCCACTCTAAACCAGCATCTTTGCATCACAGCCTAAGTTAGGGGCAAAAGGGAGGGGTGTGGAGTAGATCTGGCAACAATGGGCAGAAGCTACAAAGAAGAAGCTTTAGGTTTATTAAAAGAGGAAAAAAACACCCTAATGCTTAGCAATGATAAATAGGGAAGAGGCTTCCCCGAGAGGTCCCCAAGTCGTCTATTACTAGCACATTTCAAAGGAAAACTACACACCCATTGTCAACTGTTTTTTAGAAATGATCCCTATTCAAGTATGCCTTGGCCTAGATGGCCTCTGAAGCCTCTTTTAGCTCTGAGATTCTGTGATAACACCACCCTCCGTATCATCTACTTTTCAGTTTTGTCCTCTGCTTTGAGCCAAGTGCAAGTGGAAACTTTGGTGGCCAGATTGTTATTTAATCTTCTCAGAAGAATTTCTACCTTTTCCTTCCTTTGTTAGCTCAATGAGATTCTCATTCAGAGGGCCTTCAGCCACCACCACCCCCAACAATTGCAACAAGAAGCTGTGTCCTCAAAAAATGCATAAAGGAAAATTGAAATCATCTTTTCTCTCTATGGAGTTTTAATTTGGGGGCTGGCTTCTGTCCTCTGCTGTGGCTAGCAAGAAAACAAGTGTAATTATTGTTTCTGTTTTTATCCCTTTGAATATAAAAACTCTCTGAATACTTTTTCTTCTTTGTATACGAAACTGCATACATATGTCCTTAAACTTCAGTATTAAAAATTCATCCTTTTAAAAATTCCCTGTGTTATTTAATATTATAGTAGGTGGTCAGTGATACCGGTCAGTAACTTCTCAGTAATTTACAATTTTAGAAATTTGCCTAGGGCACTTAGAAGTTAAAATGACTTACCCATGGAAGAAGGATGTCTTAAAACACAAGTCTTCCAACTTTGAAGTATGCCCTCTTACCACTATGCAACATTACCTCTCCAAGTAGAAAGCCTAGAATAATGCCCTGATAAATCCTCACAACTCTTTCAGTTCACTCTCTACTTTCTGTAGGTAAATCCTTTTCTCTCCTCCTCAAAATTCTTCTTCTCCAAGTTGAGTTCCCACAGTCCTTGAAGCAGTGCCTATATGGTAGCAACCAACTAGACCAAAAAAAACCAACAAAACAACCCTATGAGAACTGATAAAATTTCAAAAAAGTACAGTTACCTTAATGCTAACACCATATCTTTTTTTTCTAGTGAAACTGAAAGGTTTCAGGCACCTTAAACTAGCCACATCAACTGACCCTAATTATCTTTCTGTCTTAAATGCTTATATAATTTACTTGATTGGCTACAGCTGGATCTGAGTAATGAGATATTCACAGCTGTAGGTTCTCTTTCATTAAGACAAGCTTAGCTCATTTTCCTATTTGAGGTGGTGATCAAATCCAGTACATAGAGTCTCAGTCCCTCAGAAAGCAGCAATGGGGATATAATCCTCTTCCATGACTCAATAGAAAAAAATAAAATATGTGAAGTCAAAGAACCTAGGGTTCTAATTCCAGCTCTCCCGCTTACTATATGTGATACTGGGCAGGGGATTGAATCCCTCTGGGCCTCAGTTTCCAAATCAGTAAAATGTAAAGGTTCAAAGAGATGAACTCTAAGATTCCTTCCAAAGTCTTGATCATTTTTTTAATCCTAAACTATCTTAGGATATCTGGGAAAGAGTCAGGGGTAGGAACATGGAAGTAAGAAAACATGCCAGTAACTCCGCTATAGATGAATAGACTCCCTCTTAAAGATAATAGACATTCTCTCCCAGGGAAGTGCAAAAGACTATAGCACAGGTAGGGTGTGCCCAAACAGCTGTGTAAGGTTTGTCCATGATCTATGCTAGCCTATGATATGCATGCATCTCTTTGTTCCTTTAAGCCAATGGCTAATATATAATAAAATTTTATAATTCAATAGTATCTCATAGATGTGGCCTAAAAATAGCCACACAATGAATCAATGCAAGAAAATGTGAAGGAAAGTGGGAAAATTGGATTCCTGTTGGCAAACAGTCCCAATAACCAACAGAAATTGTCCCTCTCTCTTCATGAACTTCAGGCTTGTTTAATTCAGGCACTTTTTGGATTAAGGGAGATTTGAATAGCTTCTCAGCCAATGTTAATACAGTTAAATGTGAAAGTTTGGTCATACATCGTGCTTGAAGACTCTTAAGTAGAAACCCCAGAGCACATACAAACATCAGCCGTGATAAATTGGGAGCTTTGCAATTTAAAACTGGGGCTTGAAGTCAGCACTTAGCAAAGTGACAAAACACAACCAACAGACTTGGATGATTGTGGAAAAGAGGATTGATGTATGTGTCCAACTTGTGTAATCACTTTGTGTGAGGTCTGCAAACTAAGGCTCTTCTTTCTGAAAGTTACCAAACTAAACCTTCCCCTAAGTGAAGAGGTTTGGTTTAATTCCAGAGCAAGCAACTGAGAAATTGTGTTGATGTAAATTCTCTAAAATGAACTCATTTGAATCATTTGGGATTGATCTAAAAGTAAAAGAGTGGAAACCGGGTCTAGTCATCATCCCAGGAGGCTAAGGGGTTATTTTTTCTTTTTGCTTAAAGGTTATATTGGGTGAGGATCAGGTTGATTTATACCCTTCTTTTAAGCCCTATCATCTTATCAGTGAGTGATCCAGCTGCCCCAGAGTGCAGAGAATGCAGATGTTCCTCATATACTAATGAAACTATCAGAAAGAAAAAATAAGGGGAGGAGAACATATAGGTATATGTGTAGATAAATAT
>CM053581.1:524480294-524499341 GCA_028627135.1 Pseudochirops cupreus | reverse complement strand
TTTAAACCTTGCCTCACACATGTGTTAGATCTATGACGTTGGGAAAGTTATGTGACCTCTCTGTTCCTTGGTTTTATTCCTACTTAAATAAGGGGATTGGACTCAGTGGTATTTAATGTTTCTAGCTCTAAATCATGTGGTCAGTCAGCAAACCTTTATTAGCCACTGTGTGCCAAGTTTGGTGCCAAGCAGTAGGGGTACAAAAAAAGACACAGTCACTGACCTTCAGAAGCTCATATTCTAATAGGAGAGAAAATATACAATTAAAAAAACAGTTTATTTACTTTTAGTTTACAACATTTAGTTCCACAGTCCCTTGAGTTTCAAATTTTCTCCCCCTCCCTCTCCTTTTCCCTCTGTCTTCTTCCACCTCCTCCCCGTGGCGGCATGCAATTAAATATAGGATCTACAAATACCTTCAAATTAAACATTAGTCAAGTTGTAAAGGATTATAAGCAATGGAATGAACAATGGGAAAGAGGAAACAAAACAAAACAAAAAAAGAGAGAGAGCAAGTAGTTGTTTCAATCTACATTCAGATTCTGTAGTTCTTTCTCTGGATGTGGATATACCTTTCCATCATGAGTCTTTTGGAGTTGTCTTACAGCCTCGCATTGCCAAGAGGAACCCAGTCTATCAAAGTTAGTCATCACACATATGATGTGTCTTCATTGTGTACAATGTTCTCCTGGTTCTGTTCCTCTCATTTTATGTCAGTCTCTCCAGGTTATTATGAAGTCTGCTCCTCCTTTCTTATAGCACAATAGTATTCCATTACATTCATATACCACAATTTATTTAGTTATTCCCCATTTGATGAGCATCTCCTTAATTTCTGATTCTTTGCCACTGCAAAAAAGAGCTGATGTACATATAGCCCTTTTCTCACTTCTATGATCTCTTTGGGATACAGCCATAGAAGTGGTGTTGCTGGGTCAAAGAGTATGTACTTATTTAAAGCCCTTTGGGCATAGTTCCAGATTGCTCTCCAGAGTGCTTGAATCAGTTTGCAACTCCACCAGCAGTGCATAAGTGTTCCAATTTTTCCCCATCCTCTCCAGATTTATCATTTTCCTGGTTTGTCAAAAATATTTACATACAAGATAATACACAGAGTAATGGGAGGTAATTCTATAAAGAACACACGAGTGGTTGGTGGAGGTGAGGGTGAGCTTCTATACAAGGTGGGATTTGATCTGAGTCCTGAAGAAAGCCAAGGAAGTCAGGAGGTGGAATAAAGGAGAGGAAAACATTTCAGGCATGGGGCTAATGAATACAGACAGGGATGGGATTGTAATGTTTAAGGGGCATCAGGAAGGGCAGTGTCCCTGGATCATAGGGTACATGGGAGAGAATAGCATGTAAGGAAACAGGAAAAGTAGGATGGTTCCAGGTTGTGAAGGTCTTTAAACACCAAATAGTGGATTTCATATTTGACCCTGGAGAAAATAGGGAGTGACTGGAGTTTATTGAGTAGGAGAGGGTAAAATGATCAGATCTCAGCTGTGGTGCAATCTATGTGCCATTACTCCTTTCTGGAGTTTTTTTTTTTTCTTTCTGTCAATCTGTTATACCTTATTTTGCTTCCACATATGTTTGGCACCTTGGCTAGTATAAAATAATCCTAGTTCTTTTTCTATGAATTCTCCATGTTATTAGCCTATGCCCAACTGCTGTTAATTTATACAAGTGTCAAACCTACTAACATTTTAGCCATACGTATCTTCAGTGCCATGACAGGATATTTGAGCTATAGAATTAATTTGGCTATACCTCCTTATCTTTTAGAAGAGGCAAAGGAAATCCAATGAGGTGAAATATCATGCTCAAGGAAGGCAGAAAGTCTAAAGTTAAGATTCAGGACTTTTGAGTCCAAATTCAATGCTCCTTTTACTACATTGGGTTCCTTCTTTATACAAAAACTTCTTGAGATCAATTTTATTCTTAAGTTAGTATATTTCTGTTTATCAAATCACTTACCTTCATTTTTTTCTCTACACTAAAAGAAAACATTGAAAAAGTATAACATGCCTCAGATCAAATACTGCAGTGTTAATAGATGTACCTCAATTAAAAAAAAAATAACACACCCTGTAATGAAAGGGGTTGAAGCAAAGACTTTGTTGAGCCAATTTGGGTATCCCTGGAGTCCTGCCTAACAATAAGACCGTTACTTGCTTGTCAAACGTAGTTCTCAGGACATTATCTTTATTTCTCTCCTGTGTTCCCATTTTTTCATAGTCTCCTTCTTTAAACTGAAATAAAACTTAAAATCCATGTCATTTGTCTCTTGTTTATCTAATGACATACATGCTATCAACTTGGATGTTTGTTGGGCTCCTCATGTGGCATTGTATTCTTGAGTACAGGGACCTGTATTTCTTGTTATCCTCACTCCATATAGCATAGATGTGAACATATACATGTTGAATTTAATTGAGCTTATCTTCAAAAGCAAATGCTACTAAAAAGAACTTTTTTCCCCTCCAAAAGCTTTAGAGCACCCAGCTGACAAGTTATAATCTTCCTTACGTACCCATTAGGTGTTACAGTGCTAGGCAAATTTTATAGCCTCATCATTTCTGTCATCATTGATATTCATTTAGTACCTTGAAATCTGTGAAGCATTGTACAAACTCCATCAAAGATATGGGGTATATTTTAAAGATAAATACAGTAATGTCAGGAATGACAGACATCCTGATGAATCTCTTACTCAAAACTCAGAATCCTCTGGTCACTTACAGTCTTACAGCAGTTAGGCTACAATACCTAGGAGTGACACTAACTTCCTACTGGGACTTGATGTAATATCCTAGATGTCCGTGTTCATTATAAATACACACAGATCAATCATTGAGACTTTGATGTTACTGGCCACTTGATTCATTGACCAATAGAGAACCGAGAAGGGACGTGTGCTTATTGTCCTACATAGCATTTCCTATTTAGGTAACTTAGAGGCAAGTCCACAGGCTTCAGAGGGAGGTAGAGGATCAGAGAACCATTTTTTTTGGTCTTTTTTTCCAGGCAGGGAAAGATCCTTCCATCCACACCCAACATCTACTTTCTAATGCCATTCTTCACTCCCAGGAAGGTCACTCTGTCTTGACCTGTGCAAACAGGACTTCCTTAGTAACATAAGTTTCCTGCTGAGGAAGAGGCAGAAGAGACAAGGGGAGTGACTTTTGCCTTCTCCATTATCTTTTTCTGGTGCATCCCAGGGTCTGCTGTACTTGAACTTTTATTAGGGGGCAATGCTCATTATTTCTAGTCTGTAGAGACATTTCCTACTTTGGTAGCCATAGGTTACTGAAGATTAATTGTAACATTTAGTCCAGGATGCTCCATATGCCTACAGGCCTTTAAATCCTATCCATTATGTATCTTTCATATCACCTGGCACATTTTTTTGCCTTCAATAAATAATGTATTAGTCAAGGTTAACAGACTTGCCCAAGGTCACTCAATAAATCTCCTCTGATGATGTGAAGAAACAAATGCTGTGCTTGTCTTCTAGCTCTCAGGCTAGTGCTCTTGTTGGCCACACTGCTCCTCTGAACAAAACACTCAAATGTTTCTTTCCCTGTTTGTCTAAAATATCATTTGAAGGCAAGGATTCTTGGAAAGTGGACACAGTATATCCTGGGGCCTTGAAGAATATTACAACTACGACTTTCCAGCATACACATTAAGTCAATTCTCTCAGGCCATCTGTGCTGGGGAATTAGAGACTGGTTTGTAAGCAGCTGTTTTGGGCCAGGGTCCTGGAGAAGGTGAGAGGGTCACTTCTGGGCAATGAATTAAATAATCGCTTTAAATCTGGTTTGTGATGAGGCCAAAGTGTAACCCGAGGGGAGTAGCTAATGATGTCCTTAAACCAAGGGACCCAACTGACTGTCAAAGTCTCTTTTTTGAGGACTTAAGGGATTTGTTGGCAGCTGAAAAAGAAGAACAATGAGTGTTTCCGGATCACCTGCATGCCTAATTGGGCACAACTAAGAATGCTTTGTCAGTCAGCAAGCATTGACTAAATGCCTCCTGTGTGATGAGCACTGTTGTTTGTCTGGTTTTAGCTGTAGCAAAGCATGCGTCCTCAAGCACCATAGCAATACTCATAAATTTCTCTATGTAACTTTGGGTATCAGAAAAGTTGGTGCTAAAGATAATGTACTTTGTTATCTTGGGAAAACTACTTGTTCTGAGAATTTTTTTTTTTACTTCCAACAGTTTTATTGATTTTAAAGGATATTCTTTGCTTTTAAATAAATATCGAGATATTGATTTAGAGGTGGGGTAGGGCATGAATGTTGAATATATATGCTGGACCTGATTGTCCCATTGTCTGATATGGGGACCAGCAGTTATATCAATTTTAAAAATCGTCACTACACATTTGTTATTGGGAGATAATCAGTTCTTCTATTTTCTAATTTTAGCGCTTGGGTATTGAGTTTTACTGTTACTATCATTTTGTTTATAAAATCTCTTCCCTGCCAACAGAAAGCTATTTTTATACTTCAAAAATAATTATTTTCATTGACTTCAATCCCATATAGTTTTCATGTTCAAATAGCTTGACCTTTTAGTTGTCAAATGTGGTAGCAAGAACTCTATTTGAACCCCTGGAAATATACAAAAGAGCTCTCATCTGTCAATGGCCCAAGAAACAAAGGCATAGGATGCCAAAAATTTAACTGCTATTACTTCTAATGTGTATTTTTTTCCAATAATCACTGAATTAATGTATTACTGGATAAATTGAACCAAATCTATATTGACATGAAGTAATCATGTAGTGATACTGAGATATAGAGGTGTATCCTAAAAGGTATATTAAGACTTTGAGATAGTTAAAACAAAAACACCAAAAAATAAACAGCCAAGTCAAAGGCCTCCAGATTTTTGAGTGGAATATCTCATTCATAGCCCTGTTGATAAGACCTAGAAGGTGGCTTAGAGAACATTTAGTCCTGTGTATTCATTTAAAAGGTGTGGAAACTCAGGTTCAAAACAATTGAGTGATTTTCTAAAAAACATCCAGGCAGTATGCATGAGGACTTCTAAGAAAGAGATAGGCAAGAATAACCTATGGTGAGAAGGTATAGGAGGACCTCTATCAGTAGAGGAAATACCTTTTATTTTGTTACACACACACACACACACACACACAGTATGAATACGAGAATTGTAAAATTTTACTGTTGGAAGGAACCCTAGATGTCAACAAGTTCAATCCATACCTGAGAAAGCATCCTTTTATTTTTATAAACCTTCCTGACAAGGGCCCTGCCAGGTTTTGTTTTTTTTAAATGATGCCTCCAAAGATAACCTATTCCACTCTTGGCTCATTCCAGTGTAATTACCAGGAATCTTTTCCTTGAATTAAGCCTAAATGAGCCTCTTTGTAACCTCCATTGATTTCAGTTTGGTTTGAATTCCTTAGAATGTTGTGAGGAACAGCAAGGGGGCGGGGTGGGTTTGTGATGGTGCAGAATTTTAGTCCATCTTGAGTTATACTGTCATTTTGGAAAGTAGAATCAGAATTTCTGAAATTAAAATCATGGGTCAGAATTTTCCCTTCTTTCATCAATATAATGCTCTTATCCATAGAGGGACAATTCACATTATGTGCAAGAAAGCTGCAAGTAGAAAAAAAAATCTCCCTTCTAGAATGAGAACTATGATGAATTAATTTCTTATAGAAATTTAATTATTAGTCCCAGGAATTGCAATAAATCATATAAAGTAATATGGTTTGAATAGGGTATAGTTAGCACTGGGAAAGGAGTGCCCAGATTGATAAAATCGTGGATTTGTTCATGTTTCTTTAAAAAAAAAAATCAATAAATACCGTGAAGTCTAGATTGTTCATGATAATGGAGCACTGGATGTGAATAATTCAAACAGTAAACAAAACCAAAATCAATTGCATCTGATTTTACCACTGAAGTCTCAGAATATTAGAGGTGGAAGGCTCTTTGGAGATGATTTCTCAATTTGCAGTAAAGAAAAATGAGGTTGAAGATGACAGAGTAGAGGAAGCAGCTGAGTTCTTCCAACATCCCCCTCTAAACAACTTTAAAATAATGCCTCAAATTGAATTCTAGATTGGAAATGCCAACAAAAAGTCAGTGTGAGACATTTTTCCTGCCCAAGACAATTTAGGAGGTTGGAAGGAGAAGTTTGCAACACTGGACTGGGGACTGGATGAGAGTACATGCAGTGGCAGTACCAGCTTGGGACTTGAAAGTTGCAGTAGCAACAGTAACAGCAGCATCTTTGAGAGCTCTCAAGCAAGAGATGGTAAGAGAATCTGACAGCTGGTCAGAAAGAGGTTACAAGGGACCCCTGTGCTAGCACTGGGACCAGGAGGGGTGTTTCTTGGCAGCGTCATTGTTTATCCTAACTTCTGGGTCACAGTTCCAGAGAGAAGAGCTTATGGTCACAGTGGAGCAGGGACCATGAGGAATAGTATCATTTTGGTTCCAATAAAGTAGGAGCCCTGAGGAGTAGTATCACTTGTGACTGCAACGGATCAAGGACCACTAAAAACTTGAACTCAGACCAGGAGAGTGGTGACCATACCTCTCCCCACATCATATCACCTTAGAAGCACCAAAAACTTCCAACCCTCCAGAATTATCTCTGAAAACCATTGTGCTGAAAAAAGTCTAAAGCATGGAACAATGCCTTAATAACTCTCAATCCAGTAAACAGAGCTCAATTTTAACAAAGTTTAAAGTCAAGAAATTGACTGAAAAATGAGCAAACAACAATAATAACAAATAACTATAAAAAGCTACTATGGATGACACAAATTCAGAAGACAATGATGTCAAAACAGGTACAAGTGAAAACTTAAATACAAAAAAATGAATTGGACATGAGCCAAATAAGAATTCCTGAAAGAGCTAAAAACTACTTTCAAAATCAAATAATAGCAACAGAGGAAAAATTAGAAAAGAAGTAAGAGCAATGCAACAAAATTACAAAAAGACAATTTAGAGTCTAGTTTAAAAAAAAGGCACAAAATACTGAAGAAAATTAAAAAAAACAGAATTCTATAAATGGAGAAAGAGATAACAAAGATCACTGAAGAAAATAATTTCTTAAAAATTAGAATTAGGCAAGTGGAAACCAATGACTCCATGAAACATCAAGGAACAATAAAATAAAATCAAAAGAATGGAGAAATGTGAAATATCTCACAGGAAAAACAACAGACCTGGAAAATCTATCAAAGAGAGATAATTTAAGAATTATTGGACTACCTGATTGTCATGACCAAAGAAAAAGTCTAGACATCATCTTTCAAGGAATTATAGATTAAAACTCTCCCCAATATCCTATAACCAGAGAGTAAACTAAAATTTGACAGAATCCAGCAATTACCTCTTAAAAGTGATCTCAAATCTTAAAATGTATAAAGTAGTAATTATGAAAACTATATGGTACAGACTAAGAAATGTAAAGGTAGATCAATGGAATAGACTAGATATACAATTTACAGCAGCAAATAAACATAATAGTCTTGTATTTGACAAGGGTAAAGACTTAAGATATTGGGATAAGAATTTATTATTTGGTAAACATTCTTGGGAAAACTGGAAAGAAATATGACAGAAACTGGGAGTGGACCAATATATTATACTATTTACCAAGTTAAGGTTAAAATGGATGCATGGCCTAGATATAAAGAGAGATTTTGATATTTTTAGATATAAAGAGAAAATTTGAAGGACACGGAACATATTACTTATCAGACTTATGGATAAGTGAACAATTTATGAATGAACAAGAGACACAGGTATAAAATATATAATTTCAATTACATTAAATTAAGAAAGTTTTGTATGAAATAAAACAAATATAGCCAAGATTAGAAGGAAAACAGAAAATTGGGGGTGGGGAAATTATAGAGTTTACCACATAAAGCTCTCATCTCTAAAATACATAAAGAACTTTGTCAAATCTATAAGAATTTGAGTTATTCTCCAACTGACATAGTCAAAGGAATAGACAGTTTTCCAGTGAAGAAATCAAAACAGTTTATAGTCATATAAAAATCCTGTAAATCATTATTGATTAGAGAAACACAAATTGAAACAACCTTAAGATAGCATTTTATATCTCCAGATCAGCTAAAATTATAGAAGGGGAAAGTGACACATGTTGGAGAGGATGTGAAAAAAAATTGGGACACTAATCCATTGTTGGAGGAATATAAAATGATCCAACCATTTAGGGGAGCAATCTGGAATTATGCACAATGATTTACTAAACTACCTATGCCTTCTGACTCAGGAATAACACTACTTAGTCTTTACCAAAAATTATTAGAGGAAAAGGAAAAGAACCTATGTGTTCTGAAATATTTATAGCAGCTCTCTTTGAGGTGTCAAAGAACTGGAATTTGCAGGGATACCCATCAATTAGGAATGGCCAAACAAGTTGTCGTATATGATTATGATGGAATATACCTGTGGTATAAGAAAAGATGAACTGATAATTTTATAAAAATATGGAAAGACTTGCATGAAACAATGAAGATTGAGATGAACAGAACCAAGAGGACATTGTATATAGTAATAGCAACATTATTTTAAGAATGACTTTGAGCACATAAGTTATTCTGTCTATTATAAATGCCCAAATTAACTATAAAGGACATATGAAGAAAAGCACTATTGCATCCAGTGAAAGAATTGATAAATAGAAGTCTGCATAGGATAATTTTACATATATACATATCTATGTATATGCATAGATATTTATGTGTGTGTGTGTGTGTGTATGTATACACACACCTATTTGTATCTGATGATAGCCATGTCTAGAGTGGGAGAGGGGAGGGGAGGGGAGGGTATTTTTGAAAGGAGTAGAAAGATGTAAATGACAGATTTTTATTTTCATGTACATTTATCTTATTGTACTATATTATAAAAATGCTTGTTTTATTTCATATATAAAAAATAAAATAAATCCCCAATTAAATACCAAAATGTACATCCTGAAAAGCAAAGAAGAGATTAATAAAAATGAAAGTTAAAAAAAAAATCAAAGCCTAAACTAATACATAAAACTAGGAGGTGTCTTCTGAAAATAAATACACACAGTAATACAGATAATGTATTGGCTAATTTGATTTTTTTAGAAGAATAAAACCAAATTATGCGTCCTCCAAATGGAAAAAGCAAATGTACTACCAATGAAGATAAATTAAAGCAATTATTAGCAGTATTTTTGCCCAATTATATGGTAGGAAAACTAACAATCTAAGTGAAATTAATACATATTTACAAAAATATAAATTGTCTAAATTAACAGAAGAAGAAATAGGATACTTAAATAACCATATCTCAGGAAAAGAAATTCAACAAGCCATGAATGAGCTCCCTTAGAAAAATATTCTCAGGACCATATGGACTTACAAGTGAAGTCAACCAAATATTTAAGGAACAATTAATCCTAGTGCTTTATAAACTATTTGAAAAAAAAAAACAAGAAAGAGTTCTACCAAATCCCTTTTATTACTTTAATGTGCTTTTTTTTTTTTTTTACCTAAACAGGGAGGGCAGAAACAGAGAAAGGAAACTATAGCTGACTGTCTTTTTTTTAAAATAGTTCTTTTTTTAAAAATGTTTTTTTCTTTATTAATTTGTTTGTTTACTTTTAGTTTACAGTATTCAATTTCACAATCCTTTGAGTTTCAAATTTTCTCCCTTTTCCTCTCTTCCCCACCTCATATCCCACCATGGTGGCATGCAATCAAGTATAGGATCTGCAAATACTTTCACATTAGACATTATTCAGGTTATAAAGAATGATTGTAATGGATGGAATGAACAATGGGAAAGAGGAAATAAAAGCAAACAAGAAAAAGAAGAGAGCAGGTAGTTTGTTTCAATCTGCATTCAAACTCTGTTCTTTCTAGTTTTTTTTTTTTTCCCTCTGGATGTAGACATTTCTCTCCATCATGAGTCTTTTGGAGTTGTCTTATAACCCTGCATTGCTGAGAAGGGTCCAGTCTATCAGAGTTGGTCATCACACATATGTCGTGTCTGTAATTGTGTAGAAATTTCTCCTAGTTCTGCTCTTCTCACTCAGCATCAGTTTGTATAAGCCTCTCCAAGTAAATATGAAATCCATCTGCTCTTCATTTCTTATAGCACAATAGTATTCCGTTACATTCATATACCACAACTTATTTAGCCATTCCCCAATTGATGGACATTCCCTCAATTTCCAGGTTTTGGCCATCACAAAAAGAGGTGCTATAAATATTTTTGTACATATGGGTCTTCCTCCTACTTCTATGATCTCTTGGAGATACAACCCCAAAAGTGTTATTGCTGGGACAAAGAGTATTGAATTATTTATAGCCCTTTGGCCATAGTTCCAGAATGCTCTCCAGAATGGTTGAATCAGTTCACAACTCCATCAACAATGCATTAGTGTTCCAATTTTTCCACATTCTCTCCAGCATTTGTCATTTTCCTGTTTTGTCATCTGAGTCAATCTGACTTGTAAGATGAGGTATCTCAGAGTTGTTTTGATTTCAATTTCTCTAATCAATTTAGAGCATTTTTTCATATTCTTTTAGATATCTTTAATTTCTTCCTCTGAAAACTACCTGTTTATGTCTTTTGACCATTTACCAATTGGCGAATGACTTGTATTCTTACCGATTTGACTCAATTCTCTGTATGTTTTAGAAATGAGGCCTTTATCAGAGATATTGGTTGTAAAAATTCTTTCCCAATTTTCCATTTCCCTCTTAATCTTACTTACATTGGCTTTGTTTGTACAGAAACTCATCAATTTAATGTAATCAAAATTATATAGGCCTACTTTCTTAATGAATATTGATGCAAAAATTGTAAATACTAGCAAGATTACAGCAATAGATCATATATTATGACCAGATAGGATTTGTACCAGGAATACAGAACTAATTCAATATTAGGAAATCTATAAGCATAATTGACCATAGGAATAACACAATCAACAGAAATCATATTATTATATCAATAGCTTCAGAAAAAGCTTTTGACAAAATTTAATGCCCATTCCTAGTAAAAACACTAGAAAACATAGAAATAATGGAATCTTTTTAAAATAAGTAGTTTTTAATCTAAAACCGAGAGTATTACCTGAATAGGAATAAAGTAGACGTCTTCCCACTAAGATCATGGTGAAGCCAGAGTGACCATTATCAGGACTTCGTCAATATTGTTTTAGAAATGCTAGTTATAGTATTAAGACAAGAAATAAAAATTGAAGACATAAAAATAACCAACAAAGGAGCAAAACTATCCCTAGAGGACCCTAGAGAATCAATTTAAATACTAGTTGAAATAATTAACAGCTTTAGCAAAGTTGCAGGATACAAAATAAACCCATATAAACCATCAGCATTTCTGTCTATTACCAACAAACCCCAGCACAAAGAGAAAAATAAATATCATTTAAAATAACTGCAGACATAATATTCTTGGGAATCTATCTGCTAAAACAAACCAAGGGACTATACGAACATTTTTACAAAACTCTTTTCACACAAATAAAAAATATCATCAATTGGAGAAATATTAATACTGATGGGTAGGCAGAGCCAATGTAATAAAAACTAGAATTTTACTTAAAATAATTTACTTGTACATTGCCAAAATCTTTCAAATCCCAAAGAATTATTTTATAGAGCTAGAAAAATAACTACCTAATTCATCTGGAAGAGCAGAAGATCAATAATATCATGGGATTGATGAAAAACTATAAATGAATGTAGGTTAGCAGTAGCAGATTTCAAATTGCAGTACAAATAGTAATCATTAGAATAACATGGCACTGACTAAGACATAGAATGATGAATCGCTGGAATAAATGAGGTCCATAATATTACCATAGTCATTTGATTCTTTTTTTGCTTTTTTTGGAGGGGGGAAGACAAGACAATTTGGGGTAAAGTGACTTGCCCAATGTCACCTGGCTAGTGTTAAGTATCTGAGGCTGGATTTGAACTCAGGTCCTCCTGACTCCAGGGCCTGTGCTCTATTCACTGCACCATCTAGCCACCACAGTAATTTGATTTTTGATAAACCCACAGACCTAAGTTTTTGGAGGAAGGCCTCAGAATTTCATAAAATTGTTAGAAAAACTAGAAAGCAATTTATTATAAACCAGGCATTTACTAGCATCTCACGTTGTATACTAAAATATGGTTGAAATGGATTAATGAATTAGACATAAAATTTGACATCATAAGCAAATTAGGAGAGCATGGAAAAATGTACCCATCACATATATGGATAATCAAAGAGTTTATGAGCAAGCAAGCACTAGCAACAATTGCAAATAGTAAAATGGATGATTTTGAATAGACAATATTAAAAATGTTTTCCCCAAAACTAATGCAGCCAAATTTGAAAGAAAGCAGGAAGCCAGGGGGAAAGATTATAGCAATTTCTCAGATAAAGGCCTCATTTCTCAAATACATTGGGAACTGAGTCAAATGTGTAAAATTCAAAGTGATTCTCCAGTTGATAAATGGTAGAAGAGATTAACAGGTGGTTTTTAGAAGAATAAATCAAAGCTGTCAATAGAGACATGTAAAAATACTCTAAATTACTATTGATTAGAGAAATGCAAATGAAAACTCTGATATATAACCTTATACCAATTAGATTGGATAACATGAAAGAAAATAAAAATGATAAATGCTAGATGGGATGGAGAAAAATAGATATACTTTTGCATGGTTGGTAGAGTTGCGAATTTATTCAACCATTATGGAGAACAATTTTGAATTATTCCCAAAGGGCTATAAAATTGTGCACATCCTTCAAACCAGCAAAACTACTAGGTTTCCAGAGAGATAAAAGAAAAGATAAAAGGATCTATATGGAGAAAGATATTTGTAGCAGTCCTTTTTGTGTTGGCAAAGAATTAGAAATTAAGGGAATGCCTATCAGTTGGAGAATGCCTAAAGAAGTTATGGTATATAATCACAATGAAGTACTATTGTACTATGTGAAATGACAAGTAGGATGATTTCAGAGGAATCCTAGAAGGACCTACGTGAGCTGATGTAAAGAGAAGTGAGCAGACCCAGGAGAATAGTGTACATAGTAATAGCACCATTATAACAATGATTAACTATGAAAGATTTAACTTTGATCAAAACCAATGATCCAAGACAATTCCAAAGGACCCAGAGAGAGAAAGAGAGAGAGAGAGAGAGAGAGAGACAGCAGACTGAAGCATACCTTTTTATTTTATTATTATGCCTTTATTTTATTATTATTATGTATTTATTCCTGCTTTTTTTGGGGGCAACATGGCTAATATGCGAATACATTTTGCATAACTTTACTTGTTTAATTGACACATTGTGTGCTTGACAAGAGAGGAGGAAAATTTGAAACTCCAATCTTTTTTTTTTAAATGAATGTTAAAAATGTTTATATTTAATCAGGAAATATTCAACAAAATAAAATATTTTAAAATTGCTTATATTTTCTGAGGACAAAGCTACTGTTTAAGGAAGGAGAAATCTAGGTGACAAAGAAAAATTAATTTAGCTGGAATGTGTTATCTATCTTCTGAATCCATAAAATAGAAAATAGAAACATGAAAAATTTGAAGTTAACTATATTAACTTGTATTCATTTTCATGTCTCAGGTAGCACAAAATTAGGAAATTATATTACTAACACTTCTTTATGAATTTATCAATGTGTGTTCTGCCTCTGAATACTGATTGCAGCCTCTCCATGTCACCCAGTGTGACTTCTGTCTAGATCTTCCCATAACATTCCACAAGGAGTCTCCGATTGAGTTAGGGAGCTTTCTTTAATGCTCCAGATATGGAGTGGATACCAAGGGATGACTGGAGTAACTATCCCTTATTCCTTGCTCTTACCTCTTTCCTGATCTACCTTCTTTCCTGTTACTAAAAACTGCTGCTCTGTGCAAAAGACTGGTGCTAAATGCAATTCGAGAAATATCTACCCTTGTTATTTTAAGGATTAAAATTCTTCTTAGTACTTATTGTCCTAAATATTGAAAAATAACTGAATCCTTCTTTCCTTAGCTACTATAGTAGCTATCCTGGGGAAAAGGGGGTTATTCTTATCTCCTGCTACCTTGCATTAGAATAAAAACACAAAGTCTATCACATTGAGTTCGACTAGAGTTTTATTTCTTATAATTGCTCAAGATAACTTCTTAATTTCTGTTGAGGGTACCATTATCCTATCAGTTTTTTAGATTCTGATTTTGAAAGAGTCTTTTTCAGCTCTTACCCATAAAGCATCCCATTTATCCCACTAATAGCAAAGTCTTGTTGATTCTACTTCGATGTCTCATTCATTTTCTTTCCACTCCTATTGTGCCCACTTTAACCCAAGCCTTCATTCTTGCTTGCCTAGTCTATGGCAATAATTCTGTAAGTAGTCTCCTTGCATCAGCTTCTCTCCTTTCTAATTCATCTTCTATACAACTACCAAGTAATCCAAGTAATGATTCCTGTAGTATAGATCTTACTATGTCTCTCCCTTGCTCAAGAAATTTCAATGGCTACCTATTCCCTCTAGGATAAAATAGAAATGCTATTTAAAGCCCTCTAGAGTGTTCCTCTTGTCTATCATTTCAAGTTGTTTACCCATTACTCTCCCTTACATATTCTACATTCCATCTAATCTGGTCCACTTGCTATTCCGTGTCTACAACATTCCATCTCCTGTCTCCAAGAATTCACAGGCTCTTGTCCATGTATCCAATGATCTCCCTTCTCACCTTTGCCTGTTGAAAACCCTTGCTGTCTAGAAGATTAAATTAAGATGCCAGATCTCACACACTTTTTCTTCTCTCTGTTATGACTACCTATCTGCTCCAAATCACTTTGAATTCATTTTGTACATATTTTATATTTTTGTTTCATGCGTGATGTTTTTGGTGAATTAGCAAAGGCTTTTTATGGGAGATGACATTTGACCTAAATGTTGGGAAGATCCAGGTGACGTAAGAGGTGAAGGTGAGGAAGGGGAGAACATTCCAGGGAGAGCAGCAAGAGATGCTGACTTAAAATGACATGTTGGCTTAGTAGATAGAAAGTGGACCTTAGAATCAGGAAGGAGACAAGGAAGGAAGCAAACATGCATTTATTAATCACTGTCTGTGTGCCAGGCATGCAGTTAAGTGCTAGGAATAGAAATAAAAGGAAAAAGAAAGACAGTCCCTGGTCTCAGAGAAATTATATTTTAGTGGAGAGGTCAACACAAAAATGGAATCTCAGAAGTGGTGAATTGGGGAAGGGAAATATAGTTTTAAAGTTCAGAAAATAAGAAACAGGGAAACAGGGTCAGGGAAGGGAATGGGAATGGGCTGATTTGGAGCCCTCCACAGAAGCCCCAGGAAGATGTCAATAGTGAGAAAAGGGGGATGACCTTGTGAAGGCGAGAAGGGTGCAGGTACAGTTGAACATTCCAGGGTGAGGAGATCCTAGGTGCTAAGGGAAGTTCCAGGCTAAGACAGCAACAGACTCATGGTTCTGAAATCCAAGAAAATCAGGAATGGGGTTTCAGGCAATTCTCAAAGACTGTAACTTGCAAAGCCACTGCCATTCTTCTTTGGTAGAAGGAGTTCCTCTCTTGGACTTCCATACATCACTTCGAAACTACAGGCTTTAATCATCTCCCACCAAAGGAAAAATAAAATGCATTTGCTTTCCTTAGATTGCAAGCTCTGCGAGAACAAGAAAGTTTGCTATTTTCATTTTCATTTCCCTGGTGCTTAACGCAGCCCCTGGCATGTAGTAGGTGTGGGATAATGACACGATTTTGAGGAAGGGCTTCTATGACATATCTGTCACAGATTATAAGTTATTTCCCCCTTTATGTTTTGCATCCCGTAACAATCTCAAATGTGTCTACTGTTAGTGAATTTATATAAACTAGTTTTAAAATTTGTTTGTTTTTCTTTCTTTACAAGATTCTAAAGAATTGAGTTCCAGTAATGTTTTCTCATTCCGTATATCAAGCAAGCAAGCATTTATTACAGCAGGACTATGGACCAGGTATTATACCAAACTGGAGGAACAAAGAAAATGCCCCAATAGTCCTTGCATTCAAGGATCTGACATCTGGGGAGTCAACATGTAAATAAATAAGTATATGCATGATAGATACATGCAGAATAAATAGAAAGTTCCCTTAAAGGGAAACCTACTGGCAGTTGAAAGGAGAGGGGAATGTGGAAGGCCTCCTGCAAAAGGTATCATTTGCCTTAATCTTTCTTTCTTCGACTTTTTTTGGAGAGGGGAGGGCAGGGCAATTGGGGTTAAGTGACTTGCCCAAGGTCACACAGCTAGTAAGTGTTAAGTGTCTGAGGCAGATTTGAACTCAGGTCCTCCTGACTGTAGGACAGGTGCTCTATTTTCTGTGCCACCTAGCTGCCCCAGTTGGTCTCAATCTTAAAGGAAGTCAGGGATTCTAAGCAAGGTGAAAAGGAACCACATTCTAAGCATGGCAGACAAGCAACACACAGACCCAGAAATAAGAGATGATGAAGGTTCCTGTGTTAGAAACAGGAAGCAAAGAAGTATTGCCTTTCATTTGCCATATTATATTACCCAAATTGAATATCCTTCTATGTCATTACAGAGCTCTGACGTGCAGCGTTGCATGGGATCTAGGTTTTTGTTTGTTTATTTTTGACGGGTCAGACTAATAATAGTTCTCATTTGTATATTATTAAAGATGATTAAAAGATTTCCTCACAACAGTCCTGCTAGGTTGGTAATATAAGTATTATTATGCCCATTTTACAGATTAAAAAAAAAAACAACTAAAGCTGATAGAAGTTAAGTGAGAATTGCCAAAGTTGGTATTTGAACTCATGTTTTTGTTCCAAGTCTTCTCCCACACAACTCTGGCTCCATTTTATAGAGAAAAAAAAATGTTAGCAGAGGCAGCTGTCAGTGCCAGTGATATGTACATCTGGATTCCAAGAAGGAAACAGAAAGGAACAGAAATGAGATCTATTACTCCCCTGAAAAGCAGAATAAAAGTAAATAATTTCACTCTTGGTATACAGAATGCACCAGCTCTGATAGGTGTCACTTATTCTTAACTCTGAGTGGATATTAATGAATCCTGAAAATAGAAATTCAGTTTAATTCTGTAAAACTCCATTCATGTCGGGGTTCTTTGCATATCTGCAGCTATTGTAAAAATCTTAAGAACATACCTTTTTTTAAAGAGGAGTCCACACTAAGATGAATAAAAAGGTTACTTTGGAAGTGGCTGTCTTTCATTAAAAAAAAAAATCTCCAGATGCATGTTTCATATTGAGAGGATTTTGTGATTTTCTGATTCCAAACATGATTATTCTTTAATAATAAAAAAACAACCATTATTAAGAAGCAATGTTAAATGTGTGTTTGGTTTTAATCATAATTTATTATACCTAGTCCCTTCATTAAGGTTTTTTGGATTCAGCTGCTCCTTCTGGTCCCTCTCTTCTCCCTCTGTCATGGCTTGCAGTTTATTCCTCTTGGGAAAAGGAGCAGTCCATCAATTTGTTTACCTGCTGAGAAGGCTACCTGGCAGTTTCCCTGCACAAAATGAGCACTGCTCTCTTGTCAGGAGGCTGTTTGATCCTTTCACATAAGGTCTGCCATCTGTTGAATAAATATAGGCAAGAGAAAGTTCAAAGTATATCACATGTAATAACATGTAGTGCTATACAAGATTGACCCATGTTTTTCCAGTAGACCTTGTAAAATATTATACCATTTGGAACAGTGTTATTAGGAGTAAAGCTTGGGGTCAGTTTAATTTTTTGCTTTTCTTTTAACTGTTTTGCATGAAATGAAGTAGATTAGTCATTATTCTGTGAAAATATATAAATCTATGTCAATATCTAGTTCCATATCACCTGCCTCATTCTCTTCTACTCTTTGAGAGCAGTCACTATCAAAATGACATATATTAGGGGGCTGGTCTTAAATTTCCAAACAATAAATCCAAATTTCATAAAATTTCATCCATTCAGTTAATAAATGTTGGAATTTTGAAAGCAACTTTTAAATTGTCTTCACTTTTCCCTTTATATTGCCCAAAGGTAAATTTGTTTTGCTTCTGTAATGTTTAGGGAAGAATCAGATCCATTAATATCAGTTTCCTGAGGAAGGAATCAGATGGTGTAATTGCTTTTCTTCTCAAACCACATCCCATCTCCTATCTCCATCCTTTTACTCTGGCTGTCACCTATACCTGAAACAGTAGTCTCCTTTCTCATATTCATCTCATCTTTTCCCTGGCTTCTTTCAAGACTCAACTCAGATGGGAACCTTCCCTCATGGAGTATTTACCCTTCCCAGTTGACTTTCCATCTACTCTGAATAGATCTGGATCTCTCATATAACGATTTATTTACCTGTTATTTACCCTGTTAGATCATAAGATCCTTGAAGGCAAGGGCTAAAATTTGCATTGACTGTATCCCCAGTATTATTTAGTACAATGCTTAGACCAAAAACTCAAGGCAAGGTGTTAGGTTCTGTTCTCAGAGTCTGTTGACAAATAGCAGCTATCTTCCTTCTGAATGTCTGTTAGAAAGGGTTCCTTGCCTTTCACTTTCTTACCAATCTGTGACAGAGGTATAGTGATATTACATTTTGTGCCCCTATGATTATATTCATTTGCAAAGGCCTAATCTAACCTATTCTGAAAGGAGTATGTTTCAATCCACCTGCTAAAAGACTGATTTTTGACCTAATGCTCCAGGCAATGTACAGTGCCCGTCCCTTAAGATGTTCAAAATCAACAAATGAATCAGCAATCGCTGTAATGCCATGCACCAGCAGATTCCCAAAGGAATGCTACTGTGAACAGCTTTTAGAGTTCAGATTACAAAATAGAGTGAACACTCTGTTTATTCCATTACAAATCAAGACAAACATTCAAAACATTATAATATTCACAACATTACATCTTATCACAGAAAATGGCCACACAGTTTTCACTACAGTGGCCACAATAT
>CM053581.1:524455891-524475891 GCA_028627135.1 Pseudochirops cupreus | reverse complement strand
TCAGAAGTTCACTCTCAGTTCTGACAATGACTTTTTGTATAACACTGGGTGAGTTACTTGACCTCTCTATGACTAGTTGGTAACATGTTTACCAGTTTATGTCTAGGAGTGTTGCTCTGAATTCCCCTCTTTAATCTAGGTGGACACTGGAACAACACATTCGTTTGTTGTCAGTCATTAAACAAATATTTAATCGCACCTACTATGAGAAAGGTACTGGGATTACGAGCCAAATGGGATGAAAGAGAAGGGGAAAAAAAAGATGAATAAATGGCGTATTGAAAACAGGTCCTTGTTAACTGAGATCTAGCAGGCTGTGTAAAGAAGTTTAACGTGGTAAAAACAATTTGACTTATAGTACCATGTGCAAGGTTATCCTCTGAGTTCAGCCACATTTCACCAGGATTCTCTTGGTATTTCAGTAATTATACTTGAATATATGCTACAAGTAGTTCAGAGGAGGTATAGTTCTACATCCCCAGTAGGTCTACTATGAAAAAAAAAATTGCTACATCACAAACAGTGCTGTAATGAAATCAAATATCCTGTTTCAGTGACTTATTGTGTTTAAGCCTAGTGGGCAATGTCATAACTCCTAAAATCTCATAGTTGTTTCCAGTTCTGCTTTAGGAAGTTTATTTTAAGAGAAAAGCTATGAATTTAGTCACAGTCATTCTGAGCTCCCAGTTAGGAAAGCGGTTAGATTCTTGACCTAATTTTACATTTATATGTATCCCAAGTTAACCCTTGCCCTTTTTGTGGTTGAAGCAAAATTCAGTTAACTGGAAATATTTGAGTAATGAAGCAGAAGATTATATTATGTTGTTTAAGGTTAGGCAGTCACCAAGAGAGGAAGCTGGAAGAAAAGACTTTCTCTTGGAATTTTCCTTAGCCTGGGTCTTCTGCTCTGAATCTGTAGATTCAAGGACACTCTGTTTTATCTCCCTTCTTTGCCGTAGTTCAGCCCTACCTTTGCCCCTCTGTTGTGTTGCAAAGCCTCAGGCTCCAATTTGTCAGATTTCTCTGCTTTCTTAATTTGCTTGATAATTTATAGATGATCTCTGGAGCTAAGACAAAGTTACCCAGCTAGTTGGAATAGACTTCCAATCTGGTTTCGCTTCTCTTCACCCAAAGACTTTCAAAGACATTTCCCACTTTGTCTAAAGTTTTTTGATTTACTAATTGATCATTTGAGACCTATTCCCACCTGGTTAAGGTATTAGAGCTAAAATGGACCAGAGTAGCTTCAAATACACTCTTACAAGACTACTGTCAACATAGATTTTTTTTTTATTTTGCTTTTTGGAGGGGGAAGGTAGAGCAATTGGGGTTAAGTGACTTGCCCAAGGTCCCACAGCTAGTAAATTTTAGGTATCTGAGGTCGAATTTGAACTCATGGCCTCCTGACTCCAGAGCTAGTGCTCTATTCACTGCGCCACCTAGCTGCCCCCAAGACTACTATCAAAATGTGAATTGGGAGGGACATAAATAAGTTGAGAATATTAGAATACAGGAATCTACCCAGAGAAATTATGACTGCCTAATTGTGGCATGATAAATCTTGAAACTTGTTCTGTCATCACCCTCCATTTAGCCCAGCAGTTTTCAACCTGTGGGTTATGTTCAATTTGTAACAATGAAAATACATCCTACATATCAGATATTTACATTACAATTCGTAACAGTAGCAAAATTACAGTTATGAAGTAGCAACGAAAATAATTTTATGGTTGGGGGTCACCACAACATGAGGAACTGTATTAAAGGGTCATGGCATTAGGAAGGTTGAGAACCACTGATTTAGACAATTGTGATATACTGAATTTGATCCTCTAGTTCAGGGGTTCTCAACCTTCCTAATGCCCTGAACCTTTAATACTTGTATATGGGAGTATCTGCATGTAGATGGACCCTCCTGGAGACAGATAGAGGAGCAGTGTCTCGGTTCCTAAGACCATGAGAAATACGTGTTTTCTGATGGTCATAGGTGACCCCGTTCAACCCCCAGAGGAGTCACGAGTCAGCATATATGAATGCTCTGCAGAAATAAATTTCAATCTTCACTTTTCTCTCATGCCCATAATGAACTCCCTCCTCATCTCCAATTCACACAATCTCTCACTTCCTTCAAGACACAATAAAAATACCAGGTAATACTTATTTTTTTTTAATCCTCCCAAAATGTCTTCCTTGTATTTATTATATAATTATGGAATAAATGTTTATTGTGTGTATGTGTGTGTGTGTGTGTGTGTGTGTGTGTGTGTGTGTGTAAGTATACATTCTTCCCAAGAAAAGGTAAGCTCCTTAAGAAACAAGGATCATTTCATTTTGTGTTTGTGTCCCTAGCATCTGAGTGACTGGCATGTAGTAACAACTCAGTAAAAGCTTACTGATTGATCGGTTTTGTAACTGGATTGTTTGGTCCTGTATGGGGATAATCTACAACTCAGGTCTGAATTCCATTATTATTAATTCCTAAAATAATACGTACTGGATTCAGTGGAAAGGGCACCAGAGAAATGCTTAACATGCCCACAGCCTTGACTAACTATGTGATTCTCTGGGAACTCACAGACTTTCTGGTCCTCGGTTTCCTCACATATAAAATGATGGAATAACTTGGTGCCAATCTTACTTATATTACCTCATAGGGTGTGTTGAAAGAATCAAGTAATATGCAAAATTATATGACACAGCTATTATTATCTCCTGGATTAAGAATAGAGAAAGGAGATGAAGGGAAGAGGGTGAGTTTCTTCTAGTCACTTTCACAAAGGTATACTTCAGTTTTTAAATACTGAGCGAAATGAGTTTAATATGTTCACTACCAGTTTAGAAAGACCTATGATTGCTTTGGCTACAACCATCCACCTAGTTGTGTACTCACTAATCAGGCAGTATCTTCCAGAATGACTAAACATGGCATCCTAATTCAAAGAAAAATATAAAAAGTTATGAGGCCTTTGGGTATCAATTAGTGTTAATAAAACAAGAATCTGATGAGATAATTGAAAATGAATCATGTGTTTCACCACACCCATGACATTTAAAATGAGGTGTTTAACCTTATGAAAAACCTGCCTTATGACAATCTTGGGTTCTTTGTTTTCCTACAAGTAATTCTTATTTTTAAAAGATTGTCAGTGCAATGTTTTCCACATTTGTCTGCTAAGAATGTGTTCTTGTCTGTTTCCAGAGAAAACAACATGAGTTTCATTAGATTGTTATCCCTCACCCTCTCATCTCCCCCCAAAATGGGAATAAAAAAAGTTCTTATGGGGAAGTAACATACAGTCTAGTCCTTTAAATATAAATATGATTGGGGTAAAAGTGTAATTAATAACATTACATTCCTATTTCTAATGGTGGTATATAGCTTTTTCTTGTAGTATATAAGAATTTTTTTTTTAAATCTGATTCCAGGTCTTAATACTCTAGGCACTAGGTAGTGGGATCAAACAGGACTTTCGTTTAGCTTCTGAGAAGAATTCAAGCATTAGTCACCTTTTTGGGTGATGGAATAAAAATAAAAATTAAATCCATAAAATACCATACAAGCTGATGTTCCATAAGAGGAAGGAAGGTAGCAGAGTTATTCATCATTTACTCTCTGAGGTCCTTAGAAGTAGGAACTTTTTCTTTTTTTGCTTATTCTGAGGAACTCCTCAGAAATCTCTTCTAATACTTTATAATGGAATGAAGGTAACCTTGAGTTCTCCAAGGTGATATCAGCAGAGTCTGGCTTCTAGGTAGATTATCATACTGAAAAAACTTCAGGTACATGTAAAACAACCAGATGTATGTCTGTTTTTGGAGTTCTGGACAAGTGAAATGAAGAAGTGTGGCATAGTGAATAGAGTGAAATCCTTAGAGTTAGTAAAACCTAGGGTCAGGTTCTGGTATCAGTGATGACTGCCTGAAGGAGATTTCACCACAACTGGACCTTGAAGGTAGATAAGGATTCTGAGAGGAAAAGACGAAGAAGAGTTGAATTCTAGGCATGGGGGAGTGTTTGTTCAAAGATATGGAGACAGGAAGCAAGAGGTTAGATCTAAAATTTTGGTACTAGTAATCTAATTTTTCTGAAATACAGAATATATAGAGTCAATCAGTCAATAAACTCATATTAAGCAGCTTTTGTATGGTGGATACCGTACTAAGCAACAAGGATACACAAAGAGTCAATGTACAGTCCCTGCCCTCAAGGAGTTCACATTCTAGTGGGCAGGAATAATTGAAATTGTGGAGGTTCTGAAAAGTTCGTATTTTATCTTAAAGGTGATAGAGAGCCACTGGACTTCTGTTGATATTGTTGTTTTCTACGTTTTAACGGAATAGTCAAACCAATAGCTAAAAGAAAACTCAATGTTTGTGGCTAGCCCACAAGTACTAATATAATGGTGACAACACACAATTAGTTCAAATAATCCCATGAAGTAGTGACAATATTCAAATTTTTATCGTCTGTTTCCACTGGACAGGAATCAATTACCATGTTTTATATATTACTATAACTTTGAATACTGAAAATTTGAATAAGGAGAACATTTCACAAAGTTTATTATTCACTCTAATCAAGATCTGGCTCTATTTTGCAAGTTAATTGACAATTTTAATATCATACCTATCAAAGCGACATTTTACAGAAGTCACTTTAAATAATAACAACACTCATTTAGAATAACAAAACTTCTGTATTGTCAAAGGAATTAATGAAAAAAAGGAAGGGAGGCAGGGAAAAATAGTACTTTCAGACCTCAAACTTTATTATAAAAGCATCGATCATCATAACCTTCTGGTACTGATTAAAAGAAATATGCATATTTGTGTGTATTGATATATAAATACATATAGGCATACATCATATATGCATCCACAATATACTAATGCATAATATAAATATAAGGTGTGTAAATAAGATGTATGTATTTGTTGAATTAAATCATTCTTTATAAAGATCTTTATGTGAGTTTAATCTTATGTCATAGATATTTACTTTTTTCTAGAAATCTAGTACACATTTGCTTAAAAGAACTCAAATAAAAATGCACATACATGTGATATATGTTTTTGTGTATATGCACATACAGGGAAAGTATGTGTATGTATGTAACTTTCACATATGGGAGACTCTTCCTCTCCCTCCGTCTTTCACACTCTTTCTCTCTCTCACCTGCCATATTTGTGTGTTGTATGTATATGTATATATATAATTATAACATATCATGCATATATCTGTATTTGTACATATGTGTGAGTCAGCTGCATATAGATAAAATTGAACTTATGGGAGGAGATAAGATTGCCAAGGATACCAAGAAATAGATAAAGCCTTGAGAGAGGAAGGCTTTCCCACACTGGGTGGGTAGAGGGTGAAAGATGATTCAACAATGGAAATTCAAGAGTGGTTGGACAAACAGAAGGAAAGCTAGGAGACAGTAGTGCCAAATGACCTCAGAAAGCAAGATGTATCACAGGGAAGCATGAGGTTGATCATATTAAAAACTGCAAAGGTCAAGGAGCATAAGCAATGAGAAAATGTCCTACCTGAGTAATAAAGAAATAAACTACTGTTATTTTAAAAGTCATATTAACTTAGATTTTTTCCAAAGCTCTGACTAAAAGGCCACAAACCCTGTAACTACTCATGAAGCAAAAGAAAGAAGTCCCCTAAAGATGTTTGGTATAAACCTCAAGTGTTGGCATCTTGAGTTTGCAGGTCTACCTTTCCTCTCATTAATACTATGCTTTTATGCATTGCCCCTTCCCCCTACCCCATTCTCACTTTATTAGACTGCTCAAAGAATGCAAGTAAAACAAATAATTAATATTAACAGATTTTTGTCATGGTATACAAAAAAATCAATTTTTTTTTTAGCATGCTTGGTAATATGCAAAGCAAGGGGAGAGATTTATTTGGACTCCATTTTATCATATGAATAGGTCAGAGATCTTTAGGTTTTGTACTTTGTAGACCCTAAGGACATAAAAGCTTACACTTGAGCTCTAGAAAGCAAGTTCAGAGATCAATTGGTGAAACCTACACATGAAGAAGAATCCTCCCTCTAGCTTACATAAATATCATTTACATCCCTTCCCTCTACTCACACAGTCCTCACTCTCCTTGAGGATCTCATCCCCCTCTCATTGAGATCACTGCTGGAGCCTTCTCAGTTGCTCTCTCCATAGTTAGTCTCTTTCCTTTCAGATCCATCTTGGATGCTGCTGAATTTATGTAACTAGGTCCCAGTTGCAAACGAGGATTCCCTCAACATGATCAGTCATATGTATTTGAATTCACACTATTGGAAGTTATGATTATACATTGCTTCCATTTCAATGAAAATATGCAGTGTGAGTATTTAAATATGTGGTGGCTATTCTTAAAGCTTGTCTGACTGTCACTACCAACTCCTGAAACTTCAATGACTCCATTTAGAAGATCTCATTTCCTATCTCTCACTAAAAAAAAAAAATCTGGATGAAGCCTATTTTCTCACATGTATTACAGATCACTCTCCTTCATTTAGTAAACTTTCTAGACACACTGGCCTAATTGTCATTTCTCATATATAACACTTCATTCTGTCTTAGTGCCTTCTTTGCATAAGCTCCGTCTCCCATTTCACCTCCACCTCCCTCCTACCTTGACTAGAATTCATTCTCTTGTTGCCCTCACCTCCCACAATTCCTTGATTCCCTAATACTTACTTCCAGTATCAATTCCTATGGGAAATGTATATTGTTATGCCCAGTTTTTAGTGACTTCTCTCCTTGTGATTACGTATTTTTTTTAATAAATTTGTGTTTGTTGATGCGCATTCATCACCCCCTACCCCAGAAATTAAATAAAGCATTTACAATCTATATAGTGACAGTCTTGAAATCAGGAAGACCTGAGTTAGAATCTTGTCTGGAGACTTTACCTGGGAGACTCTGGGCAAGACACTTAATGCTTTCTGGACTTTAGGTTCTTTTTTGTAAAATGAGGATAATACTAGGTCCTACCTCACGGGTTTTTTGGGAGGATCAAATGAGATAATGTGTATGTATAAAGCACTTTGAAATCCCTAAAGGACTATACAATTGCCAGTTATTATCATTACCATCTTTTCCCATCCTCTTCTTTCTTCACTTAGTTTTAAGTGGGGCAGCTGGGTGGCACAGCAGATAGATTGCCAGGCTTGATGTGAGGAAGACACATCTTCAGTTCCAATCAAATCTCAGACACTAGCTGTGTGACCCTGGACAAGTCACTTAACCCTGTTTGCCTCAGTTTCCTCATCTTCAAAATGAGCTAGAGAAGGAAATGGCAAACCACTCCAGTATCTTTGCTGAGAAAACCCCAAAAGGAGTCAGGAAGAGTTAGGTATGACTGAAAATGGCTTAAACAACAAATAGATGTCCCGAAAGGTTGTACCTCTTTTTAATAGGGAAAAACACTTTCTGACTATTCTATAAAAATAATATTTAATTTTTAAAATGTCATTAATAACATATAGCCATGACAGTGTTGATTGTAAAATCAAAGATATCATTATTTTTAACAAGTTGCCATTTATCAATACTCTTTATAACAAAATAAATAAATCCAAATATATAAATAGGTCATATTTTTAAACACGATACCCCCCCCCCTTTTAAATGTGTGTGTGTGTGTGTGTGTGTGTGTGTGTGTGTTTTTCCCAAGACAAATTATTTTCAGAAACACCAGTTACCCACTGCTTATTTGTCACAGTGGTTCACTCACGTACAAATGAGAGATCAAAATTGCCCCATGAATCGGTGTGCTTTTACATTCCCCAAACCAAACATGATTTATACTAGTTCTATCCCATTGCATCTCACCATGGGAGTGGTTAAGTTCCTGTTGAGCTAAGTCTCTAGACCTCCCTTGATGATGCCTATGCTTTCACTTTCTTCTGTAGCATAAATAACAAAAGACATAGCAGGCTACCCTGGCTGCATTTGCCAATTTGAGACGGTCATTATAAAGTGCCTAGCTGTTGCTTTCTTCCTTCAGCTCATTTTCTTCAAAGTGAATTTGAAGAATTCAAACTCCTGAAAAGTGCTGAACTGAGAGCCTGAGACACAGATGTCTTCTATCATACCTCATAGTAGGAACCCCACAGGCACTTACCTCACAAACTTTCCCCACTTTCTCCTGCTAATAGGCCTAAACTCTGGCCCAACGATTCCACTGGCCCATCTAAAGATTCGACCAAATATCTCATTTTCCAGATGTCTCCACAGGGTCTGTTCCGGCAAATACTTTTTAATGAAATGCAATATACTTATAACTGATAAGATGGCTTGTGGCCACTTAAGGAATGAATTAGTGAATCATTAGTTCATTAAGAGCTAGTCATGTGAGACTAATCTTACCTCCTTTTGTGAGAGTTACCATACTAATCTCCTGATCTGGAGAATGACACAAGCCACTAGAATTTTGGTTAGGCTTTTGCTAGGATCTCAATAAACTTGTGCTCAAGCTAGAGAGATCATAAATTAACAGGCAGGTGGGATCAGAACTGGTCAAGCAATTTGAAAGGCCATCTCTAGAACAGTGCTGTAGGAGCCTACCAGTGGCCCTGTTCTGTTCATAACTTTAACCAGTGACTTTGGTGACATTTTCTATGTATGTCATGTTTATCAGATTTGTGCATGACACAAATTTGGAAAGAGAACTCCAAGGAGCTGAAGCTTTAAGGCAGTGGTTCTCAACCTGTGGGTCATGACCCCTTTGGGGGTTGAACGATCCTTTCACAGGGGTTGCCTAAGACCATCGGAAAACACATATTTCTGATTGTCTTAGGAACTGATCCTCTGTAGGTCTCCAGGTGTGTCTGTCTACATGCAGATACGCCCAGATATGCCCATATATGAGTATTAAAGGATTGTGGCATTAGGAAGGTTGAGAACCACTGCTTTAAGGGGTGAATCATAGAAACACAAGTATCAAAAACACTGACAGTCATATAGTGAACTACCAAGTGTCAGAAGCAAAGTGTGAGTCCAGGTTTTCCTGACATTAAATCTAGGATGATTTTCACTACTCTATGCATCCTCCCTATGAATTTAAAAGGGTTACATATAAGATCCCATTCTTGGTAATAAAAAATCTGTTACACAAGTATGTGATGTGAAAGATTTGGTTAGAAAGCAGTTCTAGTGGAAAGAGAAACTAAGAGCTTGTATATACGTGTATATGTATATGCACACAATATATATGTATACATGTATATATACACACAACACACAGATATATATATATACATTATTTTATTAAATATTTCTCAATTACATATAAAATAACATTCATCTTTTAAATTTTGAGTTTCAAATTCTTTCGTTCCTCCCACCCCTCCCCATCCCTTGAGAAGGTAGGCAATGTGATATTGATTATACATATGAAGTGATGAAAAACATTTGCATATTAACCATGTCACAAAAGAAAACACACACACACACACACACACACACACACACAAAACCAAGAAAAATGAAGTTTAAAAAGTATGCTTCAATGCGTTCATTAGCTCTCTCACTGTCTCTGGAGGTGAACATTTCTTCATCATGGGTCCTTTGGATTTGTCTTGGATCATTGTGTTGATTAGAGTAGCTACATTTTTCCCAGTTGACCATCTTACACTATTATTGTTACTGTGTAGAATAATAACTAAGACCTTTAAAGGGCTACTTTTCCAGTCCTTTTATATATCATTCCTTTCCAAATGCTTTCCAGCCCAATGACTCTGATCTCCTTGCTTTTGAGTCATTCAGCTAGTATTTATTAAGTGTGTGTTAAATGCCAGGCTCTGTGCTAAGTCCAGGTGATATGAAGAAAGGCTAACAACAATAAAGAAAACTTACTGCTCTTGACATTCACAGTCTAGCGGGGGTGAAAACTATGTACAAACAAGACATAGATATATAGTCTCAGAGGGAAGGCACTAAGACTGTACAGAGAAATACAACAGGTTTCTCACAGAGGGTGGGACTTTGAAAGTTGAGAAAACTAAGTGGAAATGAAGAGAGAGAGAGAAAGAGAGAGTGAGAGAGAGAGGGAGGGAGAGAATTTCATGGCATGTTGGGATAGCCAGATGATAACAATAAGGGAATGGTCAGTAAAACATGGAAAATAGGGTTTGAACAATGGCACCTGGTTGTTCAGAATCAATAGGGTAGAGTGAATATGATGCTAATCATTGAGGAATAAGTTCCTATAGGTTATGAGTTTCCATGGGTAGAGTCTGTCCTCAGGTTGAGTTGTTCTGAGTATTAGGCAAGTTTATATTGCTGGAAAAATGAGGGAGAGGGGGAGGAAGGATGGGTGGAGGTGATCTTGATCCAAGGCAGGCCCTGGGGAGTTGTAAGTAGTCCTAGCTTGTGCCCTTCTGGAAGGGCACAAGCTAGGGTGACCCTGTGGAGTTGGAGGTGTTGATTGCCCAAGATGCTCCATTTGCTTATTCAACACATTTTCATTGACTGTCCCAATGCCTAGAATTCTCTTCTTCCTAGTCTCTGATTCCTGGATTCTTCAGATCTCAGGTAAAACCCTAGCTTTAGAAGGAAGCCTTTCCTTATCCCCCTTAGTGCACTTAGTACCTTCCCTCTCTTGATTATCTCCATTTTAACCTGAGTAAATTATGTATTGTTTTTTCTCCACTATTAGACTGTGAACTACTTGTTGTTGAGTCATTTCAGTCCTGTCTAACTCTTTGTCACTCATTTGGAGTTTCTTACAAAGATACTGGGGTTGTTTGCTTTTTCCTTCTTGAGCTCATTTTACAGATGAGGAAACTGAGGCAAATGGGTTAAGCAACTTGCCCAGGGCCACACAGCTATTAAGTTTGGCTGAATTTGAACTGATGAGTCTTCTACATTTCAAGTCCAGTGCTCTATTCACTGTGCTATCTAGTTGCCTATTCCTGTATTTATGTGTGTGTGTGTGTGTGTGTGTGTGTGTGTGTGTGTCCCTAGCATTTAACATTATTCCTGACTCATGATAAGCCCTTAATAAATGTTTGTTGAGATAGCAAAATGTGGCAGGGCATTGAATGCTAGACTGGAGTGAGGAAGATCTGAGTTGGAATATGGCTCAGAAACTTAACTACATGTGACCCTGGATAAGCCGTAACCTCTGTCTGCCTCATCTTTCTCAACTGTAAATGGGAATAATAAGAGCACCTTACTCCCAGAGCTGTTGTGAAGATCAAATGAAGTGTTTGTGAAGCCTGAAATATTGTTAGTATTTAGGTATTAGTACAGCACCTACAATATAGTAAGTACTTTAAAAATGCCCATTTCTTTCTTTCCTGGTTGACTTGACATGATTTGTAAACTCAATATGATCAATTCATCCCAATCTGAACATATATTAAACACATACTAAGGCATTGTGCTAAGGTGGGTTCTAAGTCCCAAAGACAAAACAGAAAAAAAGAATCTCTGTTCTTAATGAAAGTTTACATTCTACTTGGAACTGAAACATGCAGATGAATAAATATATTCAAAAAATTGAGAAAGGATTTATTACCAACAGCTAAGGACATGAGGAAAGACTTCTTGTAAGAGACAGCAACTCAACCCATCTTTAAAGGAATCTAGAATGTAAAAGCTAACCTGAAGCTTACCATCAAAAATAAGTAAGATCTTGGCAACTGGTCCCATCCCTTTCAGGGAAATAGAAGGATCAGAAATGAAAGCAATGTCAGATTTTATATTCCTGGGCTCAAAGATCATTGCTAACAGAGACACAGCCATGAAATTAAAAGACACTTGCTCCTTGGAAGGAAAGCTATGGCACATCTGGATGACTTACTAAAAGGCAGAGACACAACCTTGCTGACAAAGGTCCATATACTCATTGTTTATTCCAGTAGCAGTGTATGACTGTGAGAGTCGGATTGTAAGAAAAGCTGAGTACTGCAGAATAAATGCTTTTGGATTGCGGTACCAAAGAAGACTTTTGAGAATTCCTTGGACAGCAAGGAGATCAAATCAGTCAATACTTAAATTAATTCAGGCTATTCACTAAGGTCAAATACTGAATCTGAAGGGTAAATACTTTAGCCATGTAATGAGAAGACAAGATTCATTGGAAAAGACCATGATGTTGGAAAAGATTGAAGGCAAAAGGAAAAGGGGATGGCAGAGGATTAGATGGATAGATAGTGTCATGGAAAAAATGAACATGGGCTTGGATAGACCTCAGGAGATAATGGAAGATGGAAGGACCTGATGTGCTATGGTCCATTGAGTCATGAAGAGTCAGACACAATTGAACAACAACAATAAGAGATTCTAAGAGGGAGAAGTAAAGATAAAGTATGTTACATGAATGCAGGAACAGAGAGGGAATGAAATAAGCATTATATAATACCTGCTGCGTGCCAGGCATTGTATAAGTACCTTACAAATGGTATCTTTTTTGATACTCACAATAACTCTGTGAGTTACTTTTATTATCCCCATTTTACAGTTGAGGAAACTGAGGCAGAGAGCGTTAAAGTGACTTGCCTAAGTCATACAGCTTGTAAGTGTCTAAGGCTGGATTTGAATTCAAGTCTTTCTCAGTTCATGTTCAGTGACTGTTTAGTCCACTATACCATCTAGCTACCTAAGGGCAAGTCTTTGGATCTCTTTGGCCCTCAATTTTCCATCTATAAAATAAAGAGGTTGAATTAGACAACCTCCAAGTTGTCTCCCAAGTCTAAACGAATGATTATATGAGTGTTGAAAAAAAAATCAGGTAAAAGTCATTAAATCTCAGAGCCTCAGTTGCCTTATTCTGTGAAATGGGGATAAGAAGGCAGAGTTGTTATTAGGACAGAATTTGGCAAACCTTTAAAGTGTTTTAAAATGTGACCAATCATTAAGAACAGAATCAATATTTACGAAGTAAAACAATTTTATTCAAAATGATCAGTTTAAGATGCTCTGGTCACAGTCATACTGCCAGTAAGTATCTGATCCTAAATGGAAACTCACATCTTCTTGACTCCAGGTCCATCATTCTATTCACTTTGTGACCTAGAAGGTCTCTGGCATTCAGGACAACCTGTGTAAAGGTTCAGAAAAGAAAAATGAAATGTCCTGTATGAGGAATAACCAGCAAGCTAGTTTGACACCCAAAAATACCCGGATCTAAACTACCTCCTTTAACACTTCACTGTTCTATGCCTGTTTCTACCTTCTATTAGAATGTAAGGGTTTTGAGGGCAGGCACTGTCTTGCTATTGAATTTTTTACCCCTAGTGCTTAACACAATGTCTGAAACATAGTAGATGCTTAATCAATATTTTATCATTCATTCATTCAGAACAATAAATGCTATTGTAGATGGTGGCACAGTTTCCAGAATAAGGCTTCTTCTGCCTCTACATTTCTGGGTGTCTGTGTGAGTTGGTGGTTATTTAAGCACCCAAAAGCTGAGGTTCTAAATAACCCTACCTCATGACTGTGGTTTCATCCATGAATCAGAGATCAATAGTTATAGTTAGCTGGCCTGAACACTATGGCAGCTGACTGTGCACTTTCGAGTGATACACACTTTCAAAAACTAGATGAATGGTAATAAATCGAATCATGTCATTCTCCTTATTCTTGTAGGATATGGCAAGCAGGATGTGACTTAAAGATGTGAGGAGGAAGTCTACTGAATAATATTGTTCAAACATTCTAGGATTTTGTGTGTGTGTGTTGTTTCTAAATGAGAAAACATGCTCAGGCTGGTTCATCCCTTAACTTCCATCAATTGTACATGTTTTTCAGTAAGTTTCCAGGACATTCAGAAAGGAAATTGGAGCTGAACAATAAGTAGGCAGAGAATTTATCTCTCAAAATGGACACACTGATAGAGACAGCCACTAAACATTCTCTGGTCTCTCCAATGAATCTGAGAGACAAACTGCTTTCTCCATCACTACCTTTCCTGGCCTTAAAAAGTTTCCAAGTAAGACATCTTTACATATACATTCTATTACTCATACAAACAGTGGTCCAGCCAAGAATTATAAGCATTCTTTTGTTTTTATCTCATACACTCAGTTTATGAAATTCTTTACAATTGCATCATGTAGTCTTCTCCATTTAATAAGCGATGGCAATTTCTACAGGTTACAAGATTGCTATTCATGACAATGCTAAGAGAGAAAGGTGGAAAGCTCCATGAAGCTGTAGCATGTACGGTAGCCACAAGCAGGCAAAAACCATCTCTGTGAATGGACTAAACCAGGTTGAGGGTAACTGATAGGCCTCAAACTCATTGTTTGAGTTAGGGGGATGCATGTGAAGATTCTCCCAGTTGAAGGGGTAAATGAGAACAATTTGTTCCAATGGCCATAAAAGTGACTGATGCAGACATTGTGAAGTGCTTAGAGCTTGGTCAGATATTGAAGACTCTGTATCCATGGTGTCTGCATTCATCCTGACTTTTGTCTTGATGCTTGACTTGGATGACTCTGGAAGTGAGAGTAAGACTGAAGCCTTTGTACAACTCCACCTCACTTAAAGTCAGTTCACCCCTAAGACAAGACACCACCCTGTGATATCATTGGTCTTCTTTGGAAAAAGAACAAACAACAACAATGATTATGTAAACCAAATTATCTCCTCCTTCATTCTATCATTGTGTATACACACACACACACACACACACACACACACACACACACACACATACACACACACACATATATATATGGTACTAATGTCCTCATTTCTCACCTGGTTGCACTACTTTGGGACTTCTCTGGGCTCTTTTCCACCATGGCTCTAGGAAGCTCATTATTGGGATAACCTCATCATCATGTAAGATTCTATCAGTCTTGGTAGTTCATCTTTTTGCTTCTCTGATTGGAGGGTGGTTCCATGAACTCCAAACCTGTATTTAAGGAGAGAGCACAGTCTTGATGTCTTCTTTCTCACCTGAATGCACTACTATGAGACCTTTCTGACTTCTCTGCTATAACTCAACATTGGCTTCCTTCTACTCCACCCTCCACTCCCTCAAACTGGGCCATTCAGAGATTTATCTCTATGCCCTTGTATTTCTATTAAAAAAAAAAAGGATGAGGAAAAGTAGAATAGCATAGGAACATGGATAATTCTGTGTATTCTACTGGAGACCTCTCTCCATTAATTGCTACTCTTTGATTTCAATTATTCAATGAGTTGCAAATCAAATTATCATTTCTTTTAGCTGTCTTCTTCCAATAGTGTTCATGAGGTTATTGTGTGAGACACAGAAAAATGACTAAGAGAAATCCGGATAACTTATAAAAGACTTTTTTTCTTTTCTTCTCTAAATGCGAAGGGGGAAAGATAATTTAGTTTTTATAAAACACTCTACTATTCTCCCAAGTTCAAAGTCATAAACATTTATCATTACTTTCTTTTATTCTCTATATTCAAATTTCATTAAGTCCATGTTCTTTCTAGAAAGTATCAAGGATTTTCTTCTCCTTCCTTTCAGCACCAAACTACCCTAGTCTTTCTTTACCATATGCTGTTGCATATGCCATATATGTGTGTGTGTATGATTAGGATTGCACATATGTATATAATAAAATATGCTAATATTTATATATTGATATATAATATATTAATATGCATATATTCATAATTAGAATTGCATATATGCACATATTAATGTGCCTTCATATTAATAATTAGAAGAATTTCATGTGTATTTAATATAAGTAAGTCTAATCATGAATGTGTAGTATACTACATAATATAATTAATATAGGTTCTTCAAATTACTAATGTTGGTATAGTTGAGTGATACTTGATTCTTCCTTCTTCATCTTCTATATCCAATCATTTTGTTACTCTCTTGCATACGTCTACATCTCTCAACTCATCATTGTTATCTTGCTTCAAGTGATCAATATCTTTTTGTATGTTTGTTTTTGAGACTGGGTATCCCTATCTCACCCAGGATCGAAGAGCCTTAGGCAGCATGGTGGCCTTTACTCTGGGAGGCTAACCCATATTAGTGCTGGAATGCATACAGGTACCATGCCCTACTGTAGCCCAGAACTCTTGTGCTCACTCAATCCACCAATCTCTGCCTCCTTTGGTATCAGGGATTGCAGGTATATGTCCTGTAACTACCTCTTGGCCTAGACTGTTAGAGTACTCTTTTAGTTGATCTCTGTACTTTCAGACTATTTTTTAAATCTCCCACTCATCCTTCACCCTGTTGCCAGAAAACAAAAAACAAAAAACAAAACAAACCAAAAACACTTCCTAAGCTCCAAGTCAAACCATATCACTCTCCTGCTCCAAAACACTCCAGTTGCCTCTGGGGTAAAAATGAAATTTCCTGAGTTTGTGTAAGGTTCTTTACAGCTGACTCAAACCTACCTTTTTGAACTGGGTTTCATATAACTGCTTCATGTGCTCTACGACCAGCTGTGCCAGGACTCAAGGTAGCTAGGTGGTGAAATAGTATGATAGGCCTGGAATCAGGAAGATCTGAGTTCATATTTAGCCTCAGGAATTCATAAGTTGTGTCATCATGGACAAGTTACTTAATCTCTGCCTTAATTTCCTCAACTATGAAATAGGGACAATAATAGTGCCTACCTCATATAGTTGTTGTAAGGATCAAATGAGATAATAAATGCTTAGTACAGTAGCTAGCCCATAGTAGGTGGTCAAGAAAGGCTTTTCCCCTTCTGTTTCAATATGAGGAAACTGAGATTGGTAGAAATTAAGTAACTTACCCAGGATCCCACAGCTAGTAAATGTTTGAGGTAAGATTTGATCTCAAATTCTTCCTGACTCAAAATCCACCAAATCAGCACAATTCAGATACCTCCTCCTGCGTTTTGTCCACAAATTCTGTTTTTGTTAGTTCTAGAAATTTCTTTAATTTATGAATTTTCAAAATGTTATTTCTTATGAGTATCTTTGGATATGTAATTCCAATTTTTTAAAGCAGAAAACAACCTCAGTGTTCATTCTGTTAGAATTCTCTTCTTTTCCTTCTATACATCTCCTCTCCACCAGTGACTTCTTTACCCCTCCCCCCAAAAATGTAAAAGTTCAGTAGAATGTTAAAATGCTATTATGAAAATTGTTTTTGGACATACTTTAAAAAATGTATTTTCTTCGTTCTTTAAAATAAATGTTAAAATGTTGATCAATTCGTTCACCTTGTCCCTAATTTTAGAAGACAAGCTTTTCGTATATATCACTTTGAATGACATTAGAGCAAATAATCAGTGTGGGGATTCGGGGAGTGATGACAATTAGTTGGATAATGCAAGCTAAAAAGAAAGTTGAAGTGAACTGACTTTGGAGGTAAAGGTGAATCATTAGGATAATTACCTCCAAATTTCCCTGCCACTTTGCTTTCTTGTTCTAACTGAAAGAAAGCTAATTTCTACACATAATTTTGCATGTACAATTTTAATTAAAGAAGCCTTTTGGCACTAAGTGTACTGATTTCCTAAAGAAAAAGTCATATCACTGCAGTAGTTTCTCTTAGCTACTGGATAAATCAAATTATTTCCATCCTCACAGTTTATTGTTCAGAGTAAGTGCATCTCTGTTTATAATATAGTAGTTGGAATGCCATGTTCTTCAGGGTGAACTCACTGAGATTATTTTCTTGGCAGCCAGCCCTTTTTACAATCTAATGCACCAGCAAGATAAGAATAAGCAACTTAAATATTTACTTAAAACTTTTCCGCTAATTAGTTACCATTCACAAAGACAGACCAACAGAAGTTTTCAGTAGCCACTGTAGTATGCATCCTGGTATGTTATGAAATAAATAAAATTAGAGCATCTCAGAGCTAGAAGGGACCTTAGGTCACCTAATCCAACCTCTTCCTAATCAGGAATCTCCCAGGCAGCTCCTCAGTTCTAAGTCATCTGCCCTTCCCTTTGAAGGCCTCCAGTGGAAGGGAACATACTAATGCATCCCATTCCTCTTTGGGATATTTAGAAATTTTTTTCCTTATAATCAACTTAAACCTTATTTTCTAGATCATCCACCCAGTGTTCTTATTTCTGCCCTCTAGGACCAAGCTATACAAGTTTGTTTTTCTTTTCTATATGACATCCCTCTAAGTCAGGTATCTTATCTAGGGCAGCTCAGCAAGCATTTATCAGAGACCTAACTTGACTCAGGTGTCCCAGATTGAATCATTAAAGTACACAAAGATAAATACAATTCAGTAAATATTTATTAAGCACCTACTATGTGCAAGGCATTGTGCTAAGAGTAGCTCATATGTATACACTCACACCAAAGCAATCCCCCCCCGACATTAAAGGTTCTTTATTTTCTTCTTCTTCTTCTTCTTCTTCTTCTTCTTCTTTTTTTTAACAGCAATGCTGTGAGGCTAAACATTGAAATTATTTTCTTCCCCATTTTGAATATAAGGAAACTAAGACTCAAATCAGTGACTTACCCAGGATGGTACAACTGGTATGTGTTGGGGTCAGGATGCAAACTGAAATTTCTCCTGATTCCTTGTTGAGCACTCTTTCCAGTATTCCATACTATCACCCATTAACCACAACCTACTGAGTCCCTTTCCTGTGATTCAAACATCATCCTGAAGCCTCAGGCTTCCTGAATTTCCTGTGAAAAATCTCAAATTCTTTTGGCAATGACTTTCAAGTAAAACACATTTCCCTAACAAGGACATTAGCTGGAATATATACACTCAGCATATCCTGGGATGATCTACCTCTGTTCTGTTATTTCAGAAATTCCAAATAATGAACCAGAGTCTTTGCTTTCATTTTTCAGATAATGTATTATCAGAATATTGAATAATTCAGTTTGAATAAAAATGGGTCTCCTCTCACTTTAAATATTTAAAGAACAAGAATTGGGACATATTTAACGATGCCTAGGAACTAAATCAGAATGAGTAATTCCAAACATGTGGATCATAAGAATTCCACAATGTCAGGATGCTCCCACTTATATTACATAAGGTTTGGAATTAAAACTCTCCAATAAATTGCCTTTGTTGAAGTTCTCATATCACCTATTGCTATCAAACTTAGATAGCCTATTGAACACTGTATCCAATTCCCAGAAGGATTAAGTGCCTTTTTCTGTACTAAGGCCCAACTAGAGTTGGTTTTGCCTTGTAACTCTAAGAATGTAGCTCATTAGAAGGCAGCAATGTTTCAACTAAAGTTTTTCTTCTCTCAAAAAAAAATGGCCTTTGAGGAAGAAAGTTTTTACTCCCAAGCTTCCATGGGTCTTTTATGTCTTTTCAAGATGCAGCCTCACATACTCAAGTGGCAATCTATCCATTTTCCTTTGATGGCTACTTCATGGCAGCTAAGGGTCTAAACTAGAAATAAACAATTTATTATGACAAACTGCAGAAAATGGATTTGTGGAATAATCTAACAAATAATGATGGAACTCCCTACAGAAGCCACTTCTGCAAGTAGAAAAAAATTAGGACTAATGGACATGCAGAATTTGTGATGGTCTTTTACATCCCACAGTATATTAGAGCAGAGCACTTGGAATCAGAAGATAGAGCTTTGAGTTCAAGTATGTATATTTGTTACCTCAATGTGACTTTTGCCAAGTCATTTTGCTTCCACTGAACTCAGTTTCCTCATTTGTAAAATGTGAGATTTGAATTTAGACAAAATCTGAAGTCCATTCTAGCTCTATGATACAGCTTTCAGACTCATGGTACTCATTTCTTAACGCTTTAATAACAATGCTATAACCTATTCCCATGTAGTTCAATATCTATTTCACCATAATTAATGATTCTGTATAGCATATGGTATAGTAGAAAGAAGTTAAAGGAACTGTGTTCCGATGCAGGTTCTACTATTTACTACCTTTGTGACTTTGGTTAATTCATAAATACTTATAACGATACTGGGATTTGAAGATCTTCCACGCCCCTTGAGCTTGCTGATGTAGCAGGAAGGGGTGGAGCAAGAGAACGCCGGAACCAAGCTAGTCTCCGTGTGGTGCTGACTGGAAG
>CM053581.1:524434636-524455391 GCA_028627135.1 Pseudochirops cupreus | reverse complement strand
TGGAACCAGAGCCAAGGATGAAGTAGATGTTCAAATCACTGCCTCCCAATAAATACGGTTTCATTTAAATTTATTTTTTAGTTATAATCACATTATGTTTCTACTGACCATTTATTTCAGAACATGTAAATACCAGGATATGGAAAAGCTTTAATTTGGGCTATAATTAAGGCACACTAGATACCGAGTCAATGGACTTGGATTTGAATATTGCGTCAGATAGATGCTGCTTATGTGTGTGGCAGGGGAGGATGGGAGTAGACAGTAAACATGAGAAGTGTCTTCAAGGATTTTTAAAAAATTAATCTTTTATTTATTTATTTTTAGTTTTCAACATTCATTTCCACAAGATTTTGAGTTACAGATTTTTCTCCCCTTCTTTCCCCTGCCCACACCCCAAGATAGCAAGCCTTCTAATTACCTCTTCCTCCAATCTCTTCTCTCTTATATCTGCTCCCACCCCCTCCTTAACTTTCTGGTAGGGCAAGATGGATTTCTATAACCCCAGTGCTTATATATCTTATTTCCCAGTTGCATGTAAAAAACAATTTTTTTAAACATTTGTTTTTAAAACTTTGATTTCCAGATTCTTTCCCTTCTTTCCTCCTGACTTACCCCCACTGGGAAGACAAGCAATTGAATATAGGTAATACATTTATTCTATTTTCTATTCTGACCCTGTCACTTTTCAAAAGTGTTTGCTTCTAACTACCCTCTCCCCCAATCTGCCTTCCCTTCTATCATTTCTCCCTCTTATCCCCTTCCCCCCTACTTTCCTGTAGGGTGAGATACCCAATTAAGTATGTATGTTATTCCCTCCTTAAGCCAAATTCAATGAGAGTAAGGTTGACCCATTCCCTTTCACCTTCCTGCTCTTCCCCTCCATTGTAACAGTTTCCTCTTGCTTCTTTTATGAGATAATTTCCCCTATTCTATCTCTCCCTTTCTCCTCCCATTACATTCCTCTCTCACCTCTTAGTTTTATGTTTTAGATATCATCTCTTCCTATTCAACCAATCTTGTGCCTTCTATGTATACATGTACACACATACACACACTCACATATGTATTTATACACACATGCACCCTCCTATACATACATGTATGTATACATACATGCATGCACACATGCATATACATACAAATATACACACACATATATTCCCCTCAACTATCCTCATACTGAAAAAAGTCTTATGAGTTACAATTATCATTTTCCCATGTAGGAATGTAAATAGTTCAACTTTAATAAGTTTCTTATGATTTCTTTTTCCTGTTTACCTTCTCATGCTTCTCTTCTTGTATTTGAAAGACAAATTTTCTCTTCAGCTCTGTTTTTTTCATCAATAATACTTGAAAGTCCTCTATTTCATTGAATGACCATATTTTCCCCTGAAGCATTATATTTAGTTTTGCTGGGTAGGTGATTCTTGGTTTTAATCTTAGCCCCCTTGACCTCTGGAATATACTATTCCAAGCCCTTTGATCCCTAAATGTAGATGCTGCTAGATCTTGAGTTCTGGAGGCAGCCACATGGGTAGCAATGGCAGCCACATGGGCAGCAACTGCAGCCCCCTTACCTTTACCACCTCTGCTTGGATGCAGGGTCCAGACTGTGCTCTTCTATCTCCCAGTTCCAACAGAATTCTGTACAGACCCTGTACTTTCTCTTTGGTGTTTTTGAGTTGAGATCTCTTGAAACCGCCCCAGCTGCTGGTGATTCACTCTACTGAAGTCTGCTCGAGCCAGTCAGGGCCACAAGTCTGGGCCAGCTTGGCTCCCTGCCTGGTGTGTTAGACTCTTCCTGGCAGCCAGGTATCTTCAGTGGGAGATTAGTTTCTCTCTGTCAGTTTGTGGGTTCTGTAGCTCTAAAATTTGTTTAGAGCCATATTTGACAGGTTTTAGAGGTGTTTGTTGTGGAAGCTTAAGCAAGTTCCTGCTTTTACCCTGACATCTTCGCTATGTCATCTTCAAGGATTTGATTGTATGTTTTGTATAAGGGGAATTTTATTTGTTCTACTTGGTTCCAGGGGTAGAATTAGAAGAAATGGGCAGAATTTGCCAAGAGAAAAAATTAGGTTTTGCGCAAAGAAAATGTCCCTTAAAAACTGGCTCTTTTCAAAATTGAAATGAGCTGTGTCCAGAGGCATGCTCTCCCCCTTTCATTGGACATGTTAAATCAAATGTCAGATAGAATTTTGGTTATTTCTATGAATTAGACTGGAGCAGCTAGGTGGCATGGTGGATAGAATGCCCTGCCTGGAGTCAGGAAGATCTGAATACAATTTCAACCTCAGACACTTAATTAATTATATGACTCTGGGTGTGTTACTTGCTATGAGGATCAAAACAGATGATAGTTGTAAGTTGCTTAGAAGAATGGCTGGCACATAGTAGATGCAATATAAATGTTAGTTATTATCTTTTAGAAATCCTTTTCAACTTGGACATTTTATTATATCCTTGGATTTTCCATCTATTTGTGATAAAATGGGTAATTTAACAATTCTGTTATTGTTTTCATGTAGTTTAAATTTGTAGACACGAGTATAATACTTCATCCCTCATTTATTCAATATTTATTTAATATGCCTCCATCTTCCTACCTATTTTGGTGGATAATTCCATTCAAAGTAGGAATAAGAAACTGTATCCAAGCCCCTTGTGCATCCTCTCAAATGGCACCCTATTTGAATCTAAGATCGAATTTTTATCACAAGGACTCCTGTATTTCCATCAAAATCTAAATATATTCTTATGTGACTCAATGACTAATGATCAGTTTCTCCAACAAAATTGACCTGTAGTACTCTAGATGGTACTCAAGTTCAGATGTTTAACTTTGTCACTAAGACTTTTGATAATCACAATAAAAAAAATTATCTTGTGCATCTAATCATGACACTTAAGTTAACAGCCTACAGTGTCAATGATATTTGTTATTTGTTCTTTTAATGCTAAAAATTCCTATTTGCATAGCATGTCATTTTAACAATAATGTCAGCACCAAAAGTGCCTGGAGAATACTCTAGTTTTAGATCAGTCCAATGTTCAAACAGAGTGAGCAACTTTCAGTCCTCCAACAACTTTCTACCGCTTAAAATGTACTTTAATGATATGTTCTTCCATTATGCATTAGTTAAATTTCCTAATTAATGGAGAATCATATCATCTTAGAGTTGGAAGGACCATTAGAAATCATCTAATCCCAACCCCTTTTGAAATCTGAATTCTATTTATGGCAACCAAAAATTAGGAAATATCTGCTTTCCCTTCCTACCCCCAAAGGAAAAACAAGTAATATTGAAATTCCTCAATATCCCTCAATAAAACACTTTTTAAAAGTGTATTTCCTTGTTATCAAAATAAATAAGTAACTGATAAACTTCCTCAGACTTCCTTTTCTAAATATGCCTCTTCTTGTAGCCTTCCTGTCATGGAGCTATAGATATAGGTTAGAAGGGACCTTGAAGGTCAAGGACAACTCCCACCCCTCTATTTTAAACATAGGTAGATTGAGTCACAGAGAAGTTAAGTTATTTGGTCATGGTTATACTACTAGTTAAGTATCAGAAACTGAATTTAAATTCATCTTCCAGCCTTTGGGAAAAAATGCAGCACCCTATTCATTATGCCACACTGCCCCTAGGGATTAGTGTTGGATTCTGGATTCATCCTTCCATCTAGTGTATCTCTCCTTCCACCTGTATTCCTTTCCTTTTTGCCCAATGACTGATTTTTTTTTTTTGACTTGGTCTTTTTTGTTTGTTTGTTTGGTTTTTTTTTTTTATTCCTGTAGTCAGTGTTTATTCCTGAGAGAACATTTTGGCCTCATTCAATTTCTCCTTTGCTCCTGCAGCATTGTCCTAGGATAGATTTCCTGCTTCTACTTTTTTTTTTTATAGAAGATTTTTTTCATAGAATGACCTTGCTTCCAACCTGTTCTAGAAACACAGGATTTTGCTGGATGTATTAGGTGTTGCCTGCTTTATATTGAACATAAATGTTTGTATATCTATCTGTCTATCTATCGCTGCATTTCACATCATATATATATACATACTCATACATATATACACATTTATTGTGCATTCACTGTATTTCTTAAACCTACACCCCCCACCCCCACCTTTGCTGTGTTTGTCAGGACAATGTGCCCATCTCAGAATATAAAGTCCATGATAGGAAATTCAGTTATTAAATAATGGGATACACACACACACACACACACACACACACACATACACACAAAATCAGGACTACAGCTGTCACTATGCTTTTTAGTTTCTGCATAGATACGAACATACAATTCAAATGGAATGATTGTTTTCCAAAGCAAAGTAGAGGAGACAGAAAAGGATGAAGGGAGAAAATAAGGAGAAGGGACAGGAAATGAACTGTTATTTTTCTTGCTTTCCAGCACCAACAAATGGATCTGAGAAAGGGGTTTTGAAAAGTCAGTTTTCTTTGTGCTCAGATACATATATTTTTTGCACCTTCCTTTTACTCTGTATTGGAGACGAGAGAGTGAATCCAGAATTCAGGTGGAAGGCTGAGGCTTTTGCTGAGGTCAGAACAATAGAAATTTTCCATTTAGACATGCAAATCAACATCAGGAGCTTCACTCACAGGGGCAAGTTTCCCATCTGGGGAGTCAGGGATATTTTGGAAACAATGCATGACGTGTAGGCAGAGTGCAGGGAGAGATCAGCCAAGACTTGCTTATTCCTAGGGAGGATCCCCTTGTTTTGGATTCATTTTCAGGCAGTTTTTAAAATCTGTCCCTTCTATGAGTAAGGATTTTGCCCATAAGCATGTGTTGCTCACTTCATATTGGGTGAGACCCTCATTTATAGAAACATTTCTCACTGAGGAAAGAATGCAAGGGCATGCTAGTTGTTATCTCAAGACCAGATTATCCTTCTGTAAGACTCTATGGGTATTTTCCCTATAGGGACCTAATTTATTTTTGTATTTACAGGGAGCTCAAGAGCATCTCGTGCTCCTAGCATCCCTTAATTAAGTTCCCAAACCCATTCTTAGGGTACCTTTTTACTCTGTAGGAGTAGCAACTGTGCAGGGAGGTGAGTTGGCAACATACTGTGGGGCCTTTCCTATGATCTTCTTTTCCTTCCTTGATCCCCTTCTCCTTTGCACCCCTCCCCTAATATATGCTGACTTCCACATACAACACCCCAGTCTGGATAGTATAGCCAGGAGCCCAGAAACTCAGTGTATGCACAGTCTGTGTAAGCAAAGAGATAGAAGCTGGGCTGAACAGGCAGTGGTAGCCCAAAATGGGAGTGAGCAGTATAATGGTGCCCTCACTCCCTATCCCTTACTACAAATCAAACACATAACTGCTGGGAGGAGAGGTATGTTATTCAGGCTCAGAGAGTTGCAGCTACATAGTAATCCAACATGCAGAGTCTTGTTCCTATTGGTAGTAAAGTATGGGACACACATGCACAATCCTCTGGAAGAGAAGAAGGCATAGTCTCTAAGGCTAGCCTCTTGGGAGATTGCCATGTTGTTTCATGTGAGATCTCTGTGTTGGATATTCTCATGTGACACCAAGGACTCCAGGAATGTACTAGAAAATTTTCTCATTCACTTGACTTTTAATCCACACCCAGGGAACTTGGTAAAATGTATGCCTGCTACCCCATAGCATATTGAGACCAGACCTCTATTTGCAAACACATTGTTCATTAGAGGAATTTATGAAAATTTTATGAAAATGAGATTTTATGATTTTATGAAAATGAGAACTTTTCATTGAGCCAGCCACGTGACTTCCCAATCATCATCATCATCAAGACCTTGCCCTGGGTCTGGGGAACCAATCTGCAACTGTGGTGTTATTCCAGCAAGGCGCATGCCTGTTAGCAGTTATCCAAGCACATATTTAGCTCTATGAAAAATGCCCAGTTCTGTAAATCAGACATCCTCTTGGTCACTCCTACTACACTGGAACAGAGGCAAGTTCTAATAAAAGAGAATGCAGCAACTAAATAGAAACCATGAAATGACAGCTGTTATTTTCAAAGCATTATGTAAACCTCCAGAATCACTTAGAATGAATCACTTGAGAATTTATTAAGTTTTCTTAATCGTCAGGTCCTGTGCTGAGTTGGGAATACAAAGGTAAAGGATGACATAGCACTGCCCTGCAAGGAGGTTGCATTCTATCAGGGAAGACAAGAAGTACTTCTATGGTATATAACACCATACTAAAGAATAAAGATAAAGATAAAAATATGGTTGTTAAATACTAAAGCTATAGTTGACTGACCTAACTCAGTCTCCCAGCAGTTTTGATTTATTTTTGAATGAGACTCTCAGAGGGCATTCAACAGTTAAGGAAAATGTTCATTTAGTCTTAACATAGCAAGTCTACTCAACAAGGATACAGCTCTTGGCTCCATTTGGAAAATCTTTTGGCTACTAGGGCAGGGTGTGGTGACTCTCCACACTTAGAGACTAGTCTGAATGGCCCAGACTCCATATGGGTGGGCCTTTGTAATCCTCTTAGGTGACCAGGAAGCCAAATCAGTGTTGCTTGAGGTCACCAGGAAGCTGTATTAAGTCTAAAGAAGGCTTGAGTCTTAGCCCCCTGGACTAATCAAGTCCCACAACTTCCTTCTCTTTTAGGAAAAGAAAGAATCTAATCCAATTAGTGGAAAAGGGGGAACGGGAACTTCACCCTAATGCAGTCATCCAATAGCCAGCACTAATTATGAAGGTTCTTCTTCTGGAAAAAGCATTTTCCCAGAAGTTCCCTTCTGACTTGCTGCTTCTGCTCCTTGGAAGATATGGGTGGCATGTTTCTGTCTCTGTCTCTGTCTCTTTTTTCTGCCTCTCTCTTTTTTTAAATTTGGCTGTAGCATGGACCTGCAGTCACTAATTGTTCAGGCCATCCAATAAGGGTCTCTATAGGATTGTCTACTCATTGATTTTTCTCTCCTTGGGACAAAAGGGGGAGAAAAAAAAAACACGCCTGAATCTTGGTCTTTTGAGGGTGTTAATAGCTGTTTTCTCAAAGAGATTGTTTCTTCTCTTCCTGGTTCCATTTTAGTCTCATTACAGCCACCCTTTACTGTATATATGCCTTATAAATTACAAGATACATTAATTTCCTTAGTTAAGAGAATGGATTAGTGAATAGGATGATGGGGTGCACAAATATCCCAGAATTCACTGTGTATTTGGGAATCTTTTTTTTTCTTTTTCTTCTGATTCTACATGTCATATTTTAAAAGCTCTTGTTATTCAATTGTGTTTATTCTTCATGACCCCAGAATCTTGTTCATGGGGTATCCTTGGCAAGGATACCAGATTGCCTTGCCATTTCCTTCTCCATTATGTTCCCATTTTATGGATGAGGAACTGAGGTAAATAGGATTAAGTGACTTGACCAGGGTCATATAGATCATAAGTATCTGAGGGGAATTTGAACTCTGATCTTCTCATTTCCAGGCCAGTGCTCTATCCACTGCACCACCTAGCTTCCTCCTTTAAGGGCTCTATGAGATCTTAAATGAAAGATATTTTATTTGTTCCAATCTGTGAAGAGGGCCAGTAGAGGAAGTATGACATGAAGTATTAGGTTCTGAATCCAGAAAACCACCTTTGAGACTTAACTAGCTATTATCTCAGTTCAAATCATTTAATCCCGGTTAACCCAATTAACTTCATTAGTAGCCCCAAATTACTGATTAGTTCTTATTTCCTATGTTTTAGCTGTGTTGCAATTTTTGTTGGTGAAGGGATTTCCCACACCAAGAGGTTCCCACACTAAGGAAATTTACAGACGCTTTGAGTGCTCATGATTGTCAGACCTCTGTGCTATACAAAGACCAGAAACCCTTGAGGAACTTGTGTTATACTGCAAGTGAGGGAGTGAGGAAGTAGGAACATTTAGTTCAATGGAAGGTGTAAATGGCTTACTGGGATTAGGATGAATCAAATCTATCTCATAATTTTAAACTACATAGATAGTATAGATCTTATATGGAAATGATTATTTTTAAAGTTCTATTTCTCTGTATCCAGCTTCTCTTATATTAAGGAATATCATATAAATCACATAAAGATATATGATGCTGTGAAATGTAACCTTTAATTAATTTACCATAATGATTACGATACAGTCTGATCTATCCCACTTCCAAATATTGGGGGCCTGTTTCTTGGGTCTATTTTGTGGTATGGAGTACCTTACACAAAGAGACTGCTTCCTGTTTCCTTCATTATACATCAGTACTGATAACCTTTCTTCCTCTCCCTCTTCTTCTCTCCATGCCTCTCTCTCTTCCCATGTATATATGTACACATTCATGTACATATATGTAAATATGCATAATTATAGACAATATACATAACCACATATATGTAGTGATTTCTCCATTGTGCCAGATTGGTTTTTAACATTTCTCCCATGTAGGATATAAACACACATCTACATAACTTAATGATTTCTGTTCCTCCTGAACTCAGTAAACCTGAATATATGAGGTTATGATATAAACTTCTTTCTGCAGAGAATAAAATACTTCCTCTCCCATTGACTTAGCAAATGCCTGGCATATGATATGTGCTAGATACATACTTTTTGACCTGCTTTATGCAGAACAGATCTACGGTTGTAGGTAGCTTGGTACAGTAAGCAGGAAAATTTAATTTCAAATCAGGAGAGACTTGAATTGAAATGCCACTTCTGATATTGATTAGGTAGCCATGAGCATGTGTCAACTTCAATTTCTTCATCTATTACATGGGAATAATCCTTCCTGGGATACCTATCTTCTGCGGTTTATAGGATTAAATGAGATAATATTTGCAAGTGTTTTGCAAACCTAAAAGTACTATCCAGATGTTAAGTATCATTATTGTTGTATACACTAAATACTGCAATATGTCTCCAAGGTAGCAGCACAATGGAACTGTGTCCTAAAAGCCTCTGATATGATCGTTAATTTCCATTTCAACTTTGAGAAATTTGGCCAAGCAAGTCTTAAACAACACCTAATGAAGAATTTCTGCCTTGACCAAAAAAAAAATGTGGATAAGTAAACAGAGATTCTTTTACAGTTCCTTACAGATAAGGAAACTGAGGCTGTAAGGAGGAAATGACTCATTTGCATGTTCAGAAAGGCCTTAAAAGTTGGTGAACCTTTAGGGTAACTTGGTAAGTGGAAGACAACCCCCCCCCAAAAAAAAAGCCCCATCCTACCCTTCAGCTACATGCAGTTAGTTGCAGTTCTCTGCCTCTACTTTATAATGTGGTCAGGACATCAGGTTATCATGACCATGCCAACAGGAGAGTTTGTTGAATGAGCTCATGTATAAATAACAGCTCCAACGCATGGTGAACGTTTACGAACCTCATTATGTATCAACCATTGTTTAATGGCTAGTCCCCACTTGGGCAGTGAAATCCTGCTGATTTACTACTTATCAGGAATAAATTACAGTTTAGAACTTGGATTTTTCATGGTTTTCTTTTTGTCAGCATAAATAAACTTAGCTAATAGGGCTATTTCCCACTGCCTAGTAAACTAGCTGCTAGCAAAAGGCTTCCTGGCTTGTAAGAGGATATGAGCAAGATGAGAGAATTGCCTCGTTTTTTTTACCTGGATGTGTTTTTAATGTCGGGGGCTTTAGGGAATGGATGTCAGATGCTGCAAGTTATTAGCATTTTCTAACACTTATTTTTCGTTCACATCTTTTACTCTCCATTTGTGAAATAATGTTATTATTGCAGTTGCCATTAGTACAGTAGAATGGGAGATAGTAATGGATGGATTTCATGTGACCAGAGGCCCATTCCACTTATCAGTTCTATTACTCTCCAGGTGCCTGGACCTCAGGGTAGAATCTGGATTGCTGATTTCTCAAACTTTAAAGAAAGAAGTTCATAATTTTGCAACAAAACCATAGCTGAACTGGAATGTAGTTTTTAGGATTTTTTGGCTCAATCCCCTGCATTTCACTTGCAGCAACAGCTTTTTGGTATTAGTTAACATTCAAGGAATAGTTTCAAGTTTTTACAACTGCAAAAAGGTCATTATTTTTATCAGTGTGCTGGAGGTTATTTTGAGTTTGACTATGGAGGGCTCAACTCAATAAAAACTCAGCCTGAATTCCACAGCAGGATGCTTGAGCCATGGAAATTCAATGGGGGAGCTAGCATGGGCTTCTGTGATACTGAACCAGGACTGAATTTTCATTTAATCATTCTCAAGAAATCAAAAGACAGTTTGGGATTAAATGGCAAATCTTTTAACTAGGAGTTCCTCAGCCAAGCCAGCCAATTAGCATTCACACAGAAGAGCTGTGTTATGTAAGAGTGCCTGGGTAAAATGAAGAAAATAAAATAACATCTCCCTACATTAATAAAAAGGTACCTCAGAGGTATAGAGTTGTAATGAAATAATCACTCTCTCCAGAGATGGGAAAGATAGGTACTTCCCCCTAGCCTCAATAAACCAGAAAAGGCTTTCTGTACATTGGCCCGTTCTCATGCCTTTTGGTTTAATTGGGAATATTAGCACGAGTGAATGACACTTGACGTAACCCTCTAATTATACCTTTTGTTACATTCAGTTTTGTGAATGATTCAACAACCCTGTTTTCATGTCCTGCCAGTTTGGAACTTTTTTTTTTGTCTTTTTTACTCATTTGAAAACAGTGACACCTTGCAAAAAAAAATGAATTATGTATCAGTGTAGCCCAGGTTCATTTTATGTATTCATAAAACCTTTGGCCTATTGAAATCTCCTTCCCCAGCTTCAAGTGTGTACCTCAGGGGCTTAGAGGCCAAAATGGAACAGGAGTTGGCTTAGAAAAAACACACATTTCTGGCAAGACTGAACACGAAGGAAAAGCTTAAAACCTTCCAGAAATGTAGCTGAAAAGGGCTCTCAAGCAATTGTTTACCCTTTTTACTCATAGAGCACCACTCAGTCTTTGGACTCAACTCTTACCAAAATTGTTAATGGTATGTAAATGTCAAATGTTGGTTCTCAACCAATGAGTCCTTCATTATTATTATATAGCTCTTCCTATTTTTAAAAAAAGTATTTTTAAGAAAAAATGGAAAACGGATTCAGAACCATTTTTGCTGTTGAACTTTTCCGCAAGTTATGTCTGTCCCATCATCAATCCCTCACACCATAACCATGGAAGATTTGGCATCTTGCCATGTCCCTCTCTCTGGGTCTCAGTCAGGACTGGTAATGGGACAAAGGTGCCCTGGGTTTTGTTTCCAGCTGAGGCTGAAACATGGAGGTTGCCTGAATTAGGCAGAAGAAAAGGCTGTTCCTTCTGCTTTTACATTTCCAGGATAGCTGTCACATCCCTTTCCATGTCAACAGGGCCTGTTTTACAGGTAATCTAAATGGCTCCCACATTGTCTGAATGTGGTCCTGCTGAGAAAAGTTCTGTGTCCTCAGAATATTTTTCCCACTGGGAAACCAACAATGAGTAATAATTTGCTTTCTTGTAGTACTTTAAAGTTTTTTTTTAAAGAGCTTTCCTTGGCAACAACTCTATGAAACAAGTAGTGCAAGCACTGATACCCCTATTTTAAAGATAAGGAAACCAAAGGTTGCAGAGTTTGGCACTTACCTGGAATTTCTCCACTTGTGCACTATTCCTTTGTTGCTATTCAGTTGTGTGTTATTCTTCTCGACCCTATTTGTACTTCACAAAATATTAGAGTAGTTTGTCATTTCCTTCTCCAGCTTATTTGACAGATGAGGAAACTGAGACAAATTGGGTTAAATGATCTGCCCAGGGTCTCACAGCTAGTAAGTGTCTGACGCCAGATTTGAAAACAGGGAGAAAAGTCTTTCTGATTCCAGGGTTGGCACGGTATCCATTGTGTGTCACCTTTAGCTCAGAACAGTGTTTCCTTCCAACAGAAAGCATCCTCACGAGGTCACCCTTTAAATATCTGTCAGTCATTACTACCGCAATGTGAATTTCCTTTGCTGAGATCAAGTTTTATTTTGGGGGATGAGGTGATAGAGGGCAAAGAAGCATCTGAGTGGGCACTGGGTTCCTGAAATGGAGCGAACATTAGAATCCCAAGGCTTGGGGTACTAAAGACAGACTTTCTCTAGGACCAGTGCAAAGAAGTCAGTGATAGATCATACCAAGCACAAAGGAATCATTTTCTCATCACCACTACCATTGGATGTCCCTAGCACCTCTCAAATTAATGGGATCATTATTACTTGGTTCCAGTCATAATTGCAGTGGGGAAAAAAAAAAGTTCAGTAGTTTGTCATTTGTAGCTTCTCTCTCCCTCCCTCTCTCCCTCCCTTTTTTCACTTCCTCTCTCCCTCTCTCCCTCACTCTTCTTCTTCCTTCCCTCCCTTCCTCTCTTCCTCTCTTCCTCCCTCCCCTACTGTCTCCCTCCCTACCTCTCTCCCTCATCACTTCAGTTTTTACTGGCTTCTCCTCACCATCAAAACTCAGCAGTCCTTTGTCTCACTCCCTTGCATACAATTGACTCCTTAATCGGTGATAAGCAAATTCAAGCCAAAATAGTTATGGCTTGGTTTATTACCCTTCATGGGCAATAAAAAATTTTATTTAAGAAGAGTGTTTCTGGAGACAGCAGAGTGTTAACTCAAAGGTATAAAACTCACTAATTATGGTAGTCCTCTGTGTGTATGTGTGTGTGTGTGTGTGTGTGTGTGTGTGTGTGTGTGCGTGTGGGCATGTGTGTGTTCATTTAAGCAGTACCATACAAGTTTCATCATATAATCCAGTGCCTAAATTTTAGACCAGTTCTGGCTTAAAAAAAAATCATGGTTATTAGCTCATTTTTTACTAAACATTTCAAATATATGGGGCATCATTACCTAATTCATGGGGGTAAATTAGAGAAAAAAAAACAACTTTGTTTTTCAGGCATTCCAACTTTTAGGAGGGAAAGGACACTATCAGAATAATTTCTAGTTATACTGTTATATTTAAGGTACCCACTTATTCTTTTTGTACCTCTCAGGGCAACCACAGGGACTGTTTGTTCCAAAAAAAATGTCTTCCACAAGCCCCAGTTCACCTTGAGTCCTTCTTAAAAAATTATGAAAGACGAAAGAGCCGGGAGAGGAGGGCGATCGATGGCCAACATTTTGCAGGGTGTGTGTGTGTGTGTCAGGCTCCACTTGGAAGGCTCCTTTCTCTTTCTTCAGCAGCTTTTCAGGCTGTAATTTTCCACAGCTGCTGAAAACTGACTCAAATCATTTTGCATGGTCACAGTTATCCTGGCTGCCAAAAACAGACCCAGTGGTAGCTAATGGAAGCGTGGTTAAGACAAGCTCCCCACTTGTTCCAGGTCGAGGGGAACACCGAGTATTTAGCTTAATGAGCTAACACCTGGAACATTTTCTCTCCAAGTACACAGAGACTTATATTTATGTTGGAATGTGTCCTACTGCCTTTCAGGGCTTAGAAGGCTATCTTTAGAGAAGTATCATTCTCCTATCATCTCATCAGAAGATGAGGAGCTCAATTATTATTTCTATGCCCCTTACCAGAACAAAAAACAAAGTAGATCTCTGCTCACCCTAATAAAAGTCCCTGTCTAGTATAGGAAGTGTTAATGTATGAACAAATGAACGATCGTTTTGTTTCACTCAAAAGTAGACACTTTGGTATTGATATCCATAGTGGATGCAAATGACTATGTGGATGACTTTTGTTTCTTAATCTGGATCTGTAATTTTATCAGTGCAGGAAAATCCTGGGGTGGAAACTTGATTCCCTGATGGAAAATTGCCATATAACTTGTTATTTTAGAGAGGAATGATGAGAGGTGAAGTGATTTATCCAGAGTGTCTTAGGATCCGAGGGTTAGTGCTAAAAGGGACCTCTGATGCCATCTATTCCAACCCCCTCATGTTACAAATGAGGAGACAGAGAACCAGGAAGCCTAAGTGCATGTTGATGATCAGACAGGTACCAAACATCAGAGGCTGGAGTCTTTGAGTTTATCAAACAGTAGATTACTGTTGTCATTTACTACTGTGTCTTGAGTATTTAACCTATTTCCAGATATTTCAATCTTAATAAAATTATTATTATTATTATCATCAGTGTTACTAGAATCAGCCAAGCTAGACCTACATGCCACAGTCCTCAATTTGCTATATGAAGAAAATAAACTGGCAGTTTAAAAGAAAAATAATCAAGAAGAGTGGCCAGATTATTGGTCCTATTTCTATCATCTGAGGTCAAGAAGAATGAGTCTAATCCCTCTTCCACATGTCAGTTCTTCAAATACTTGAAGACAGCCATTCTACTAAGCTGTGAACCTTTGAGTCCTAGTGTAGTGGGCTTGTTGTTCAAAGACCAGCCTACCTAAGTTTAGAGAAGATCATAACCAGAAAGTTAACTAGTAATGGATGATATGTGTTTCAGTCTAAGATACTCATGAATACTACCTACTATTATGTACTGTGGTTATGACCCCAGGTCCTAAAGTTTGAAACAGATGGAGTTTGACATGAGCAGCTAAAAGGACAAGACATTTTCTATGTTTTTCATGATTTCTTTGTCAGAATTATGTTCAAGATAAAAATGTTTCAGCTACCTTAATTATCTAAGAAAGGAAAACCTCAATGAAATTAAAAAAAAATCTAATGAATTAGCAGCCTAGAAGTGTAATTCTTAATCCCTAAGGTGTTGGCACAAGCAATCCTCCCCCATCATTCTTTGGAAAGGCTTGAACCAATCCACTGAAAAAACTCAACTCTGTTTTTTTCCACATGCCCTGCACTCTCCATCCCAAAACCCTGTGAAAACCAAAGGGGAAAGAATTTGTCAGGGCTAGAACAGTTCTGTGATAGCATTCTGTGATGCAGTGGATCTCAGTCAGAAAACTGAGGAACAGAAGGATGTGAGGCAGGATAGCTTGTATAGTTGTGTGGCATTCCACTGAGGGAAAAAGCCCAGCAGACTGCTGGACCAATTTTGTCCCCAGCAAAAGTCACTTGGGATAAGAAATGAAGCAGATGAAGTATGACTTGTACAGTGGGCTGGAGGCTGAAATAGGTCTTACCTCTAGGGAAACCCCAATTAAAGGAAAAGTAGTCTGAAAATGAGTGACAGTGAAATGTAAGGGATAAAAAGACTCAAGGAGAAAACTGCATTGAAGACCTTGGACATAAGCAGATTAAACCAAGAGGAAAAGATAACAACAGAAGGGAATGTGATCTCTAGATCAGTTGTCTAGAGTCTATGCATAAATATTGTAAGACATAGAAAAAAAAAAGAAACAACACCTGGTGATATGGGATTTTGTGGAAACCCAGGAGAGCATGGAACCACAGCATTATGTGCCTCAATAGTTTAATTGAGAAGTAAAAATTATGAAGGCAGAATTTGTAACCTGCACAGAAAAAGTTAGTAGAAAAGACAAATTAGAATACATGGTAATAAGTCTCACCAAGAGAGAATAACTGATTGGGAAAGTAAATGCACAGATATGAGGGATAGTCAGAGAATAAAATTGAAAAGCAAATGACATTAAAAAGAAAATATAACCTCCATATTAACAAAACATTGAACTGAAAGACGGACGTATAGTGACAATTTAAGGATTATTGAATTTTAGAAAAATACAAATTCTTCTCAAAAAACAAACAAACAAAAAAACAAACCAAACCAGGTTTTGCTTTTAGCATGTATCCCTTGCTCAGTATACAATTAGGTCTATGCTTGTGACTGCTAATCTTTGCCCTAGATCTGTGACCAGGAACTGGGTAATGGTTGACAGAGCTTCCAAATGGCATCTATTCCTTCACCCATGGCTAGTTCAGGGATACCTCAGGGATTTGTTTCTGTTCCAGTGCTTCCTGCCCTGGGGTCTTACCGAAGAAGCCCTCTTCCAGTCCTTGAACATTGGAATGCTCCACATTGTGCACTCTCCTAGGTCCTGCCTAGATCCTATCCCCAAAGTCAGCAGGCCTTTTTGTCTCCAAAAGCATGTAGGAACTGGACAATGACTTACTTCTTGACTTTCCTAAACAGAATTCAATTGAGTATCTTTTCTAGCCCTTTGTGGAGGAGGTTTTAGTGGGGAGTTAGACTGTACTGCTGGGTCAGAAGGTATAGGTAGTTTAATAACTCTCTGGGCATAATTTTAGATTTCTCTCAAAAATAGTTGGATAATTTTGCAATTCCACCAACAATGAATTAGTGTCTCAATTTTTCCACATCCTCTCCAACATTTGTCACTTTTCCCTTCTATCATTTTAGCCAGGCTAGTAGGTAGAAAATGATATCTCAGGGTGATTTTAATCTGCATTTCTCTAATCATTTCTTACGGTAGAATCATATGCCATTATGTTCATATGCCACAATTTATTTAGCCATTTCCCAGTGGATCAGCATCTAGTTAGTTTCTAATTCTTTATTATCACAGACAGTGTTGCCATAAGTATTTTGTATTTAGAGTCTTTACCTTTGTCAATGAACTTCTGAGGGGTATGTGCCTATTACCGGAATCTCAAGGTCAAAGATTATGGACATTTTAGCTGCTTCATTTGCAGAATGCCTATTAATTTCCAGAATAAGTCTAGTTTCTTTCTTTTTGTTTTGTTTTTTGCTTTTTGGAGGGGGAAAGGCAGGGCAATTTGGGTCAAGTGACTTGCCCAAGGTCACACAGCTAGTGTTAAGTGTCTGCGGCCATATTTGAACTCCGGTCCTCCTAACTCCAGGGCAAGTGCTCTATTCACTGCACTACCTACATGCCCCAATAATACCAGTTTCTTGCTTAATGTTTCCCAGGGCGGTGCCCATGTGAAATGAGAAATAGAGTTGGGTTGAGAGTGGAGTGAACCACACTGGCTATCTCTAAGTATATGTAATCAAGGACTTATTATTTGTACCCCGATATCTTCATCCCCTTTAGAAAAATGAATCTTGCCTGAGCATCAGTCCCTAGAACTCAGAGGGACATTAGTGATCATTGAATACAACCTCCTCATTTCACCAATGAGGAAAATGAAAAGTTAAGTGTGAACAAAAATTGTTCTGAAGATATTAGGAAGAATATTAGAGGGCAGCAATTAGGAAAGGACTCAGTAGCATTTATTTTGAGAGCGATACCTGAGATGATGACGGAAAAAATGTATATTTCCAACTACTAATACCTTGGAATTTAGAGTTTGTCCATATTTCTTTTGTTATGAAATATGCCTTTACAGAGCCTAGAATAATATGTATATAGTTATATAGTTAATATGGTATAAATATTTGTTGATTGATTTTGAATTTATTATTGTTTCATGAATCTCAGTGACTAAAGAAATGATCATTTAGGGACCAGACTACTCATGACGAGCCTCTTTGGATTTAGCTAAGTTTACTTGTGTAAATTCCTTGACAATAAATGACTTGTCACTGGGACTTCTATTGGAAATCTTCTGGTTTGGTAGAAGACATTGGAGGTTATGCTTTATTGACACAGCCTCTGAGAATACAAGATCACCTCTGAGCCATGATGTAGCAGAGTGAAATTTTTGTGGCAAGTATACACGTGGATAAACATATTGAGCATATGAAGAAAAAAAAATAACCACCAAAACCATATCTGGTTAACAGTAAATTTAGAAAACATATGTAAACTGAATTTTTGGTTTTCCAAAGAGGCTGTAGCTTAATATCAAACTTTGATGAATTGACTTTTATATGGCAATGGTACCAATCAGTACTTCACACAGGTCAGAATACATCATTTAATATTAACTGGCTCCCTTGTTGTGTTTCAGGCCAAGGACTTGCATCGAAGTTGCTGAATCTAGAGGAGGTGTCTTGTGTCATGAAAGCCACAGAATATAGAATATGGGATGTTTCATGATTTAAAGGGGACATACACACACATACACACACACATACACACACATGCACACACACACACACACATGCACACACACACACACACATGCACACACACATACACACACACACACACACACACATACACATAGTCACAGAAGGGACTAATTAAAGGACACTGTTCCTAAAATGCTAAAGTAGATTGTGGCAGAGACTATATAAATAGGGGGCCATAGCCTTAGTATCATGGGAACTCAGTGGATGATAATTTGTGCTTTTCTTCTTGATTGACCCTGGATGATAAAAAGCAACCCAGTTGCATTCCAGTGAATTCTGAACTAAAATTAAAATGGAAAAGGATAAAAATAATGTATTCCTACCCAGCCCTTGAAATGGAATTTTGCTAATACTGGAGGAGAGCCCATAGAAATCACCAGATTTGTTTCTTTTAACATACTGGAAAGGTACTAGGGTTGGAAATAAATCAGTTTTTGAAACTTGCCACTGGTTTAAGTGGAAGCACACACATTATATGGCTGAAGAAAAATTCTTGATCTCGATGGAAGATAGATATTTCTTCTTTTTTTTTCTTATTTAGATGCGTATTCAAAATACATTAAACAAAAAAAATACTGAACAGATAGCATTTTATTAAGGTTAATTTCACATTCTAACATTTCTGAATTTCAAAAGCTCAGCGTATTTTAAGAAAAACAAACTGGGGCCAAAGAGAAAGTGAAAGGTCAGTGGGGAACTCTGTTGGAACTGGGTGACAGAAAAGCATGGTCTGGCTTCTCCCCCTGGGATGGCAGAGGTGGCAGAGGTGTGATGCCTGAAGCTGCTGCCCACATGGCTGCTTCAGGAGCTCCTGGCCTGCAGATTATAGGCGGAGCAAGCAACCATTCAGAGGGTAATCACTCTTGCTTTATCCTTCTTGGATCTGGCTTGCTGTCTTGGGTGGTAGTCCTGGGCTGAGAAATGCCAGTGTGCCAGAGCTTGTGGTGGCTGTAGAGAGGGCACCCTCCTCAAACTTCTGACATTTGCAAAAACCTTAGCAATTTGGGACAAAGCTTTCCAATCTGGAAGCAGAGTCCTATTTGGTAAAGAGCTCAAAAGTCAAATAATTGGCTGGCAAGATGATCAAGCAGAGGAAGGACTATCAGACCATAGAATCCTTTTTTTGGGGACAAAAAGGATCAAAACATGGAACCAGAAGAAGTCAACAAAGGCAAAACTCCTGCATCAAAAGCTTCAAAGAAAAAGATGAACTGGTTATAGGCCATGGAGGAGCTCAAGAAGGATTTTTAAGCCTAACCCTCTTTAACATATGAAAAAACAGCCTAAAAGAGTTTATGTGATGGGTTGCTAGATGGCACAACAAAAAGAGCACCAGCCCTGGAGTCAAGAGGACCTGAGTTCAAATCCAGACTCAGACACTTAATATTTACTAGCCATATGACCTTGGGAAGTCACGTAACCCCAATTGCCCTGCCCTCCCCCCTCCAAAAAGCAAAAAAAAAAAAAAGGAAAGTTTAGGTGTTAAATTTTTGCTTTAGGTCATAAGAGAAACACTCTAAGTTCTTGAATAGAGGAATGGAATGGGTAAGACATAATGAAACTTATACTCTTATACTTAGTAGTACTTTTCTAACAAGCCATCCCTGCCTGCATGACTGTATGACTGTATGACTCTTGTTCATGTTCATGTCCTAAATTCACCACAGGGGATCAGTACAATATACAGAGACCTTTACTCTGTTCTTTTCACACTGTATAGATACCAATAGAGCACTTGGCCTACAATTGTTCATCTCCAGTCTCTATGGGGTTGGCCCATCTGTTTTTTCTGGTCATATCTGATGATATCTTTTAGACCACTTCTTCAATATAATTCCTCATTTATAATATGTTTAAGCCTTTTGGGACTTATTACTAACCTCTTCATTGCCTTTGGGGTGATATTGATTTTTATTTTTTCAGAGATTACAGGATTTTATGACTCATAGCTATATATCACCACCAGGAAAAAAATGGTGTAAAAAAAACAGATTTTGGGGGGAAGGGAGGGAGGGAGGATGCATGGGAGTCATTTAAAGCCATGTGAAAAAAGCAGTCTCCTTCACTTAAAACAATCTTTTGAGTTCTGGCCTCAGAGGCATGCAAAGTTTGAGGAAAATTATTCTTGTATGCAGGACAGAGTGACTGGAACAAGTACAAATTGGAACAAGTACAAATATGTACATATATGTATACATGTGTGTTTAAATATATATATATATATATATATATATACACAGATATGTCTATCTATCTATCTATCTATCTATCTATCTATCTATACATCCCTTCCCCCCCTCCCGCACACACATACACACTCTTGTATTGGTAATGGAATTTGGAGATGCCCCTGTATTGGCTTGGTTTTTGTGTTGAGTGTTAAAACCCAGAGCTTGTGAATCCCACTTGTGGGATGGGCTTGTTGAGGGGAAGAGAGGGGGCTGAATTGGGAGGAGCCATGAATTGGGAGAGAGGCCCAAGCCTAGAGAAGGCCAGAAAGACTTTGCAAGAGCAGCATCCAGTATCATGGAGCCTGAGTTGCTGAGAGAAAGACTGCTAAGAGCCCGTTGGAACTGCCACCCGGAATGCCAAGGACTGAGGAGGCATGGCTGTGATGCCACTATTTTGTCTGTCTGTTTTGATGTTGTTTTGCCAGATTCACCTGATGGTGAAAGACAGTGCTGCTGTTGTAGAGGTCCTGGAACCTGGCTGTTGGTTCAGAAGCCCTGAAGGAGGATTTTCTTGTGGTATCTGCACAGAAATCCTGGAAGAGGGCCTTGCTGATGTTTGCAGGGGTTCTGGGACTGTTCTACAGGCAGGGAGTGACTTGGTGAGGACACTG
>CM053581.1:524423365-524434536 GCA_028627135.1 Pseudochirops cupreus | reverse complement strand
GACTCCAAGACCGAGGCCCAAGACGGCAATCTGGATCCAGGCCTCTCAACGTGAGAGCCCTGGCCTGAGAACAATCGCTCAGTCCCCCTGCTGCCTGTAGGCCGTGGGCGGGAAGCTGCAACGCCGAGGCGGGTGCAAAACCTCTGCGTTTTGCTTTTCTGCTCTGGAGGCCTTCCAGGCAGACTGCTTATCTCCCCCCTTTCACAAATCCCACTCGCAGCTACTGCTAATCCGCTCACCTGAAAGGCTCCTCACCTCCTCCCGTCCAGCCGCCCCTGGGGCACAGCCACGGCTTCAGGCCAGGCTGGTTTTGGTTCACAGTGCTGATATGGTTCCTGGTTGCCGAGCTGACTTTAGTGGGAAGTATCTTTGTGTGCGTTTTGGAGTTCTAGGATTGGTTTAGAGTTCTGTTTTATGGGTATTTTGGGGTGGCTATGTGAGAGCTGTGATATGTTGCTGCTGCTATGCCGCTATCTTGGCTCCGCCTCCAACAGGATAATTTCTAAGGCTAGTGATGACATCCATTTTTCTTGTTTATTCCCCAACATTTAACAGCAAATGCTCACTAAATGGGGGGTTCTCTCTGGATTATAGGTTCAGACACAATTCCTTATCACATGTGTCTTTTTTTTTTTATATTCGCAGAATAGGACAGCTCCTCTGATCTTTCCATCCTGAGGTGATAGGATAGAGCTGAAATTGGTTTGAATGGGTCAGAGTGGCAGCTATGAATAAGAATTAGCTTTATACTATCCTAGTTAGACTCATTTCTGAGCATTTGATTTCTCTAATAGCAAGTAAAAGCTACGATGGATGGAAGAGAAAAAAAGTTTAATTTTATTTTTATGACAAGTGATTTTATTTTCATTTTGGAGTATAAAAATTGAAATGACTTTTGTTAAGCAGATTAAATGCACTTAAAAGATTTTTTTTCCCTCAAATAAAATTACTGTTGGATAGAAATACATGTGTGAATATGTGTGTATGTGTGTGTATAACTCCAGATCTGAAAGTTCATTATACGTAGGATATATATATATATGTATGTATACATATATATGTGTCATATGTATATATACATATATATATTGTATGTATAAATTTATTTATTTATTTATGAATAAGGAATAGGTGCTAGATTTGTGATCTCTTCAGTACTTGAAAATCTGTAAAGAGGAAATTCCCAGTAACAATTCAAGTAAACACCTCTGCAACTTAAAGGTACAGAAATGGCATAAAGTTTCTAAGACAATTTTTTTGTGTTCAGTCACATTTGAATCTTCCTGACCCCTTTTGGGGTTTTCCTGACAAAGGTACTAGAGTGGTTTGCCATTTCCTTTTCCAGATCATTTTGTAGATGAGAATCTGAGGCAAACTAGATTAAATAACATTCCTGGGGTCACTTATCTTCTAAGAGTCTGAAGACAGATTTGAACTCAAAGAGGCCTGAACTCAGGCCGAGTACTGTCCCCTATGCTACCTAGTAGCCCCATGTAAGACCGTATTATCTTAGTTGGTTGAAACTTCAGAGATTTAAGTTACTTCTTTGGCCAGGTGGAATTTGAATCAAAATCTTTTTGAATCTGAGGCCAAATCTATTTCCTTTCCCTCTACTGACCTCCCTCCCCCCCCCAGGATATACATATACATATTTAATTTTTATATACTGATATATTAAACATATTGAATAAAGTATAGGGTCTTATTGTTTGAAGGTTTTCTTTTAGTCTCTAAATAATTTTTGGTTGAAAGGTTTTCTTTATCCCTTTACCTTGAAAAATTTAGGGGTCAATATTGGTAGCCTATTCGCTAAGTAGAAATATTTTATATTTTTCTTCTCAGGTAATTTGGGAGTTCTTTATAAAAGTAATCTCTAGGTTATGTCATCAGGCATGCTCGGTAGATGGCAATCAGCAGATTTTCTACCAATTCAGTCTCAGATTTGAGGTGTGTTCAGGATATTCAAATTTGGTGCAATAGACTATTTCTAAAACTTTTAAAAGAAGTCTTCTATAATTATTTTTGTTTCATGCTGCTGTTTAAACTGAAACACTCCTGTAAACTCAGTGGGGGAAAAGCACCCTTTCTTCCCCTTCCATTCTAAACTCCAGATTCCTTCATTAGTGCACTTTAACATTTAGGCATAACTATATATCTAGCCCACTGCCTTTTAGTGACACCTGCTGGGACATGTAGGAGAGAAGCATTTGAAAGTGTCTTCCTCTTCAGATGCCTACCCTTGTCAGATCCCTGAGTCAGCAGCACACTCTGTATTTCTCAGGGAGACTTGGACAGCTCAGGTTTGAAAATTTCCCCATCCCCTTGGGGCAAGCACTTTCCAGCATCCTCATCATTACTAAAGGAGAATGACCCACATGCCAGCATGACAAAACTCGAGAAAGTGATGGGAGCTTCATTGTGAGCCTAAATCCTTAACTGGAACTCAAACTGCCAACACCAATGAAAAGAGGACTTGTGCATTAAGGCAGGAAGTCATTAAAATAATGAATCGCCTGCATAGGTTGTGAGCTTTTTCCCCATTTGTTTAATGGGAAAGATTTATTATCTTCACAGTTTATGGTTTTTGAGAGAACATTTACATTTTCACATAAGTAACAATCATCAAGTTCCATTTCTGGGTAAATTATAGGCAGCAGACCAGCACTCTGCTTTGAGAATGCTTTCACCCCTCATACTTAGAAAACTTCATGATTTTGCAATTAAAGGAACATAAACCAAACTTAAATACGCTTTGCTTCTTGTCTGTGATTCTTCAACTATTTCAGTCCCTCATCTGCTGCTTCATTTTCTAGATGTATTTGTCCTTCCATTCTTGAAATCAATTTTCAGGTATTTGTTTTGGGGGGGTTGTGTGTGCATTGCTTCATAATAAATATTTCTTGCTATTTTAGGAGGTGATAATTTATCTAAATAAGAATTGACTTGAAATTTGTAGTTTCTGAGTTTGGAGTCAAAACCAAGTTTTTTTGGTGTGGAAACTGATTTACTCATAACCAGATAGGATTAAATGTTACTTTTATTTTAATTAAGAAGGGGGAGGATAAGAGATGCTTATATGAGCCAATCAAGCTTATTTATTCAAAATGAGATAATTCTCTTTGAAGACTACTATGGTAAAGTGTTTTTTAATCATACATAATGATGTTATTGCTATAGGGAAATCCTTTCACTAAAGTATATCAGCACCTACGGTTCAATTAAATATAAGTAGCTACCTGAGACATTTGGTAAGTGCCCAAGCAACTTCCCAGGGTCATTTAGTATGTGCCAGAGATGGGCTTTGAAATCTTCTTTTTCTTGACTCTGAACCGGACTTTCTGTTCATTCCTTTGGACCAAGAGGCCTGCCTTAGAGGCAAGGTGATTTTTCTAGCTGGTGCTAAATTACACCCGAGAATCTGATAAACCAGATCTTCCCCCAAGTCTACCTCCAGTCTCCCCACAAAGCTGCTAAAGCTAAGAGGTTCTCCACCCCAGCATCCATGCACAGTCCTCAGTTATCATTTCAGGTCTTCTTTTCCTCTTTGACGTTGTTCTTAATGCCCATTTAAGCCTCATTTCAGCTGTATAAACATACAAGTAAACACAATCAGAGCCTGAGAGAGGGCTTGAAAGCATAAAGTGGCTGCTCAAACCCCCAGAATTCCTCCATTCGAAATGAGGTAGAAGGGCTCTTATTAATTGCCTCCCCAAGATATACTCCCCATGCCTCCCCCTTCAATTCCCAATCAACTTAACGTATATTTATCTATAAAAGTTTTATTGGTACTTTAAAAACCATTGTTGTCACTTCCTAATATTGCTCTGTCCCCCAAAATCTTTTCCTTATGTCAAAGAGTTAGAGTTAAGCAAAATAATACATGGTGGCCATATCTGGAGATTTTAAAAAATACTTTAATTGGAATTCTGAAGTCTTTCACTGTTGTTTCACTTCACATTATTGTGATAATTCTGTATATTCTTATTTTGGTTCTGTTTAGTTCATTCTTATCCTTGACACATAAAGCATTCGGGTTGTTTAATAATGACATTTGATCAAGCAGAGGAAACAGAAAAAAAAAAGATTTCTGAAAGCAGATGTATTGGTAATGGAATTTGGAGATGCCCCTGTAGTAGCTTGGTTTTTGGGTTGGGTGTTAAAACCCAGAGCTTGTGAATCCCACTTGTGGGATGGACTTGTTGACACTGAGAGAGGGCTTTACTGGGAGGAGCTGTGAATTGGGAGAGAGGCCCAAGCCTAAAGAAGGCCAGAAGGACTTTGGGAGAGCAGTATCCAGTATCGTGGAGCCTGAGTTGCTGAGAGAAAGACTGCTGAGAGCCCATTGGAACTGCCCGGGACTTTTGAGAACTGCCACCTGGAACTGCCAAGAACTGAGGAGGCATGGCTGTGATGCTGGTATTTTGTCTGTCTGTTTTGATATTGTTTTGCCAGATTCACCTGATGGTGAAGAACAGTGCTGCTGTTGTAGAGGTCCTGGAACCTGGCTGTTGGTTCAGAAACCCTGAAGGAGAATTTTCTTGTGGTACCTGCACAAAAATCCTGGAAGAGGGCCTTGCTGATGTTTTCAGGGGTTCTGGGACTGTTCTACAGGCAGAGAGTGACTTGGTGAGGACACTGGCTATGGCTTTGTTGAGCCTTGTCTCCTCAGGAACTGAGATTGCTGAGGGCTTGTCTTCCAGTGAAGATGAAAGAAGGCCCATTCCTTGGGTATTCAATGCTGAGCTTAACCTTGTAACTTAAGGGTGGATGGCCTTTTGTGCTCTCCTGCCCCTTTTGAGATTCAGGGGGGGAAACCTTTGAGTTTTCTTTGTGCTTTGTGATTGACCAAATGAATGTACTTTGCTTATGGTTGGAGACTAATCTCCATTTGAGAAGAGACTTTTGACTGACTAAATGAATATTACTGTCTAGGGGTGGAGTAGTACCTGGCTTGAATTGAGAACTTACTTGCTAAAGGAAAAAGTTACACTGTATTTTGACTTTCTCTGTTCTGTGAATGTTTGCTGAATAAATGGGGTTTACTATGCTGGTAATCTGAACCTTGGAATTTGCCTTTACTTGGCATTATAGCAGACTAGAAAAAAATATGTAAATGATTTAATTTGTTGAAAATTATAACATTTTAATTGAATTTAATCAATTGAAAATGTTTTTTCAAGCTTTAGGTACAAAAACAAGGAGGGAAGCTTTTTAAAAAAAATATGGTTCTCTACTTTTATTCAATCATATAGTATTTATGAACTCTCCAATGTAATTGTCTTTCCATTTGAGATTAGGCAACCAAACTCGAATGTATGTTCCGGCTACACATAGCAATTGATACTTATCAAACAGTAAGGTCTTAATAAATGTTTGTTGATTGATTGGCTGAAAATATGGCTTCTAGACATAGTCTCTGTCCTCAAGAAAACTACAATTTGAGAGTGAAGTCAAGAAAAAAGTCAATCTATAGAAATAATTTGGTCCTCAAAACTGTTCTGTAATTCTTTTACAAATTTAGCATGGTATTCCTCATTCCAAAATAAAATAAAACCTTTGCCCAATCTTGCTACACTGCCTTATTTCTTTTAATAATAAATTTCAACCAAGAGAAATTTAATGGTCAGCGAGGTGATGAAGTGAATAGAGCATTGGGTCTAGAATGAGGGACCTGAGTTAAATGCAGCCTCAGTCACTTAGCAGTATGTGACCTTCTATAAAACATTTAACCCTGTTTGCCTTAGTTTCCTTATCTTTAAAATGCGTTGAAAAAGAAATAGTAAATCACTCAAGTGTCTTTGCCAGGAAAACGCCAGAAGGGATCATGGAGAGAAATGATTGAAGATTGATAAAGCTTACTTGATGTGATGGTAATGGAAGTTTGAAGATCTTCCATGCCCCTTAATAAATCTAAGGGAATTTGAAGACATTCCCTGCTCTTAATAGGCCAAATGTAATCACATGGATCCCACAGCGGGAGGAAATTGCTGAAAAGGTTGAGCAGGAAGGAGCAAGGGACAACATTAGCAGAGCTGGGAGCAAGCATTATGGAGGCAGAGCAGCTAGTATACATGAGAGAAGGACATTTTTGTTTAAGTTAGCTTATTTTGTTTTGAAGACTTGAAAGACAGAAGGCTTGGGGATGTCGGTACTCACTGCATTGGTTATGTGTACTAACTTCTTGGTTGCTATGATGAATTTGGCTTTCTGGTTTGGGGATATTTCTTTCTGGTATTTAAATAAAAGTTTTGGTTCTGTCTTCCTTGTGAAGAGTCTGTTACATTTTGTGATTCTGAACTACACCAGCATATTCATAGCTGCCTTGTATGCTGTGAATATCTCATTGGTGTTATATTTGACTGATGGTATGACTTAAAACAAGCAGCAACAACAACAACAAAAAAACAAAAAACAAAAACACTGCTACATCAATTACTCACATCTTGATCCATCTGGTCCAAACCCTTATTACATAGAAAATATAGTCTAGAAACATTAAGTGACTACATGTAGAAAGTATCAGAGGCAGAATCTGTCAGTCTGAAATTTAAAGTCTGTCGTACATAGATGCTACAGATTCCCTATTTACCTTCTATTAATTTCCTTAAGAAATTCTCTATTGCAGTCAATCAAAACCACTCCTACTAGATTGCCATTGTGCCTCAATAAATATTCCTTTTGTTTCTTCTCCTTATAATGAATTCTCCACTTATCTAAGTCCTGTTTTTCTTTTGAAGTTTTGAATCAATATTCTTTTGTGAATACTTCTTCAGCCGGTGGGAATATAAGCCTACTAATAAAATGTAGATGATACTAAGAACTGCTCTAACTCTTATGGAGGATATTTAGAAAAAACAGTAGAAGAGTGACTAAATTGCATATGCCCTTTGAATGAATAATTCCACTATGAGGTATATATATCAAGGAAAGCAAAGTGTAGGAGAAAATACCATGAATGAAAAGTATTCAAAACAGTAAAAAAAAAAGAAAAGATTAAGAAAAAAGTGTAGACTCACTGATAAGAAAAATAGTGGGACAGATCATTGGTCTAAGAGAGGCCATCAAATGGCCATCCTTTTATTGATAATATATTAGCATGAATAATAAAATGATTAAGTGGTGGTGGAGCCAAGATGATGAAGTAAAAACAGGAACTTGCTTGAGCTCCTGCTCCAACCACCTGTAATACCTATGAAATATGGCGCTATACAAATTTTAGAGCCCATAAAGAACCCACAAAGTGACAGAGAGAAACACATCTTCCACTGAAGGCAGCCTGGCAGGCTGATAGGAAGGGTCTATCCAACTGTGCAGGGAGCCCAGTGGCCCAGACCAGTCAGAGCAGACTTCAGGAGAGGGAATCACTAGGAGCTGTGGTGGTTTCCAGACTCCTCAACCATTAAACACCAAAGAGAAAGTAAAAGGTCAGTGGGGAACTCTGTTGGGACTGGGTGATGGAAGAGCATGGTCCAGCTCCTGCCCCTGTAGCAGTGGAAGTGACAGCAGCTGCAAATGTTGTTGCTGCTGCTTCTCCCAGCTCCTGACCTACAGATCTTGGGGTCCAAGTGACTGTACAGGGGGTATTTGCAGGAATCTCTCTGCTGGCACTGAGGCAATATTCTCCTGCTTTTACCTGTTTGGATCTGTGTCACAGTCTTGGGTGGTGGTGCTGAGTTGAGGAGTGCTGCTTTGGCAGAACTTGTTGAGACTGTGGAGAGAAAGTCCTCCTCATGGTTGTGAGGCAGATGCATGGGGAAAAACAAAACAAAACAAAAGAAAATTCTGACAAAAGCTTTGCAAAACCCTAGAAATTTGGGACAGAGCACTCTACAGTCTGGAAGCAGAGTTCTATCATGGCAAAGAGCTCAAAAGTCAATTAATTGACTGGCAAGATGAGTGAATAGAGGAAGAATAATCAGACTACAGAATTCATTTTTGGGGGACAAAGAGGATTAAAACATAGAACCAGAAGAACACAATAAAGTCCAAACTCCCACATCAAAAGCCTCCAAGTAAAACATGAACTGGTTGCTGGCCATGGAGGATCTCAAGAAGGATTTTGAAAATCTATTAAGAGAAGTAAAGGAAAAACTTGGAAGAGAAATGAGAATGATGCAAGAAAATAATGAAAAATGAGTCAACAGCCTGACTGAAGAAAATAACACCTTAAAAAGATAGACCAACTCAAATGGCAAAAGAGGTCCAAAAAGCCAATAAGGAGAAGAATGCCTTAAAAAGCAAAACTAGTCAGATGGAAAAGAAATTTCAAAAACTCACTGAAGAGAAGAATTTCTTTGAAATTAGATTGAAGCAAATGGAACCTACTGATTTTATGAGAAATCAAGATACTATAAAAGAGATTCAAATGAATGAAAAAATAGAAGGCAATGTGAAATATCTCATTTGAAAAACCACTGACCTGGAAAATAGACGCAGGAGAGATAATTAAAAAATTATTGGACTACCTGAAATCCTTGGTAAAAAAAAAAAAAGAGCCTAGACATCATCTTTCAAGAAATTCTCAAGGAAAATTGCCCTGATATTCTAGAATCAGAGGGCAAAATAGAAATTGAAAGAATTTACTGATCACCTCTTGAAAAAGATCGCAAAAAGAAAGCTTCTAGGAATATTGTAGCCCAATTCCTGAGTTCCCAGATCAAGATGAAAATATTCCAAGCAGTGAGCCAGAAACAATTTGAGTATTGTGGAAACAAAATCAGGATAACACAAGACATAGCAGCTTCTATATTAAGGTATAGAAGGTCATGGAATATAATATTGTGGAAATCAAAGGAGCTAGGATTAAAATCAAGAATTACCTACCCAGAGAAACTGAGTATAATACTTCAGGGGAAAATATGGATATTCAATAAAATAGAGAATTTCAAACATTCTTAATGAAAAGACCAGAGCTAAACAGAAAATTTGACTTTCAAATATAAAAAGCAAGAGAAGTATAAGAAGGTAAACAGGAAAAAGAAATCAGAAGGAATTTAGTAAAGATGAATTTTTTACATTCCTACATGGAAAAATGATCATTGTAATTCATGAAACTTTTCTCAATATGAGGATAGTTGAAGGGAATATATGTGTATATTTACGTATACATATATAAATATGTGTGTATATGTATATATACATGTAAATTATGTATACATACAGGGCATATGTGTGTATGTATATATATATGTGTGTGTGTATGCATGTATATATGTATGTGTGTATGTGTGTACATATATACTTGAAGGGAACAGGATAAGTTAAATATGAAGGGATGATATCCAAAAAAATAAAATTAAGAGTTTAGAGAGGGATATATTGGGAGAAGGAGAAAGGGAGAAATAAAATAAGATAAATTATCTCACCTAAAAGAGGCAAAAGAAAACTGTTACAATGGAGGGGAATGAATCAATATTACTCTCATTGGATTTGGCTTAAGGAGGGAAAAACATACACACTTAATTATTTTAGACTACAGGAAATTTGGGGGAAGGGATAAGAGATGGGATGATAGAAGGGAGGGCAGCCTGGGGGAAGGGGTAGTTAGAAGCAAATACTTTTGAAAAGGGACAGAGTCAAAGGAGAAAATAGAATAAATGAGGGAGATAGGATGGAGGGAAATATAGTTAGTCTTTCACAATATGACTACTATGGAAATGTTTTGTGTAACTGCACATTTACAACCTTTATTTAATTGCTTGTCTTCCCAGTGGGGGGTGGGTAAGAAGGGAAGAAGGGAAAGAACCTGGAAATCAAAGTTTTGAAAATAAATATTATTTAAAAAAATGTTTTTTACTTGCACCTGGGAAATAAGATATACCGGCATTGGGGTATAGAAATCCACCTTGCCATACAAGAAAGTAAGGGGGGGGGGCAGTAGGGGAGGACATAAGTAAGAACAGATTGGGGAAAGGGTTATTCTCTATGCTTGCTATATTGTGGTGGGAGGTAGGGGGAGAAATGGGGAGAAAATTTGGAACTCAAAATCTTGTGGACTTTATGTGATCAATCTGCATACCATAAGCCTGACGATAACATCTTCTTTTCACCTCTTTGTATAAAAGTGGTAGTCTGAAGGTATAATAAGAGATATTTGTTACAAGACATGACCCATGTATTAATTTGTACTTCAGTGTTTTAAGCCAGAGTAGATCAATTGGTGGGTCTGTGATGTTAAAATAAAATATATATGGATAAATCTTTTAACATTAGTGAATAACTATTTCCTTGGTTAACCTTAACCTTTTTTTGTTCTTGTTGTTCAGTTGGGTCTACTTCTCCATCATCTTCTGGACTACAGCAGGTCACACCCTTCTATACTCTATTCTTTCTCAAAGTTTGTTGAAGTTCATGCCCATTGTTTCCAGGCTACTATCTGTCCATTTCATTTTATTATATGCTCTTTGTTTTATGCCCTCAATCTTTCCAATATCAGGCTCTTTTCCATTGAGTCCTATCTTCTCATTACATAACCAAAATATTTAAGCTTTAATTTTAGTATTTGACCTTCCAGTTAATAGCCTTAATTTCTTTTAGTACTGACTGATTTGACCTCCTTGCTCTCAAAAGTTTTCTCCAGCACCACAATATAAAAGTTTTGATCCTATGGGCTCAGCTTTTCTTCTAGTCCAACTATTGCAACCATACTTTGCTACAGGAAAAAAAAATTAAAAAAACATAGCTTTGATTATGTGGATACTTATTGACAAGGTGATGTCTCTGCTTTCTAGTATCCTGTCTAGATTTGCCATATTTTTGCTTCCAAGGAGCAAGAGTCTTTCATTGTATGGCTACATTCACCATCTGCTGTGATCTTTGAACCCAAGCATATAAAATCTGAGAGTGCTTCCATTTGCCCTGCTTCTATTTGTCAGGAAATGATGGGACCAGTTGCACAGATCTTGCTTATATAAAGCTTCAAGCCAGCTTTTACACTACCCTCTTTACCCTCATCAAGAGGCTTCTTAATTCCTCTTCACTTTCTGCCATCAGAGTGATATCTTCTGTATATCTGAAATTTTTTATATTTACCCCAGCTACCTTAGTTCCAGATTTTGATTAATCCAGTCTGGCTTTTTGCATGATGTACTCTGCATACAAGTCACATAAATAAGGTGACAATATATAGCCTCATTATACTCCTTTTGCAATCTTTTTTGTTTTCCACTTTA
>CM053581.1:524407195-524422865 GCA_028627135.1 Pseudochirops cupreus | reverse complement strand
CACACACACACACACACACACACACACACACACACACACACACACTCCAGCTACTCAGTTCTCAGCTTCCAGATGCTGGGAGAGAAACTCTCCCTCTCTCTTTCAGCCAGCTTCAGTCTCCACAATTCTTCTTTCACCAGGAGCAACATTCCAATTCTGTCTCTCTGTCTCTAAAATTCTTGCTTATATACACACACTGGCCTCCTTTCTCAGCCAATCCCTTTCTTCCACATCAACAGGGGAGTTCATGCCCTCTCAACAGTGGGACAGAGTTCATACCTTCCATACTTAGCCCCAAGTTACTAAGTGCTAAGTATCTGCCAAGTTAATTGCTGTTACAGTAACCTATATGACTGATTATAAACTAGTACCCTTGACAGTAACAGAAATATTCAGAAGAGGGGAGAGTTTGGGAGGGAATGGTCTTGAGTTCAGTAAATGAAGGTCCATTTTACATTTGTACCCATTTCCATTCTACTTTGTTGATAGCAGAATTAAATGGCTCTGAACTATCATTTTGAAAATTCTTTTTTAAAATGAATATAAACTCCAGTCTCTTGGGTTTGAAATGGCTACATCTTTTGTCTTATTGTACTTGCATAACACTGACTGCCTGGTGTTTGATAGTGTGATAAAAAGCATTACACCTGTACAAATAGAATTCATCTTCAGTGCAAACTAGCATATTTTTACTTTGTGATTAATGAGCTTACAGTTTACAAAAGAATGGAGTCACATTATTGGCTTTAAAATTTGTCCTTTCAAAACTTCAAATAAGATTTGTTCAATCCTTTGTAAAACATATGGCTTAAATCTCAAAGATTCATTGTGGGGAAACTGCCAGGGAGGTAGGCAAAGAGGATTGTATGAATCACAAATGATTGTTCTGAAGCAAGATTTGTTGGGTGATCTCAGATGCTCTTCATAATTGTTTTCCCTAATTATAGAAGAAGTTCATAGTTTTGGAGGTAAGAGGAAATTTCAAAGTCTTTGGAACTAACGTCTCTTACTATATGTGTATCACTTATTCAAAATATTAGTAATAAAAAAGAGCTTTAAAGGAAAATCTAGAATAAAACAAATGAAAAAGCCAGAAAGACACCATACAGAATTCCAAAAATAAATAAACTATAAAATTCTGTCTAAAGACAACAATAAGCATTCTGTGAATATATAACACTTGTCTAATGTTTCCTATCTATGCACTATTAGACTATATAGCATGTTCTTTATCCATAGATAACTCTGATTTACATAAAAACTTTAAGCCTTACTAAATATTTTCCTCACCTTAAGTCTATGAGGTTAACAGGTTAAGTATTATTTTTTTCCATTTAACAGGTTAGTAAACTGAGGCTCAGCTCTTTGACTAAACCTACCTCACTATGCAACATGACCTCCAAATCTCAAATTTCTTTTACCAAATAGGTTATTATATTCTACCCAGGAGGAAAAAAAAATGAGAAGACCTAATACTGCATGATGGAGATCTACAACAGACTGATTCCATTTTACATGATTGTTACAATGAGCAGTTCCCACCTCTCTGATAGACATCAATGGGGTCCTATCTCTAGGAGCTAAAAAAGTATGATCAGTCAGTCAACAAGGGAAAAAAATGTAAGGGGAAAAAGGTAAAGCTGAGTAAGAGTCTTGGGAATTTAAATTCTTCTAATATAAGCACTTCCACCTTCCTAAACCCTCCCACCCTGTATCAGAGTTTGAATTTTAGATTTAGAGCAAGAAATGGAATTCCAGACTTTTCACCATTATGGGGAACATTGACCAAATCCACTTTTTCTACAGTGTCTGAAACCTCCACAAACATGCATGGTCTCAGTTTGAACAGGAAGGAAATCTTGACTTGGAATCCCAAGCTCTCCAAACATCTCTTCTAAATCTTTCTTTCCCACCCATACACTTTAGCTGTACTCTCACCTCATCTTAAGCACATTTTTTTCTTTTTTTTTTTCATCAAAATTAATTCTCCATAGGAAATGACAGGCCTACAAATGAACTCTTGTACAGAAAGGGCTACTGTGTTTATCTGAGAGTGAGGAAGGTGATCCTCTATGTTGACGGCATCTGATGGTTGAAAGAAACAGGAGACTTATGAATTGATTTTTGAAACTGTATCTTGACAATTTCATTTGATTAACTTGAAAGCTATTTCAATTTTGAAAATGACAAGCTGCAAGATTCTGGGCAAAGTATTTCCCCCCTATAGACTTTAATGCTTTACTCATAAAGTGAGGGCAAACCTGGGCTAGATCATGTCTAAGATCCTTTGCTGCCATCTGAACGTCTGAATAAATCCAGAGCCTAATCCTAATACACAGAGATGTTTGTAAGTTTTCATAACGAATATTTTTCAAGTCATTTCTGATCCTTCAAAGAAAGTAATACCTTTGTTGCAGCAATTTAGTTTTGAAATGATCACATGCTGTCTTCTTGATAATTTTTAGGCACAAGTAGATAAACTAGTTTGAAGCAACCCAGTTAATCTGATTCAAACTTTCCCCCACATAATTTTGTATGGAAAGGCATTTATTTACTAGAAGAGCACAACCTCATTCTTACAAGTATGGAAATTGCCATTGGGGTCCTCCAGAAAAAAAATTCCCTGGCTTTGCAAGATAGTATTTCCTTCAATTTGATGGGTCACAGCAGGGAATCTGACAATTAATAAATCATATAAGCCCACATAGTTATTGTGTTGAAAGATTTATTATGGAGAGAACATATTTTTAGTAAATAACTAATGCTGTCCTTTCTACATGCAGATCATACCACTGACCCACCAACAATAGATTATGTACTTGAAGTTGTTTTTTCAGTAGTAACTCTGCATTGGTTGGATTCTGTTACAGATTCTTCATTGTTGTTATATCCCTTATGGTCAAAACATAAATTGATAAGCTTGTCATCCATCTAGAATTGAAGTTTTAATTGCTTTTTAAAAATCAGTTCAATCTGTTATTACAGAACAGGGAAATAAAATTCTGATTCACTCAGAAAACCCCTCTTTAACGTTGTTAGTTATATACTGTAGCCAAATATATTCACCATAACATCACAATCTATGGTGTAGCAAGTCCCTAAGAAATGTGCCTCTCATTACAAAGCCCCAAGACTTATCCCATATTACTATCTTATATAATGAAGAGCATCATTATTTTGTTTTCATTTTCCTGATTAATAATTGTATATTTCTGTAAAGCAAAGCAAGAGCAGTTTTCCAGAAGAATGCTGCTGTTAAAAACTTTCAAGGTTCTGATTACATAGTATAGTGAACACAATATTTATTCAATAACAAATGAGAGCAACACATTCACAGAAATCAAGGTATAGCATTCACAATGTTACAACTTATCACAGAAAATGAAAATACAGCATTCACAACAACTTATCACTAAGATGGTCACATGGTTTTCACCATAGTGGTCACAAAGTTTTGAACAAAGTACATTCATTTAGTCACTCTATCATTTATTAACTCAACCATTCAATCATCCTTAAGGAGGCTTGCCTCCTTAAGGGACACAAAGTATAAAAGTCAAAGTTCTCTACTCATGGGGCACACCAAGTTACAAATCAATTGCTATTCAGTCATCATTCACTATTAAATCATCAGAAAATACACAAGCCCTCCACCCCTAGGTCACTAATAAATTACAATTTCTCAGTCAGTACACAGTATCCAAGTAAACTCTTCTTTCAGCTTGACTTGGGATGGTATCTCAGATTCCCTGGATCCTCTTCCATGGTCCCAAATCCTACCTGGATTCACCAAACTGTCACCTGGGTTCAAAGACAGACAGCTCCCAGGTCCTTGTCCAGCTCTCTGTGCACTTCCTGTTCCATGCTGAAGCTCACAGCATCTAGTCCACCTTAAATCATTCACAGTCTCTGTTCCAGAGAAGCTAAGGCTTAACAAAGCCACAAACAGGTTCATGCAAAATGTCAGCATCATATTCATGCTTCCTCAGTCTGCGGCAGCTCCAGCTGACCTTCGGACATCTCTAGAAGCTCCCAGAAGCTCCTTCTGGTTCCCAGAATCAAAATTACTTCACCCAGGTTCCCAAAATCAAAATAATTTTCTCCAGCCAGGGCGGGGAGCAGGGGGGAGGGGTTTCTTCTTTAGTCTCCATAGTGGCAGCAAATTCTGCCTCCATGAAGCTTGCTCCAAGAAGTTCTGTCTGACCCAACAGGGACTTCTTCTTATATACACATGGCATTAGCTCCTTCCCATTTTAGCCAACCCCTTCCTGTTACATCAGCAGCAGGGGTTCATACCTTCTGTTTCTCTATCAGAGGCTTGATTAATTACTAAGTGCTAAGTACCTCTTAGCTTAGCAATACAAAAGGAAATTCAAATTTCATTACTATTACAATTTCTTAACTTATTAAGGATTTATGTTGATAGTAATTATGACTTTTATAAAGTTTTTCAAAAAAAGAATGAGCATAATTCACCCCAAAATATTTCTAACTTTATGATTTTTTATTATTCTAGACACAGAGGGATTATGTATGACTTTAAAGTGATTTGAAATACTACCTTATCATGATCCTTCTGATTTCCTAAAGTTATTTATACCCATCAGTCAATAAATACTTATTAAATGACTACTATGTTTCAGGCATTTTGCTCAATGGTAAAATTTATAAATTTATTATCATAAACATGAATACTCAGGGCTCAGTTTAGACACAATAGACTGGTTTAAAGTATAGTATTGTCATTTAATAACTTTGTAACCTTCAGGGAAATTATTTAACCCTTTTAATCTCAGTTTCCTCATTTGCAAAATAAGAGAATTAGATTAGACAGGTACTAATGTCCTTTTTCATCTCTAAATCTGTGAAACTATGAAAGAGTCGAATAAAGCCCTAGCAAAGAGCATGTCCGGTTTTTTCTTTTGTATCTATTTTAGCTTATAATAGCAAGGTTAATCATCACTAGGCTTGATATTTCATCAGATTTTGGTCTATGAGAAAAGGAAAAAATGCAAAATGACTTTCTATTCTATGAAGTTGTCTTCTTCCACAGGAGCCATAGCAAAATAATGGAAAAGTAGAAAAGTTATTAATAATTATACAGATTTCAAATTATTTATGGGTATAAGCTTTAGCTATAGGTGATATCCTTCTCCAGTGACTATTGGAGGGACTGAATCATATCTATTTTCAAGTTCTTTTTTAGAAGTGAGAACAGAATGGAATGGATGGATAGTACATGAAACATTTTTAGTGAGACAACCAATGAGATGACTACAACCTGTGTGTCAATACCTTTTCAAATGATAAGGAGACAATTCTGCAAAGAATGTTTTAGGGTCTAGATTAATTCAACATGTAATTTAATATTTGGTAACTTAAATGTAAAGATGGGCTTAGAGAAGCGTGTTGGAAAACATGGTGCAAAAGACAAATAAGAGAAACCAAATCTTGTTCATTTTATAGAAATTTTATGCATATATATGTATGTATGTTATGACTACATATTTTAAAGGATTAGGAAAGCCTGCAAATGAAGATCACCAAATAGAAAAACAAAGATAAAATTCATTATATTTTAATAGATAGGAAATTATTAAAGCTAGGTACCAATTAGTGCAAATAATGGAGCTCCTATATGAATTTACACTATTAAAAGTTTTAATTGTGTAAATATAGTCGTTGGTTCCAGACCAACAGAAATATGCAGTGCAAATTTGAATTGTGTAAACTATATCAGAGGATCCATTATTTAATCAGGACTACTTATAGTTGTAAATCTGGGAGTCATTTCTAAATTAGCTATTGATGAGCAGTCAGACAGTCCACTTAACTGGCAAGAACAAAGATGAATCTAGAAAAATAGAAAAGTTGACTTTATAAGGTAATCAATTAAAGTTACTCTTACTTGAAATTTATATGGAAGATTTTGCTGTCAAAAAATAAAAGTAGAATAAAAAGCAGACACTGGCACAGAATGTGGAATATTTCTTTAAAAAAGTGTTTAAGTGGTCTAAATCAACTGTCAATGGTAAGAGCAATGTAGCTTAGAATCCAACTCAGCCGGTTTGACGTCTTTGTCAAATAGAAGGATGGCAGCAAAAGGTGACAAATACTTATCATATAAATTAAATTTAAAATATTAAATAACAAGATGACAAGAAACTATGTATGGGCAAAATTAGCTAATAAAACAGGGAGAAGCAGTAGAGGATAAAAACACAAATTTGCATGAAATTTCATGAGAGATATGATGAAACCATTATATGATGACATTTAAGAATTAAACTGAAAGAATGATGAACCATCAAAATGACCTCATCTGTATGGAGTTTTTCATCACTCTTTTCTCCTTCAATGATTGTAAAAACATCATATTTACACTCTAACAGCAATCCCTAAAATACAGCATGATGAAGTTGAAATAGTAATTAAAAAAAAGTTTAGAAGAAGTTCCACTACAATAAGTAGAAACATAAGAGGTCTGTACTGCAGATACCACAATAGTAGATAGATTCTTAAGGGATATAAAAGAGGAGAAAATTCCAGATAACTGGGGCATATTATAAAATGTATCATTATCTTTATAGTAATAAGAATAAGAAATTACAAATAAATTACCTATCAACATTGCTATTTTCCAGTCTCTGCAAAATCTTTATGAAAATAATTCAGATGCATAACAATTGTATCTTTGATGAAGGTTTGAGAAGAAAAAAAGAAGTTTTGCATGTTACACTGCTCAGCAAACTCTCTTACACTCTTCATGGAAGGGTATAGAAAATACACAATCCCATTATTGTGTAGTTATTATGTATTGTGTATTGACTCTAGCAAAAGCATCTGATTTGGTTAAGTAAACTTAACTATTGCTATAAAATAAATCAACAATGTATCTCCCATGAATATGTGAAAATCATGTAGTTCATTTAAAGAGGTAATAGCAGAGATAAATGAAGAAAGAATTTATTAAGTGCTTATAATCGTGTACAAATCACTGTGCTTTTTAATAATGTTTTTCAATAACTTTCATTGTATAAAAATCAAGTGAAACATAAAAAAGTTATGCTTCTGAGAACTGTCACCATCACAGAGGATAGCCTATATACAGTACAAATTGAAGAAAGATTCCCTGCTCTTAGCTATGTATGACATTGTAACAATTTTATTAAACTAAAGAACTACAGTACTTTCCAGAAGACATCTAGAATCATGGAAATGGCTGAGATGGATCCATAGTAACAGAATCACAAATGTAGAACTGGAAGTAAACAGAGTCTTTGGGGTCATTAAATCCAATCTCCAGGGCAGAAGGGGGTGGGTGGGAGTGAGTGGGTCAGGGAACAAGACAAAACCAAGAGAATGAAGCATATCATTCTAGAATATAGTATGAAATTGGATGTGCATCCAAAAAAGTCATGTCAAGAAGTCTTTACTAAGTATTTACTATGTGTCAGGTACCATGTGAGGTGTTGATGTTACAAAGAAAGGCAAAAATAGTCCTTGCAGAAAGGGAGAAATAGAGTAAATTATCTCATAAAACAGGCAAAAGAAAGCTGTTACAATGGAGGGGAAGAGCAGGGAGGTAAAAGGGATTAAGTCAACCTTACTCTCATTGGATTTGGCTTAAGGAGGGAATAACATACACACTCATTTGGGTATCTTGCCCTACAGGAAAGTAGGAGGGAAGAGGATAAGAGGGGTGGATGATAGAAGGCAGGGAAGATTGGAGTTGGGGGTATTCAGGAGCAAACCACTTTTGAAAAGGACAGGGTCAAAGGAGAAAATAGAATTAATGGAGGGGGAGGGATAGGATGGAGGGAAATATAGTTAGTCTTTCACAATATGCCTATCATGGAAATGTTTTCCATAACTACATATGTATAACCTATATTGAATTTCTTTATCTTCCCAGTGCCCGCGGGTGAGGAGGGAAGAAGTGAGAAAATCTGGAACTCAAAGTTTTAAAAACAAATGTTAAAAAAAAATGTTCTTACATGCAACCAGGAAATAAGATATGCAGGCAATGGGTTATAGGAATCCATCTTACCCTACAAGAAAGTAAGGAGTAAGGAGTTAAGAATTGAGATGGGTGGATATAAGAGAGGGCAGACTAGGGGAAGGGGTAATCATTTTACTTGCCATCTTGGGGTGAGGATAGGGGAGAGATGGGGAGAAAATTTGGAACTCAAAGTGTTGTGGAAATGAATGTTGAAAACTAAATAAAAAAAATAAATAAATTCTGGAGAAAAAATAGTCCTTGCTTTCAAGCTTACAAAGAGCTTTTATCTTGGAGGGGTGAGACACTACGCATATAAATAGGTGCAAAGAAGATAATATGTGGAAAATAGCTTTAAAGTAGAAGGTTCTAGATGCTGGAGGACTAGCAAAGTCCTCCTGAAGAAGGTGACACTTGGCTTTTTTCTTAAAGGAAATCTCTGGTTCTGTGAAGCAGAGATAAGAAAGACCTTTTATTAGGCTTACAATTCAGCAGGTGGGAATGCAGAGAAACAAGAGATAGTCTGTGGGAGGAACAGCAAGCAAATGTATGCTTGTCTAAAAGTCTATTTTAGGGAGAACTCACACAGGGTAAGTTCTCACATGGTAGTCAGAAAAAGTGATACAAAAACCCTCTCAAGCTCTCTTGAGAAATATGCCATGTGTGACATGGAAGACACTCACAGAGGACCTCCCAGCATGGCATGCCCTCATTAGAGAAGATGCTATGCTCTATGAGCAAAGCAGAATTGAAGTAGCTGGAATGTAATGGAAGAAGCACAAATTTAGAGAATCCACCCAGAATAATTATATGGACTATTTGTGCCTGAAGTGAGGTGGAGCATTCTGAGCTTGTATTGTTCTGATCAGCCACAGTTGGATGCATTGTAACTTGACCCTAAGATAGTGATGTCATTTTGGTCCTCCTTGAGAATGAAGGCAACAATACCATTACAGCTGGATTCTAGAGTTTCTGAAGGGATGTCAAATATAAAAACACTGAAAAGTTTTAGAAAAAGAGGTCCAAGTTGTAAAGAGCTATACTTTCAAACAAAGGACTTTATATTTCATCCTATATGTAAAAGGGTTTTAAATAATTATAGTGATAATAGTAATAATAAAACTGGAGTTTACTTAATGAAGGGTGGGGTGGGATTGTAGTATGCTATAGCATGGTTAGACTTGGACTCTAAGAAAATCACTTTGGCAAGTTCATATTGGATGATTTGGAGTGTGGAGACTCTTCGGGAAAGATTCATTTCCATTTTTTTGTTGCTGTTATTGACCTTTCTGCAGCTGCCACTATTCTGCATTTTCTTTTCTTTATTCTGGTCACTTTTGTTTCTACCAATTTATAGACACATTCTTATGCTTCTCTGTCATCTTTACAATCTTACTTTCTTATGGCACAATTATGTTCCATTATATTTCTATATGCTGAGTTTAGCAATTTCTTGAGTGTTGTTTTAGAAAATATTGTTATAAATATTTACACATGTATGAGACTGAATAAAACTTTTTTTTTGTAGGCACCTAGTAGTAGTGTCAAAGGACATGGACACTTTTGCCACTTTTTAAAGCACAACTCCTAATTGCTTCAAGAACTGTTTGACAAACTCACAGACCCAGTGACAATGGAATCTGTCTTTCCACAACCACCCTGACATCAACAATCTTCATTTCTTTTCAGCTTTGCCGATTTTGAGGTTTGTTGTAAAATCTCAGAGTTGATTCATTTTCCATTTCTACTATTATCAATAATTTGAAAAATGTTGTGTATGATTATTAGTTTGAAAATCTTTTCAAAATTTTTTTTCATGTCTTCTGAATACCCACCAAATGGGAAATGGTGCTTGGCATCATATATTTGTGTTAGTTCACTTAATATTTGCATATGAATCCATTATCCTAGATATTTGTTGCAGCAATATTTTTTTTTGTTTATTTATTCATTAGTTTCTCTTCAAGCTAGATGAATTGATTTTTTGGTGGCAAATATTTTCAACTTTATCTAATCAAAGTTTTTTAATTGATTGTTATATTTTGTGATTAGGATAAAGCAGAATTGAAGTAGCTGGAATGTAATGGAAGAAGCGCAAATTTAGAGAATCCACCCAGAATAATTATATGGATAAAACATTTCTCCCTAGACATAACTGAAGAAAGTAGTTGTATCTGATTCTCTCTGTCTGTCTGTGTGTCTGTCTCTTTCTCTCCCCCTCTCTTTTTCTGTGTGTGTTTGTGAGAGAGAAGACAAAGACAGAAAGAGGAAAGAGACAGAAATGATAAGACAGGGATAGACACACCTTTATGTTGCTATTTTTAATTTTTGGATGAGTTGTTACAGTAAATAAAAATTTACCACTAGGAGTGGTTTCATGACTCACATTAAAGCAAATACTTATCTTTTTAATACTAACATTTACTTCTATTGCTATACAGTGGTAAGACATGAAATACAACTGGGTCCGAAGAATTAAAGTTAATATAACACTGAAGACAACGTCAAAGTGAGTGGTCAGCATGAACAGGCTGCAACATATAACAAATGAAGAATTCAGAAAAATAGGAGTAGAAGGTATAATTAAGGACTAAAGAAACATATGATTTAGAATAGATGGCTTTGTCATGTGCAGAGATCCAAGAATGACAGATGGAAAGACTTTTACCTTATCTGCTTTGTGTTTGGTTATTTTGAGTAATTTATATTTTTAGTACATATCCTCCATCTTCATTTTTTTTCAGTTCTGTTTGCATATAACTGTTTATTTTCCCCCATTTTGTTTTCATTTTCCCCTTTATTTTCTTAATTTATTTTTACTCTTACTTTCTTTTGAATCAGCTTAGCCACAATTTCATCAGTATTGTCCACTTTTTCCAAGATTATGCTTCCAGTTTTATCAATCTAATAGGTCACGACTATGTTTGTCTCTTTGAAACTTCTTCCCATTGCTCCTGGTTGTCTTTTCTGATAAAAAAACAAAAACAAAAACATATTTCATCTGTTTCCCACCTGATAACCCTTCAAATATTTGAAGACAGATATCACATTTCTCTAAGTCTACTGTAGGCTAAACAACATGACTTCTTTTAACAAATCCTTTGACATCTTGTGTTCCTTTTCAGTGGACAGTATTAAATACTGTCCCCACAGTATTAAATACAATACTCCTAAAGTGGTTTAACCAGGGCAGGATAAAAGGAATTGTCCTGTCAGTGTGTATTTCTGAAACCTTTGCTTCTCAATGAAGCCAAAAATCATTCAAATTAGTTTCTCTTAGCTACCACCACACTGTTGATTCACGTTGTCCTCGTCAGTAATTATAATAGTCATTATACCTATCTGGGTTTATATTTGTCTCCCCCACTATATTCAATGTACTCTGATGACAGAGATTATGTCTTACTTATCTTTGAATCTCCCTTAGCAGAGAGCCTTGGAGACATTAGTCACTCAGCAATTAAAAAAAACAACAACAACTCAGTTTTATCCAGTGAATATATTTTGTATATCCATAATCTATGAACTATTGTTCCTCAAAGGAAGAGGGTTAGCCCCGATCCTCTCATTTTGGATAATCTGTAGTATATCTTTAGTGGTACACTTTGGTTTCCATAAGTGCACATACTAATCACGATTAACTTGTAAATGTGAGTATCCATATTAAAGTCCTTAAAAGCTACCCTTACTGTCATACCATCTTTTTATTGTTTAAAATTATTGGAAAACACAAAATAGGTAGGGGATATGAACAACATATATTCACAATTTTTTAAAAAATAAATTTAAAAACGTGATAAATTAAAGATTGCTGTTTCATGTTTCTATTTTTTTTTTGTAAAGTTCAATCAGAGTTTATAAGCAATACGTTTTGGGGGTGATCAAAGCCTGATTTATATTCATACTCTCCCCTAGGCATGAAATTGATGCAGTGCTTCTTTTATTTCTTATTTTATGACCACATGGCAAGCTTCTAGCCCACATAATTGTTAAGATTGTCTTGAGGAAAAGAAAAGGATTGGATGACTCTGCGTAAAGAGAAAAAAGACATTCAGTACAGCTGATATGAAAAGACTTCTATATATTCGTTTAGCAAAAAAAACCAAAAAAAACAAAAAAACATGGACACATGGACAAAGTACTTCAAATAACACAGTACTATGCCCACTCTGTCTCCAAATTTTCCTTAATGGGTAGAATTTTAAAGATATTATTTGCACCTGAAATGTTACTCCCATTTCTATTAAATTAATTCATAGTTCAATTATTTGCTCATACTCATTTAGCTAGCGCTCTTTGTTTATGTAAATCATAAGAAAGCATTGTGAGATACCCTTAATGGAAATAAAGAATGGGCTAGTCATTAAAAACCCTTCAAAGATGACTTTGACCAGAATAAACATCCTAAACTAAGAACAATTATCTTGAGTTATGGTAATACATTAAATAAAGATACTTGTACAAGTGGAGAGCAATCAGTTACCAGCTGTATTTGTCTTCCATAACAATGCCATTCAACAGGTTTATATGACTGGCCATCTTCCCAAGTTAAAAACATAAGCCTTTTTTCAGTAGTGAAATTCTAGTTCCTGAATACGTAGGCCCAAATAATAAATTGGTAGGCTTTATTTTGAATTGTTCCTGTCTAAATTATCCTAAGTCTATAATTAATCACTCTAGATTGTTGTGGAAGAAGACAGCATGTAACTATTTTTACTCCTCATTCCACATAAAGATAATGTAGTAAAGTGAAGTGTCTTTACTTAATCATATTTTTACTCCAGAGGTAATATAGCAGAGGGGGCAGTGTATTGGGTTTGGAGTGAGGAAAGGTTCAAATTCTGCCTCTGATGCTTATTAGCTATATGGCTGTGGGCAAGTCACTTAACATTTCAGTTCCTCCATGCAACTTCCTAAGACTTATCAGAAAATCACATATGACTTGAGAAAGAACACTTAATAAATGCATATTGATCAATGGATATATAGGTGGTTGCTGCCCTTGAAATCCTTTCAATGCTTGCATCTTAGAGTATTTTTTGACCTTTTGACTATTTTTTTTTTACCTTTTCCAAAGCTGCTTATTTAGTGAATGCCTAGCAAAATGTCATTTCGGTGCTTAACTCACCTTTGTAAAATATGCCTTTGGAAATATCTCCTTTGTAAAAATATGGATATTATTCTTTTCATCTGATAAGTTTTAGTTGTTCTTAAAAGATCTGTATAAAAGACAATTTAGAACAAGTATCTTAGGCCGAAATAAGAAATATATGTGTACAGGTGCAAATACGAATATACCTACATAATATAGCACATATACATGTATATATTTGATGTTTGTATTCATGTGTATATACATAGTACCTTAAAAGTTAATTTAAGAGTTTATATTGGAGATTTGAGAAGACCTTAATGTAAGATAATTACTCTCTAAGGACCAAAAGCAGTGGAAATCTATTAACACATTGTGTGTTTGTGTGAGCACATATATGTTTGTGTTATACAAGTTAATAAGACTCAACTGTACAATGATCATCTTTATGTAGATGACTTTTGGAGATAGATATATAGATGATAGATTTACAGCATTAGTCTTTTTCCTGAGCTCCAACTGAGCTCACCAACTGCCTACAGGATATCCCAAGCCATATATATTTCAGGCATCATAAAATCAACATGCCCAATATAGTTGTCATTGTCTGTCCCAAACATCTTTGTTCATAACCTCTGAGTTAACCTTATGTCTTCCCTCTTCTTCACCTGTCTTATTGGATGATTTGAGAAGTCCTGTTAATTCTACGTATAAAACATCTTTTTCATCACTCCCCCTTCTCACTCATCTGACCACCTCCTCATTTAATGTCCTTTTGTGTACTTACCTAGACTATAACAATCCTCTCTCAATTGGCCCTCCTTTTTCCTGTGTCTTTCTTTTCAGATGGATTCCCCATAGAGATGCCAAAATAATACTCCTAAAACAAAGATGTTGTCATCTCCCTCTCCTAATTAAAAAAGTTTCAGCAGCTTTCAGAAGACCAAAGGTTAAAATACAGACCTACTTGTTTGGCATGTAAAGCCATCCATATTCTGGTTCCAGGAAATCATTCTGGGCTTATTACTGTGCCTTGAGACCTCTGTTTCATAAAGAGATCATTCCTCACATATATCTTTTTAACTCCCATCTCCAGGTCTTTGCTCAGGCTGTCACCTAGAGATGGAATGCTCTCTTTAAGCACATACAACTTGAAGAATCCCTAACTTCCTTTACAACTCAACTAAAGTGTTAATTGTTTTGTATATATTTTTGTAATGGGAGTATTGACCAAAGAGGATTGAGTCTCTAGAGTAAATTCGTATTTGTCCTTCATGGTTACTGTTTCCAAACCAATCTGTCAAAGCTTGGTGAGTTTATTTCTGACAAGGAATGATGGAGGGTTGCTCAGGGAGAACTAAGTAAATATTCAAAAGGTATCTGTCTGTCTGTCTATCTCTTTCTTCTTCCTTCCCCCTCTCCCTCCCTCCATCTCCCTTCATCTCTCTTTTTGCTCCTTTTTCTTGTTTAGAAGGGAGTGGAAAGAAGCAAAAGAGCACACAGAAAGATGGACTACTACTCTTGTATCTGTTCTCAGATTTGATGATTATTATTGTTACAAAAGGGAAAAATATCCCTGATAAGTAGGGGAGGATTGTTGTATTTTTGTACATAGAATTTTCCCAGGGTCAATTTCAAACTTACTAGGCAAAAAAAAAAAAAAAAAGATGAAGTATCTTGTAAATACTATCCATTCTTTGGGAAATGGATGAGCCAGTATATATAGAAATGGTGGCTTTGCCAGTTGCCAGCTAAAGGTAAAGTTTTAAAGTTGTTTAAAGCCATTGATGCTACCCATTCACTGAGCTCCAATAAGATGGGATTCAATGCCTTGTTACAGATTGTAAGATGAATACATGAAACCTGTAACACAAAAGTTTTCAGAATTTCAATCCGGAAGTATATTATGCATTTTTCTTACCTTGTATGGTTGATTGTGGTTGCTTACAGGTTTCTTCCTAAGGTCATCTACTCTATCAAACCTCTGACTCTTCCTTCCCTTCCCCCCTACATGTGCAGTCTCCTTGCTCCTTAACTAAGACAAGCTGATAAAGTTTCACACAGAGAATTGTGGTTTCTTTGCTTGTCATTATTTTATTTTGCTGCCAATGACTTGGCCTGGATTACTTTTGTTCAGAGGCCTATAAAGAGATGGCCTGTAACAAGTACGTGCTAAAGTTTCTTTCACTGCATAACATCAGATTGATTTAGCCTGTTTTGGAATTAAAGGGAGGCACCATATTTCTTATGATTAGGTTTTTTGCTGGGAATGATAATGTTGCTCTCTGTCTCTTTATCTTTGTCTGTTTGCTCTTCGTGTCTCTTATTCTCTCTGTCTCTATCTTTTCCTTTTCTTGGACCTTACTGAGGATTGATATCTTTTGCCCAAAGCACAGATAACTTGGGGACTTCTATTTTTCTACTGCAAACCAAGACAGATTTAGCGGCATTGCCCTATCCTTTTATTCATATTGCCATTTTAATTGATGTAAATTTTTCTCTCCAGGTTGTAGGGATTGTACTTTTCCATAGTTGCTAAATACAATCAGCAGGGTGTTAATTTGATTTGAAAAAAAAAA
>CM053581.1:524386500-524406695 GCA_028627135.1 Pseudochirops cupreus | reverse complement strand
CCATGCCCTTCAATCCCTTAATGCAGAAGCTGCTAGATCCTGAGTTATCCTAATTGTGTTTCCACAATATTCAAATTGTTTCTTCCTGGCAGCTTGCAATACCTTCTCCTTGATCTGGAGATTCTGGAACCTAGCTATAATATCTCTAGGAGTTTTCTTTTGGGGATCTTTTTCAGGAGGTGATCAGTGAATTCTTTCAAGTTCTATTTTGCCCTCTGGTTCTAGAATATCCGGGCAATTTTCCTTGAGAATTTCTTGAAGGATGCTTCCTATGTTCTCTTTTTGATCATGGATTTCTGGTAGTCCAGTAATTTTTAAGTTGTCTCTCTTGGATCTGTTTTCCAGGTCAGCGATTTTTTCAAGGACATATTTCACATTGCTTTCTATTTTTTCATTTGTTTGGATCTGTTTGATAGTATCTTGATTCCTCAGAAAGTCATTGACTTCCATTTGCTCCACTCTAATATTGACAGAATTATTCTCTTCAGAATGCTTTTGAGATTCTTTTTCCATCTGACAAAATTGACTTTTTAAGGCATTCTTCTCTTCATTGGCTTTTTGGGCCTCTTTTGTCATTTGAGTTAATCTATTTTTTAAGGTTTTAATTTCTTCAGTCAGATTGCTGACTCTCTTTTCATGATTTTCTTGCAACATTCTTATTTCTTTTCCCAATTTTTCTTCCACTTCTCTCATTTGGTTTTCAAAATCCTTCTTCAGCTGATCTCTAGCTTTAAGGCAATCTTCATGTTTATTGCAAGCTTTTGGTGGGGGAGCTCTGACCGTGCTGTCCTCTTCCCGCTCTCTGCCTTGATTCTTCTTTTCCCCAAAGAAAGAATCTAGAGTTTGGTTGCTGTTCTTATTTGCTTCTTATGCTTATTCTTATTCATGGTTTGTCAGGCTGTGATTTTTTTTTAAATCTGAGCTCCACTAACCTAATTCTGGATACTGCCACAGCTGCTGCAGATCCACTGTCCCGAAGCTCTAGCCAGGGCTCAGCTCCTCTCATCCAGCCACCTCTGGGGCAGAGCTGTGGTTTCAGGCTAGGCTGGTTTTGGCTTGCAGGGCTGAGATGGTTCTTTGTAGCCTAGCTGACTTTAGTGGAAAGTATATTTGTGTGCATTTTGGCATTCTAGAATTTGTTTAGAGTCATATTTTATGGGTATTTTGGGGTGGCTATGTGAGAGCTGTGATATGTTGATGCTCCTACGCTGCCATCTTGGCTCCTCCCTGAAAAAACAATTTTTTTAAACATTTGTTTTTAAAACTTTTAATTCTAGATTTTTCCCTTCTTTCTTCTTTACCCACCCATACTGGGAAGACAAACAATTCTATACTGATTGTACATGTGTAGTTATTCAAATCATTTCCATAGTAATTATATTGTGAAAGAATAACTATATTTCCCTCCATTCTATCCTGTGCCCCCACTTATTCTGTTTTCTCCTTTGACCCTATCCCTTTTAAAAAAATGTTTGCTTCTAACTACCCTCTCCCCTCAATCTGCACTCCTTTCTATTATCCTCCCTCTTCTCCCCTACCCCCTTATTTTCCTGTAGGGTAAGATATACAATTGAGTGTGAATGTTATTCCTTCCTTAATCCAAATTCAATGAGAATAAGGTTGTCCCATTCCCTTTCACCTTCCTGCTCTTCCCCTTCATTGTAACAGTTTTCTCTTGCCTCTTTTATATGAGATAATTTACCAAATTCTAACTCTCCCTTTCTCCTCTCAACAAATTCCTCTCTCACCCCTTAATTTTATTTTTAGATATCATCCCTTCATATTCACCTTATCCTGTGCCCTCAGTCTATGTATACATGAACATACATATGTCCACACTCACATATATATTTATATAAACATACACTCTCCTATATATATAAGTGTATGTACACATATATGTATATATATTCCCTTATACTATCGTCATACTGAAAAAATTCTTATGAGTTACAATTATCATTTTCCCATGTAGGAATATAAATAGCTCAACTTTAATAAGTTCCTTAAGATTTCTTTTTCCTGTTTACCTTCTCATGCTTCTCTTGCTTCTTGTATTTTAAAGTCAAATTTTCTGTTCAGCTCTGGTTTTTTCATCAAGAATGCTTGAAAATCTTCTATTTCATTGAATGGCCATATGTTCCCCTGAAGCATCATATTCAGTTTTGCTGGGCAGGTAATTTTTGGTTTTAGTACTAGCTCCTTTGAACTCCAGAATATCATATTCCAAGCCCTTTAATCCCTTAATTAAGAAGCTGCTAGGTCTTGCATTATCCTGATTGTGTTTCCACAATTCTCAAATTAATTTTTTTCCTGACTGCTTGCAGTGTTTTCTCCTTGACCTGTGTAAAGCCACATACAAATGGCTTTCCCAAAGAATGCTGCTAGGGACTGCTTTCAAGGTCCTTATTACATAATACAGCAAACACTCTATTTATTCAATAACAAAACAGAGCAAAACATTCACAGAAAAGCAAGATACGGCATTCACAATGTTACAACTTTTCATAGAAAATCAAAATACAGCATTCACAACATCTTATCACTAAAATATTTTTCACCACAGTGGTCATAGTTTTGAACAAAGCACAATCATTGAGTCAGTCAATCACTTAGTAACTCAATCATTCAATAAATTAAATAATTTTATCATCTTTAAGGAGGCTTGCCTCCTTAAGGGTCACACAATATGAAAGTCAAAGTACTCCACCCCTGGACATTACATTCATTTAAATCACAGAGTCCTTAATTCAATCATAGAGTACAATCACAAATAAATTACAATTCCATCAGTCACTGCTCAATTCAGCAGATAGGACTTCCAGCTATCTGACCACCACATCCATACTTAGTTACCAGAGAGGTAAGCACAAACATCTGGGTTTTTAAAGATGAAGGGGCTCAACAGCTGTCCAGAGTCTCATCTAGCCTTCCCAAAATGAGTCCCAAAGCAAAATCTCACATCAAGGTCAGTCACTAGTCAGTATTAATGGAGAGGTATTTTCATCCTGATTTTGGAGCAGGCTTTCAGCTTTCATGGTTTTCCTTCTATGGTCCCATCTCCTACCTGAATTCACCAAACTGTCACCTCAGTTCAAAGGCGGACAACTCCCAGCTCCTTGTCCCGCTCTCCATGCAGTTCCTGTTCTACAATGAAGCTCACAGTGTCCAGTCCACCTTAAATCCTTCACAGTCTCTATTGCTGCAAAGCCAAGGCTTAACACAGACAGAAAGAGACAAAGTACTGACACCACAGTCATGCCTCCTCTGGCAGCTATGGCTGGCCCTTGGAAAACTTCACCAGCTTGACTGGCCTTCATAACTGCTCAAAAGCTCCAGCAGGCCCTCAGAAGAAGTTCTGCCCCCACAAGCTCCCGTGGAATTCTGACTTTCCCAGCTGGCGTTTTTCCTTATGTACAGTGTTCCTCCTCCCTTTTCAGCCTCTTCCTGTTATGTCAGCAACAGGGGTTCATGCCTTCTGTTTCTTTAACAGAGGCTTAATTTTAAACTAGGTGCTAAGTACCTATCAGCTTAGCAATACACAGGGATCTTCAAATTTCATTACTATTACAACCTGGGAACTCTGAAATTTGGCTATAATATTCCTAGGATTTTTCTTTTGGGGATCTTTTTCAAGAAGCAATCAGTAAATTCTTTCCATTTCTATTTTGCCCTCTGTTTTTAGAACATCAGGGCAATGTTGCTTGATAATCTCTCGAAATATGGTGTCTAGGCTCTTTTTTTGATCATGGCTTTCAGGTAGTCCAATAATTTTTAAATTCTCTCTACTGGGTCTATTTTCCAAGTGAGTGGTTTTTCCAATAAGATATTTCACATTGCCTTCTATTTTTTTTTTCATTTGTTTGGATCTATTTTATAGTATCTTGATTTCTCATAAAGTCATTAGCTTCCAATTGCTCCAGTCTAATTTTGAAGGAGTTATTCTCTTCAATGAGTTTTTGAAATTCCTTTTCTGTCTGGCAAATTTGTCTTTTAAAGGCATTCTTTCCCTCATTGGCTTTTTGGGCCTCTTTTGCCATTTGAATTAGTCTATTTTTTAAGGTGTTAATTTCTTTAATGTATTTTTGGGTCTCTTTTAGCAGGCTGTTGACTCACTTTTCATGATTTTCTTGCACCCTTCTCATTTCTCTTCCCAATTTTTTTCTCCATTTTTCTTACTTGATTTTCAAAATCCTTCTTGAGCTCCTCCAGGGCCTGTAACCAATTCATATTTTCCTTCAAGGCTTTTGATGCAGGAGTCCTGACTTCACTTTCTTCCTCCTGCTCCATGTCTTGATCCTTTTTGTCCTCCACAAAGAATTCTATGGTCTGTTTGTGCTTCCTCTTCTTGCTCTTATTGCCAGCCAATTATTTGACTTTTGAGCTCTTTGCCAAGGTAAAACACTGCTTCCAAAATCGAGAGAGCTTTGTTCCAAATCATTGGGGTTTTTGCAGCTACCTGAGATATTAGGAGGGTGCCCTCTCTACAGCTCCCTCAAGCTCTGGCTCAATGGCCACACACCCCAGGACCACCGCCCAAGACTGTGATGCAGATCCAAGCAGGTTAAAGCAAGAGCAATTACACTCTTGATGGTTGTTTGGTTCCCCTACAATCTGCAGGCCAGGTGCTCCTCAGGCATACATGGGGTGGCAGCTGCACAGCCACCACACCTCAACTGCTTCTCACCCCAGTGGCAGGTGCCAGACCACACTCTTCCATCTCCCCCTGTTCCAATGGAGTTCCACACTGACATTTACTTTTTCTTTGGTGTTTGTAGGTTGAAAAGTCTGGAAACTGCCACAGCTGCTGCTGATTCATTCTACTGAAGTCTGCTCTGGCTGATGCTAGATGGGGCTGCCCTGGGGCCAGAACTGGGTGACTCATGAGGGACTGTGCTCAGCTCCTCAGACACTGTGATAGACCCTTCCCATCTGTGTTCCAGGCTTCCTTCAGTGTGAGATTTTTCTCTCTCTGTCACTTTGTGGGCTCTGTAGTCCTAAACTTTGTTTAGAGTCATTTTTTTTTACATATATTAGAAGTGATTGGAGTGGGAGCTCATGCCAAGTTTGTGCTTCTACTCCACCATCTTGGCTCCATCTACACCACTTTTAATGAGAGAATTGCAAACTAAAATAAATTTGAGGCACTCACTACCTCACATCTATCAGATTGGCTAATATGATTAAAAAGGAAAATGATAAATGTTTAAGAGGATGTGGGAAAAGTGTAAAATTAATATACTGTTGGTAGAGTTGTGAACTGTTTGGAAGTATGCCCAAAGGATAAGCAAACTGTGCATACCCTTTGATCCAACAATACCACTACCTGTTTTGTATCACAAAGAGATGATAAGAAAATGGGGAAAGGACCTACGTGTCCAAAAATATTTATAACAGCACTTTTCATGGAGGCAAAATACTGGAAAATGAGGGGATACCCATCAATTAAGAAGTGACTGAACAAGCTATAGTATATGAATGTAATGAAATACTATTGTGCAATAAGAAATGATGAACAGGTAGATTTTAGAAAAACCTGGAAAACTTGTACAAATTGATAAAAAGTGAATGACCAAAACCAGGAAAACATTGTGCATAGTATTAGCAACATTGTGCGATAACCAACTATGAATGACACACTTTTCTCAACAACAAAGTGATCCAAGACAAGTAGGAAGGGCTCATGAAAAAAAAAATGCTTTCCACATCCAGATAAAGAACTGATGGACTCTTAATACAGATCAAAGCATATTTTTTCACTTTATTCTTTTTCATGTTTTTTTTTTCCTCATTTGATCTGTTTCTTCTTTCACAACTGGGACTAATACGGAAATTTATTTTACATGACTGCACATGTATAACCTATATTAAATTGCTTAACATTTTTGGAAGTAAGGAGGGAAAAATTTGGAAAATTTTGTAAAAATGAATACTAAAAAAAGTCTTGACAAGTAATTTGGAAAAAATAAATTATTTAGCAAAAGAATATCAGTAGGCAAAGTAAAATTTGTTAATTGTCTAAACTCTAGGTGATCCTTACAACCCTTTTCTTCTTTTCCTGTTGTTCTGTCATTTTGAACACAGAAAAGAAAGGGACTTGAACAGAACCGAAAGAAAGTTTTAAAATTTTAATTTGTTTTGTGAGTCTCCATGGCCCAAATATTTTGAATGCTAGGTAGCCAGACTTTGAGTGGCATGCCTCTCTATTGTTATGTAATTTTTTACTCAAAATACAGACTCTGTCTAATACTGGAGCCACACTTAAAGCCTTTCCAGAATAGTAGATCCTACCAAAGCTGATGATCAATTGGCATTATCTTCAAAAATCCATGGCCACATCTACTATATGGCATGGCATCAAAGTATGACTTTATAAAGAAATAAGAATTTTATTTAAAAAATATTTTTGTGATACCTTACTAGTCCCATTCTTCAAGGAATAAAATTCAGTGTTTCTCATTGTTTTCCAATAGTTGCCTGGGTCTTACCTCTTACATTATTCTCTCTTTTTGCCTTAAATTTATTTCTTCATGGCTTCCTAAGATAAAAGGAGGGTCCCTTCTAAAAGTAAATGACAAAAGACTCAAATGTTGTCTTATTAATGATCAGCTCTTAAGGTAACCTAAATTTTACATACTTCTAGTTAAGTCAAATATCTTCTTTTTCCTCTGAGGAGATAAAAAAATTGCTTATTCTTCACTGTATGTGTTCATAAAATATGAAGTTTCCCCTCAGTTAAATATTTTTCCCTTCTATGTTATCTTCTCTATGCCACATAAACATATATTCTTTAAGCATGCCTTTACTACTTCTTACTTCACTAAATTTTCATTGTTTTCCATAAAATCTAGAACCAGAAACCATCTTCACACAGCTTCTAACCACTGCAGAATGCTTTTCCTTTACACTGGGGAAAAAAGCTCTGTTTTGGTCCTGTTCTCATTCTCCTGTTTCTGGGAAGAAATATTGAAGACCTGGGTCAAAATTACCAAAAGGGAACATTTATTAATGCAGGGTCTTGTTATCAATAGCCTGCAAAGATCCATAGCCCTAGTCCAAGTCAGTATTTGAAGAGAAGTACATCAACATGAACTACAACCCATGACTAATTTGTGAGCAACAATGAGAAGGGGGGGCAAACTAGCCCCCAAACCAAAATTTAAAAAAAAAAAAGCAACATTAGAAAAGCACACTCTAAGGCTCTGCTACATGTTTTATTTATTTATTTTTTTAAGAAAAATCTAGTCATAGCTATTTTAATTTTTGCATTATTCTCACTTTAAGATTATCCTACTTCAAGGACAAAGGTCACTTGGATGACTTAATGAACTTAAGTTGGAAAATTTGCATCCCTGCAGCCTCTTCCCCTTGATGATTCCCTTTCTTCAAATTTCTATTTAAGGAATTGCATGTGCCAGTCATACTAATTTATAAACAAGAGTGTGCAGGTAGGCATTTAACAACTGGCTGTCAAAAAAAAAATGCTCTCGCTCCTTGGGGCCTTTGTCTCCTCAAGCAACTCCTGGGCCACCATCTTATCCAAGGCCAATGATTCCACCAGTGTCTATTCCAGGCAGCCTAATGCAGTGGGCACATTCACTGAAATCCCTACCAGCAATGTTAGAAGAATAATTGCCAAGAGGCTCAGAGAATCTTCAAAGTACAGTACCTCATGCCTACGCTACTGCTGTCTGCGACCTTGGGGCTGTCTTAAAATTCAGTCTCGTCAAAGATAATATTACAGTATCAGTAAATGTTTTTATTATCAAAGCGATAGCTGTAACCCTTAAACAAATGCCAGACATGAAAGTAAGTTGGGATGAAGAGGGCCCAAAAGCAGTTGTCCTCCATTGACATCTCAGTCACAGTGGCGACAGAGGTCTCATTACACCCATCATAAGAAATGCTACTGCCCAGGAAATACAGGAAATCGCTCTTTCTGTAAAGGTTCTGGCAAAGAAAGCAAGAGATGGAAAACTGTTATCAGAAGAATACCAAGGAGAGTCTTTTAGTGTGTCTAACTTGGGGATGTTTGGTATCGATGAGTTCTGAGCTGTGATCAATACTCCCCATCCTGCATTTTGGCGGTAAGCCAATCCCAACCTGAGCTCAGACTTGTTAAAGATGGGGAAGGGAATGTCACACTGCAGAGGCAAGAGCTCTTGACCATCTCTATGTCCAGTGAACGAGTGTTGGACGATGAGCTGGCTACCAAGTTTCTTGAACATTTTAGCAAACCTAGAGAATCCTGTCCGACTCTACTAGTCTCAAAGTGACCAGCTGACCATGCAGGTGATTTCTGCAAAGAAAGGTTATAGTCTATATGAATACAGTTGAATGTTTGGTATGAAATGGACAAAGTATTTAATTTATTTGGAGTTAAAGAACCTGGACTTTGTTGTCTTCATTTCTGTTTAAAGATAACCTATTTTAAAGACTAATCAGAGGAAGAACACATCTCCGTATTTGGCTTCTTTTAAAACTTCTTTGGTGCTGCACAAAAGGGTTCTACTTAACTAGATGTAAATTAAATTATATATTTAGAAGAGCATAGCATCCAGAGAATGTCCAAGATCCTGAGTATTTGAAAAAGAAAAAATTAGAAGACCAAAACTACCTTTCTCACTTGAAAACTTGAAAACAGAGCCAGGCAGTTTGACAGCTGAGTTTCAGTTTTACAAGGGCTGCTCTGGCCATATTCCTAATGATTTAACCCAGGGAGGAGCATTCCAACTCTGGGTTATTAGGATTATATCTCCTTATGACTTGTGACCACAATGTCAGGTTATTTCTGTATATAAAGCTATACCTTTCCCAAGGTGGTTTGTATCAGTTTTATTGTTCTGTTGTTGACATTGATAACTGTGAGCTTCTTGAGAAGAAAAAAAAAAAAGGATACATTTCTACTAAAAAAAAAAAAAGACCAGAAAGGCACAAGATGCATTTGAATGGAAAACTATAACTAGAACACCTTTACCTTCTGGTAGAAACTTAGAAACAATGAATGAATCTTTAAAAAGTGCTTACTCTGATTCTGTCTCCATATATTAAAATAAATGATAATCTCTCACTTGAAAAAAAAAAAGTTCTCATCGATCCTATTTAAGTTTGATCTGAATTCTTAACATTTTTTCCATGACTTTATGTCTAGAAAACCAACAAAAAATAAATCAAACCCTGATTTGTAGCATTTTCTTATTCCCAAGGTGTGTATGTTACTCCAAAAATTTAGCAATATTCTCTCATGAGACCAACTCCAACATGTCCTGATTTATAACATGACTCAGATGCTGATTTCAAGACTTCTTTGTCCATCTCTACACCATTTAGCAGCCTTTTCACTCAGATGACTATTCCACCCTTACAGCTTCTTTTGAATCCTTGGTTCTACCCCTAGATTTTCCATTTGAGGAAAGACCCATGCTAGCCATGTTCATTTTATAACCTGTTTTGGACTCTGACTTCCAAGACTACTTGTCCACATGTACAGTTTCCTTCACCCCTTTGTTATGTGTTGTCTTCCTCTGTTAGAATGTAAGCTCCTTGAGGTAAATGACTTTTTTTTTTACTTGAGTTTGTATTTCTAGAGCAGCACCTCTCACGTTTTATTTGTTGTTGTTCACTTGTTTCAGTCATGTCCAACTCCTCATGACCCCATTCAAGGTTGTCTTGGCAAGGATACTGGAGTAGTTTGCCATTTCTTTCTCTAAATCATTTTTCAGATGAGGAAATTGAGACAGACAGGTTTAAATCACTTTCCAAGGGTCAAAAAAGCTAGTAAGGCAATATTTGAACTCAGGAAGGTTAGTCTTCCTAACTTCAAGACTCACACTCCATCTACGACACCATTGGCACATAGTAAGTACTTGATAAATATCTCTTGATGCATAGATATATCTGTATATGGATAGGTAGAGTGAGTGTTTGTGAGACCTACTATTGCCTGACAATGGCCAGCATTTCCATCATCATTGTTCTCTTGTACTGATCAATGTGCTCCAAGTATTCTTAAGAATTTTTGAGAAGGGAAGTCATTAAATCAAATTCGTGACTTTATTGTGGCTGAATACTCTTTCTTCAATCCTATAAAGCCAGACATCTGCTTTTTGATGCAATAGTGAGCAAAATCTGTAATTTTATTGAGATTGGAATATTCTTTATCCAATTCAGATCAGAGAGGGTCTTTATAACTTAGTACCTTTGACAGTTGCCTGGGAATCTGATAAGTTAAGCAACTTAATCATGGTCATATAGCTACTCTATGCTGGAGGCATAACTTGACCCAGGGCTTTCATATTAGATGCTTAATCTTCTATCTACTCTGCCCACTCTGTATATACCATGGGATAAATGTTTTAAATCTGACATGAGAAGACCTAGGTTAGTATCCTGGTTCCACCTATTACCTGTGTGATGCTAGGACTCACTTTTTACATTTGTGAAACAAAGGATTTGGATCAAATGTCCTGAAAGTCCCCTTCTACTTCTAAATAAATGATGCTAGAACAGTGGTTCACAATCTTCCTAATGCCGTGACCCTTTAATACAGTTCCTCATGTTGTGGTGACCCCCAACCATAAAATTATTTTTGTTGCTACTTCATAATGGTAATTTTGCTACTGTTATGAATCGTAATATAAATATCTGATATGCTGGATGTATTTTTACTGTTACAAATTGAACATAACCCACAGGTTGAGAACCGCTGCCCTAGAACATTGTTTAAAAAAAAGTTAGTTATCATATGCATGTCTCTACAGAGCTGTAATTGTATTTAATATATTAATGAGATAATCATCCTCCTTCATAATAAGGTACTCTTTCTATTAAAAATACTTCATTTTAAGGTAACTGTCACATTAGAGGAAACATTATGGAAGCAACACGCTACTCTGGGAAAATCCAATGAATGTGGAATCATAGGATGTTAATCTGAAACATGGATCTATAACAGAATTTCTTTGGACCTTCACTGCAAAATGAAGGAATTGATTTAGATGACCCCTAAAGTCTTTTCAGGTCCAAAACTCTCATCATTTGAATTCAAGTTGCTTTCAGGGAGGAACTCTTCCCCCTACTTCCTTTATACCTTCATCAGCATCTACCATAATTCTCTGTATGTATATGTCTACTGGGTAAATTTTGCTGTACCAGATGCTATTGAAATATCATATGCTTATTTCATCAAAAAATTACAAGCTGTTATATAGTCAAAGAAATAATATATAGAATTCACTCCCAAGTTTAAATATTATTCCATTTGAAGTGGCTGGTGTCTTTCTGAAGTGACTACATTTATGAAAAAATAATTGTAGATTCAAGAGTGTCCTGTATTTGTTTTTAATATGCTGGACACTTTCCAGGAAAAAAAAAAACAGTTCAGGTCACAAGTAGCATTTTTTTAAAATGACAATAACTGTGAGGGGAAAAACAATGTCTATTGAAGCCAGAGACAAGAGGGGTGAGATAAAGAACTTTCTATGACTAAAAGCAGAGGAAATTATGTACAATACCCAACTTTACTCCCCAGATGGCCATATTTTCATTGGCTTATAGACAAAATAGAGGACATTAATCAACTTTACTTTTTTTTGTCCTTTTTATTGGTGGCCCTCCCTTCAGTGTACAGTACAGCTCATAAATAGCCAAATGATACATTCAAATTAGAATCCAGAAGGTCCTTGTGGCTGGTTTTTAATCACCAAGCATGTGCAAATGCTCATTTCAGTTCAAATCAGCATTGTTGAGATCACAAGCTTGCTCAAAATCATTTGTCTTTTGGTGCTTTGACTGAAGCATAGAATGAAATTAGACTTTCTTGTAGGGTTTCTTTTCTTTTGGTTGTGCCTTTGATCTTTTTCTGTACAGCCGCATCTGGCTAAGACAATGAATAGGAGAAGCACAAAGACATGTGAAAGGGAAAGGTTAACCAACATTTGTGCATTATACAAGTGGGTTTTGATTTTGGGCTTTGGCCACTGTTAAGGACAGAAAGATTCTTATTTAATTTAATTTTATTCCTTTTGAAAATGGGTGGGTCTTAAAGTATTTAAGCTTACTTAAAGTAAACACCTAAACTATGTAAACTTTTCAGGACCTCAGCACCAGGAAATGGTTTATATTGTAGTCTGGAACTCTGCTTCTTGTCCCACTTGGAAGCTTAGCTTAGAAAGGAAAAGAAAATCAAAAAGCAACTGAAAATAACATTTAAACCTATTTTTTAAACTCCAAGGATCAAAATAATTTTTTGTCCAGGACACAAGGCTACAGAAGTTTTGAATTCACTTAAGTAGGTCTTTCTTTACCTTAGTTGCTAATCATGAATATTCCATTACACTTGTAATTTGCATCAAACTCAATATCTTTCTTTGTGTATAGAGGCAGAAAGAAGGAGGAGGAAGAAGAGAGGTGGCAAAACAATCCCTAGATCTGATTTCAAAATCGCCTGGGATATCACCAACTCTAATTATCTTAAGAACTATCCCCCAATTATTAAAATGCAAAGAAAACAAAAAAAAAATACACCAAGATGACTTTTAAAATGAAATGAAATATCATTCACTTTTTTCTTTAAAAAAATTATATGTGCCATGTGTTAGTTTTAAAATATGTTGAAATTTTTATTTAAAAAAAAATGCTACTATGAAACAACTGCAAAATCACTGTGCACCAATGAACTAAAAATCCACATACTTCATTGTCAGTTTCTGCTATTAAGTACAGAAGCTCACAGTAGAATATTTATTTCTAAGGAGAGAATTCCATCCTCCATTATCCCTCCCCCACAAAAAAAATCAGAATTTGATGAAGGCATAGAAAAGAGGGAGGTTAATTAAATTTCCTCACCACAGTATTACTCAGCTAGATGTCCATTTCTTTTCTCCAAATAACTGGCAAATTGGTAATCTTGAGGCTTTCCTTTACTGTGGCAACTGTCAGCTCAATCAGCCACAATCATAGTTCTGACTCTTATCACTTCTCACCTAGAATCTTGTACTCATGTCACAATTGGTCTTCCCAACCAAACTATTCATTTTGTATTCCAATCCATCTCAACCTTACCTTTCCAATAAATCTCTCTACCTAGTCCACTGAGCCCTCCAGGAATTCTGTTTCATAATTAACAAATTTCCACTCATTTGATCTCATTTATTTTCCTCATTCCTTTCATCTTCTGAAACTCACTAAGACTTTGTTTCCTTGTCACAACACTACCTCTGATCACCCTTTCCTATACTGGTTCAACTCTCACTCATATATCCCCCATTCATTAAGCATACTTGGAGAATAAAAATACTATTGGTTCTGCAGTGTCACTTCCAGAAACTATTACCACCATCACTCAGCAATTTCTCCTCATTTGTGGTTCATTCAATTCAAATTTATTGTCTAATCCAGATTGTGGTAACTGTTATGACCCACAAGTCTTCTACTACTATGTTCATGGACTCTGAATTTCCTTTAACTGATCTTAATCTTTTATTTTTTTTTCTATCTCTCCTTACACTTTTCCCTTCCTAAACCTATTTTGTATCTTTACCTTGACCTCTATTTCCTTCATTCTCATTATTGTCCAAGTCTATCATCCTTCCTCTTACTATCCTCTCATCTTTTTCCAATCTTAACCCTGTGGTCAACCAGTTCAACTCAATATTATCATCTCCTTTTGAATCCCTTGTTCTCTTGTATTGCCAGTCATGCCTTTCCAAATCTCAGCTTTAGATTACTCCCACTATCCAACTCCCTGGTTCCTTCTCATGCACTACTAAGCAAAATGAGGAAATAATGGAACTCTTGACTAGATTCACTAAAAAGTATACTAGTTAAACCTCATCTGTGACTTCACTGCAGAAAGGGAATCCTCCTCTTTGTCCCTTACTAATTCCATATCCTCCTCTCCATAGTTACTGTTTTGAGCTTTTACTTCTCTTTCCAACAAAACCATGTTTCTCCCTTCATGCTGAGGATCTCACCCCATACTTCATAAAATAATTAAAATGGTATTCTAACAGTTCATTCTTCTGCATTTCTCCTCATCCCACAGCTTTATGACATTATTCTCCAGTCTCTGATGATGAGGTTGTCCTTCTGATTCCCCAGGACCAGACTTCTACGTGTTCACCAACTACCTCTTGACGATTTTGAACTGGATTTTGAGTAAGCAGTTGTAAGGTATGACCAAGAGGATGACCATTAGATGGACATTTTTGTTGCTGACCAGGGCAGAAAAATAATATTTTTGGAATACTGATAAAATCACCTTGAGAAAATATAGCCTAATGGGCAGAAGAAGCAGAGGAGAGACTCAAATTATTCTGAGAAGGCTAGAAAAAGAATGGTCTCTCTCAGAGGTAGAAGACATAAATGAAGGTAAAGATAGTTGCAATGCATTATTGTCTACCATCTGATGACATATGACTCTTTTCTTCAATTTTAACAATGTGACTGAGAAATTATAAATAAAATCAATGTTTTGCCCAAGTTAGACTATAGTCTAGATTATTTTGAGAATTATCTAGTTAAAATGTTACTAATCAGAGAATCTTTTAGGTTTCTCCCAGTAATACAGAACATGTGTTTGTTCTTTACCCAGATTCTGAAGGAAAGGGAAGCCAGAATATTGGGTTTCAAGTGTAGGGACATGGGTGGAAGGAATAGAAACAGTGAAGAAGTCTAAACTTTATGGGGCACTACTATAGAGGCAAGGAAGCTCTGACAAGAGAAGGTCACCTGCAGCCTTGAGGCCACATGTGACCTTCTAGGTTTTCAAGTGTGGCCCTTTGACTTCAGTCTGGATTCAATCAAAGCGCTGCACTTGAGGATTTAGAGGGTCATGTGTCACCTCCAGGTCACAGGTTCATGACTCCTGCATGGGGTACTTTAGAGGGGATGAAAAGATAACATAAAGAAGTAGGGTGCCAAAAGTAAAAGATATCAATGAAGACAAACTTCATTTATTTCATTCTCAACACTGCAAAAGTAATTTCTCTGCTTCAAAATCCTCTCATTTCTGTCCATTGTCCATGTTGTTGATTAAGTAGTTTTCCTTAAATATAAAGTTGACCATAATACTCACCTGGTTTCTAATAGCCCATAGGATAAAAAGGTAAATTTCCTTCTTTGGTCACTTCACAGTCTTGCATCTTTTCAGTTTTATTGGACATTGATTACATCCCCAACAGTATTCTGTGATCTAGTCAAATTAGTGTTTCTGCTCCTCAACATTTTGCACTGGCCATACCACATATCCTGAATGTAGTCTCTGTTCACGTCCATATCACAGAATCCTTTCCTTCCTTCAAAGGGGCCATCCTTTGATTCACTTCTTAAAGAGGCCTGTTCACCAAATGGGCATTACCGCACTCCAAATGAGAACCTGAAAACACCTTAGATTAAAAAGGCCACGTCTCCCACTGCATCCTGGGCTATTTCCAGTCTTCTTGATTGATATCTGGCCACTCTACTCCGATGGTTCTGGAGGAGAAAGTGAGGATGGTAACTTTTCACAACCCTCAATCACTCAAATCAAATTAAGTTGCAAGTCATGTCATCATCTTCCTGATGTCATGGTCCTTTTCTAGAATGAAGGACAAACCACACACACACACACACACACACACACACACACACACACCCCTTCTACATATGCCTTTTCTTGATTCCCCCACCTGCTATTCCATTTCCTCCCAAATTAGCTCATATTTAACTTCATACTCATTTTTCTCTTTATGTTTATTCTATATATGCTTTTATTTCAGCTGATTTTTCCCCCTCCCATGCAAATATAAGCTCACTAAGAGCAGCAGTCTTTTCTGCCTTTGTATTTGTACCTGCAGTGCTTAGCTAAGATTCCTTCTACATGAAGGTGCTTGTTGATTGATTACTTGCCTATTCTTGATTGATTCATAACTTTTTCAAATGGCCACCCCTAAAGACAACTATCAGCCTTGGATGATCAAACTATCTAAATGCCTTTCCAGGTGATTTTTAGAGGTTCCTTCATTATTTTACCTAACAATTCTCTAAGTCCATGGTATACAGTTCATTTAGCAAGTGTTCCAGAAACCCTGTTTTCTTTTCTTTAACATACATATATCTAAGACTACTTCTACAACTATATCCTCAAATAAAATTAAATTAAAAAGAAAACTAAAAATACCAAAGTACTTGGGAGTTAAATATTGCAATAGTGACACATACAGTCAAATTTTCTTAGGATGGTTTCACAAAGAGATACTTGTGGCATTCTAAAGTTCTGGTATGAGCACCTCCCAGTAAATTCTAAGTCTAACCACTTGCTGACATCCAAACCACATTGGATAGACAGGACATTATCTTTTCAGACTTAAGTGTTTGGATTCCTTATGAAATATTGCTTTTGTACATCATAACATGCCCATTATAATTTCTATTTTTTTATTTAAGGACAGGAAATGGGAGAAAATTCAGTATGCTGCTAACAACTATGTGTCATGAGCTAACCAAGTGCATACCAATTCAGAAACTATCAAGATGTTTGATATTATTTTCCCCAGTTTCAAAATGAAAAACAAACAAGAAGGATCAATTATATACATTTCATCATGCCCCACAACATGCCAAAATGATTTTGTCTTTGTCTAATTTTAAAATCATATTAAGAACTGATGATTATAGGAAAACAGAAGGGAAGAGAAGCTGGGATAGACTTTTAAAAAGTATCATCAAAACTAATACACGAATATCATGTAAAAATATTTTGAAATTTTGTAATATGTTAAAGATAAATCATCTAATATTCACCTCTGCTCTTTTGTAAAACTAAATCACATTCCTGGAAAAACCAATTGCATCTCATCAAAGTCTTCTTTCTTTAATCAGACAGCTCACAATCCCTTCTTCATAAAATTTTCCTGAATTAGTTAAAAGAGAGTGGATCACTTCCCCTAATAATATGTCAATTATATAATTATATGCTCTATTCCTATGAGTCTTCCACACTCATTGCCTCATTCATATATACATATATATATATATATGTATATATATATATATATATATATATATATACAGAGAGAGAGAGAGATTTTTTTTTACATTGGTAAACACAAAAATAATTTAACACAGTCACTGATCTCAAAGAACTTATACTACATTGAGGAAGATTCAACATATACACAGATAAGTATGATATCAGTTAGACTATGAGAGGGACAAATTGAAATCTCAAAACAAGATGTTCTAGGAGAATGTGAGGGGGTGATAAATTATTTTCCACTGTGGAGAATCAGGGAAGCCTTACTTCATGGAGGAGTTGATATCTGAGCAGGACCTTGAAGAAAATAAATATATGCTTGACTCTCAGAGTGTTTCTACAGCATCTAAATCAATGAAGCTTATCCTAAATTCTTGACTCTATCAAATTGGTAGCATAATTTTGATATAATAGTCATTTTAATACTAATTTATAAAAATACTTGAAGAATTCCAAGTGTTAAGTATGGTGATGCACTTAGGTAATCTCTGTTACCAAGCAGGCTTAGGATGGCAAATATCTTGACCTTGGGAGTTCTGAGATAAACAAATTGGTTGCTTTTACTAAATTCAACATTAATTTGGTGAACACCTGGAACAAAGTTTACCTGGTTGGCCAATAAGGGACTAATCTGTCCAGGTCAGGAATGAGAAGATCAAAGCTCCTATGCCAATGAATTTGCAAATTCTCCCTGTACTTTGAACCAAGGAAAGAAAGGAATAAAGATAGACATAAAACAATAATAAATCTGTGTAATACCTAAGACTGCTCTTTGAAAATATATAGTTCATCAAAAATAGTTATTTTTGGTTATTGGTACTGAAGGGATGAATATAAAAATGTACATTAGCATTCACAATATTTGCTTTTTTGTTTTTTCTCACATATGAACCCTGACCATAACTACCTTAAATACAAGGTCTTGCCCTTGCACTCCTATCAGCTTTTCAAGATAGAGAGGAAAAAAAAGAAGTAATGAGAAGAGAAAATTTAAAAAAGGAATGATCAAAAAAGCTAAATATAAGTATTTTGCGGTGTTTTCAACCAACACAGGGCATACAAATGTTGTTTCCAGCTGGATTCTTTCTACTTCCAGTTTTCTTACATTTAATAACCATGAGAAGTATCATGGTGCATTTAAGAGAACATTGTAATTGAAGGATGAAGATCTGGATTTAAATCCCATCTCAGGCATATAGTAGCTTTGCTGCCCTATAAAAGCTATGAAACATCTTTAGACCTCAAATTCCTTCTCTGTATAATCCTGGGGAACTCTATGACTTTTTTTTTCTGTTTTTAATATATTTTGTTTATTTGATTAAATAATTTCCAGTTATATTTTATTTTTTTTTTCAGTTCAATAAATATATATTTAGAGTCTCCTCTGTACCAAGCACTGTGCTTAAGGCCTGGAGATACAGATAAGAAAAAAGAAAGATGGTCCCTGCCCTCAGATAGCTTACAATCTAATGGGGAAAGACAGCACCTAAAAGACAGCTGGAAAGGGATGTGTGTGTGTGTGTGTGTGTGTGTGTGTGTGTGTGTGTGTGTGTGTTTGTGTGTGTGTGTGATGGATCAAGGGGCATCTATTCCTTAAGGTTCAAACTAAACAGAGCTATAAAAGGAAAGTAAAGTGTGAGCTGGAGAGGCAGGATCCTGCCCTCTATAACAGAAAGCTTTGGGAATTTATTGCCCTCAGAGAGAAGACTTGGGAAGCTGGAAAGGTGTTGAGTATCAAGCAGTCAGTTAAACAGCTTGATAAGGAGATCTCAGGTCATCTGGCTGGACTAGAAGTCCTCTGAGATCCTGTTTTTTTAAAACTTATTTTAGTTTACATCATTTCCACGAGATTTTGAGTTACAAATTTTCTCATCTTTCCCCTACCCACCACTCCAAAACAGCCATCCCATTGTAACCCCTCCTCCAATTTATTCTCTCCTATGTCCTCCCCCATCACCCCTCTGACTATCCAGTAGGGCAGGATGGATCTCTCTACCACAGCACCTGTGTATCTTAAGTCCCAGTTGGATGCAGTTAATAATAATAATAATAATAATATATAGATAGATAGATAGATAGATAGATAGATAGATACATATATATTTTTAACATTTGATTATAGACCTTTAAATTCTAGATTCTTTCTCTTCCTCCCTCATCACCCACCCTCACTGGAAGGAGAAGCAATTAAATACAGGCTGTACATGTGTGATGACACAGAACCTCTCCACAGTGGGCATATTGTGAGAGACTGATTATATGTCCTGCCTTCCTATCCTGCCCCACCTTGTTCTATTCTCTACCCTGTCCCTGTCCCTTTACAGATGCGTGTACTTCCATTAACCCTCCCCACCACCCTCCCCACCCCCCCCATCATCCCACCTCTCATCTTCACCCCCCCTACTCTCCTGTGTGGCAAGACCTAGTTTAGAGTTTATGTCATTCCTTCCTTAAGCCAAGTTAAATGAGAGTAAGATTGACGCTTTCCCTTTTGCCTTCCTGTTCTCCCCCTCCATTGTAACAATTATCCTTTGCCTCTTCTATGAGATGATTAACCCCATTCTGTCTCTCCCTGTCTCCTCTCATTCTAATCCTCTCCCACCTCAGGATTTCACCTTTTAGAGTATTGTCCCTTCCTATTCAATTGATCTTGTGCCCTCTATGTATTCATATAGACACATACTCAGATATGTGTTTGTATGCATATATAAACCCTCCTATATAGATATATGTGTATCTATATGTATATATACATTTGGTATTCCCTTCCCCTATCCTCATACTGAGAAAAGTTTCATCAGTTACAGTTGTCCCTTTTCCATGTTGGCATGTAAATAGTTCAACTTTGATAAGTTCCTTATGATTTCTTTTCCATGTTTGCCTTCTCATGTTTCTTATAATTGAGTGTCAAACTTTCTTTAGTTCTGGTTTTTTCAGCAAGAATGTTTGAAGGTCCTCCACCTCACTGAATGACTATATTTTCCTCTGGAACACTATACTCGATTTTGCTGGGTAGGTGATTCTTGGTTTTAATCCTAGCTCCCTTGATCTCTGGAATATTACATTCTAGGCCCTTCAATTCATTAATATAGAAGCTGCTGGATCCTGAGCTATCCTAATTGTGTTTCCCCAATGTTCAAATTGTTTCTTCTTGGCAGCTTGTAATATTTTCTCCTCGATC
>CM053581.1:524363837-524386000 GCA_028627135.1 Pseudochirops cupreus | reverse complement strand
ATACTGGGATGGCTGTTTTGGGGTGGTGGGGGGGGGAAAGACGGGGAGAAAAGATGTAACTCAAAAAAATTTAATAAAGAATTTAATAAAAAAAAAAAAAGCAAGTCATGGAATTTTGATGTATTATTTTTTTCAGTTCACAAAAGAATCAATTTGCCAATACCTGTGTTTCTGCACTATTCCATTGTTCTAAAAATTAGTACTGTTGGCACTGACTTGAGTAGAGTTGAGATTATTCTTAGTAGCAACTACCTTACTTAATAGTAACTGGATAAGAGCACAGACTACCCCATCACAGTCATTCTACCCTACTGCTTACCAGTGGTAGGTGATGAATGAGAGGAGACAAGTGTTTTCACTCTCTCGGAAAAACAGAAGAGACCTACTTATCTCCCTTGGACCAGTGTAAGAAATAATGACTAAGAAGCAAATATATACATTCAAACAGAAGGGTAAAGTGGAGTTTATCATTGAACATTACAGTCTCCTCATTTCCTCAAGATATCCCATGCTTTGAGAAAGTTCTTTTTTTATAGAAACTCTATTTGATTTAGTCTATATGAAATCACCAAGTCAGGCAATACAGATAGCATCAATTCCTTTGGAAATGATTTTATATACATACATACATACGTATGTATAGATATGTGTGTTGAAATGTATGTGTGTATGTATACACACTATACACACACACATATGTATACATATATATGTATGTATGTATGTATTAAGAGAAAGAGTATGTGTGTGTCAATATTCAACAGCAATTCCTTAGCAAACCAGGAAATAGATTACCAGCACTGGGTAGAAACGGTTTGTAAAGTACCAAACTTATCGCTTCCTAGAAATGAGAGACAAAGAAGGCAGTAATGGTAATGGCCCATATGTTAATGGCCAACAAATCCAAACCCATTGCTGCCTGCTCTAAGTATTCCTGTCACTGTGAAACTTTAAAACAGTGGTTCTCAACCTGTAGGTCGCGAACCACCGTCTAACAGGGGTCGCCTAAGACCATCAGACAACACATATTTACAATGATCTTAGGAACTGAGACATAGCTCCTCTATCCCTCTCCAGGTGGGTCCGCCCACATGCAGATACGTCCACACACGAGTGTTAAAGGGTCCTGACATTAGGAAGGTGGAGAACCACTGCTTTAGAACCATAAAGTTATTTTCAGCTAGACTACTGCCAACTAGTATATCGTATTCATGCTATCTCCATTCTATGAATTAAAGAAAAGGACAGCAGGGAATGGTGCTACTTGTCTACATCCCCTTTTGCTAGGGAGGTAGAGGCTGTTGTATCTCTCAGGGTCGGGAATACTGAACTTTATTAGGGATAAAATTGATCAGGTGCCCAGACTAAACACACTACAAATATGGTGAGTCCCTGGGAGCAAGAGAGAGTGGAGATGTGGCCGCAGGGTACCTAAGGAGGGGAGACCCTGCCCATGTTAGAAACAGAGCAATTCAAATTTCCTGTGTCAGTCAGTAGTGAGTGTCATTACAGTCACTAAAATTCCAGCATAGGAGAGAATCTCAAAAAAAAAGAAAATCCTGCATTCATGAATTTTAGCTAATAATAATGGTTTATATTTATATAGTATTATGTATTTTTAAAACATTTTATTCCATGAAAACTGTAGGAAATAGATACCATAAATATCATTATCCCCTTTTGATGAAGAAGAAATTGAGGTTCCAAATATAGTGCGACTTACCCAATGTCACTGGGAAGGGGCCGAGTTAGAACTTAAACTCAGTAATTCTGACTCTAAGGCCAAGGTTCTCAATGCTGATTCTTACCTCCAAGATTAAAATTAAAAAAAAAAACAACTCATTACCATGTACTATGAACTCATGAAGAGAATACAAAATGCAAAACTAAGAAGATCTGATTCCAAAGTATAATGTTGCCATCTAATAATCTAATGAGATATTGGGCTGCATTTAAAAAGGCAAGATTAGGGAGCTGATTGTCATTCAGCTGTTTCAGTCATGTCTGACTCTTTGTGATCCCTTCTGGGGTTCTCTTGACAAAGATACCAGAGTGCTTTGCTATTTTCTTCAACAAATCATTTTACAGATGAGGAAACTAAGGCAAATACAATTAAGTGACTTGCCTAGGGGCACACAGCTAGTAAATGCCTAAGGCCAGATTTGAACTCTGGCCTTCATGACTCCAAGCCAGGTGCTCAATCCACTGTACCACTTCACTGCCCTAGGGAGGTGATAATATCCCAGAAAGGCAATTAAAAGTCTAATCTGGTTTGGACCACCTCTGAAATACTGTACTTAGCTCTGAGTGCTGCTCTCTAAGAAGCACAAGGATAAATTGGAGAGTATCCAGAGGAAGACAATCAGGATGGTGAAGGGCCTTGAGTATGCCTCACAGAAGGATCAGCTGAAGGACCTAAAGACTCAGAGGGAAGAATTCAGAGGGAACCTGAACTAAGAGATAAAGGAAAGAGTAGACTTGTTTTGATTAGGCCCAGGTAGCAGGACCAAGATCAATGGGTAGAAGTTTCCTGGGCAGATGTGTACTTGATGAGGGGAAAAAACTTCCTAATAATTCAAGCTGTCTGAAAGTGGAAGGGCCTTCCTAGAGACGCAGTGTGTCCCTCCAGCCTTGAGAGACAGTCATTGAATATCACTAAGCACAATTTCCTCATCTGTAAAATAAAAGGGGCTGGGCTCAAGCACTTCTCAGGTCCATTCTAGCTCTTGGTTTATTATCTTATGATCCCCTGAAGATCATACTATGCAAATTAGAATTGTCTTGATCATTTGACACCATCAAATGAATGCACATCACTGTACTTACTCTGCCCAAAGATAGCCCTCCAAAAAAGACATGAAATAATCAATCTTCCTTCAACATGTCTCTAACCCATCCATCATCTGATTAAATTCACCTTCATGTGATAGTGTAGAGCAGATATTCTTCAAAAACAGTATATGGATTTCTATTTATTCAACATCAAAGTAAAACAAGCATGCAAGGATGCTTTGAATTACTGTCTTTGGAAGCAGTGAGGTGATTGCAAAAGTGAGAAATAATGAGATTAGTACATTTAAAATGCTTCTAATTTATGGCTTCATAGTCTCTTGCCTATGACTGGGACATACTGAAAAAGTATGCTGTTCCTCAAAGGATCTAAATGAAACAAACAATCCTGTGCAATTGTGGAATTATGCACATAAACCTAGCAAGCATCTGGATCTCATAAAATAGTTGTTTTACTATACAGGGAGGCACTCAGTAATTTCGCTAATTGCTGGTTAGGGTTATCTCTATTTTGTGGATTGCTAATGTCAGCATATTTCCTACAAATGCCTCAGAATTGTAAAAAAAAAAAATCTGACAATCTTTCACTGCCCAAATACTAAACTGTAATGATCTATGATACAATAGTCATTTGTAAATAACATGAGGGAAAATACAGTTATTTATATATTGCAAAGCACTCTAAAGTAGTGTATAGAAAGCTGGAGAAAGAGGCAAAAAGAACCAGGTTCAAAACCCACTGGAGGAGGACACCTTTGGAATATCACTTAATCATGCAGTGCTTGAGGTCAGAGGTTTCATACTCTAGGCTGAGGACTATAAACAGTGCCAAACTCCCACTGATGCCTATACCAGATGAAAGTATAATTAGGAAATATTTTTAAAATTAATGAAATACAACATAAAGATGTTAGTTTGCGGTCAATATGTATAAAGAAAAGATCTACGTGCCTCTCTAAGACAGTAAGATGCTAATTTGCATAAGCAGAAAAAATTTTCTTTATATGGAAATTTTCTGTAATGATGGAATCACAGGTTTAGTGTCTACATTTATATATATATATTTGAAATGTCTCATGTTACAAAATAAGAATAATTACATTGATAATATTCATTATCATCATTATTATTAAATGGTCTTATAATTCTGTCATTCTCTGTATGTGTCTTAAGCATATGTAGCAGAAACTGCAACTATGTTTCTTTCAAGATAATTTTCTAGGAGAAACAATATTATATGAATGGTCTTCTGGTATTTCCAATTATATACACCTATGGACAGGGTCCTATACCGACCTGTGCCATATTGAATATCACACTATAATATAATGATTTCTAAACTTCTCTCAATGACACTAAATTGGACCTAGTTGAGGTTTTACAGCTTTAATGGTAAAAAAAAACAAAAAAAAAAAAACTAAAAATTAAATGGGGTAAGACCTTTTTTTTAAGGAAAAAAAATCATTTGCAGCAATTATCATGACACAAAACCAGCCCTTTAAGGCAAAGGTGTCAAATTCAAGGTCTGCCAAACTCTGAGTGCTGTCCAAACTAGATTAGCATATAATTGTGAAATGTTTCAAAATAAATTTAAAAAGTACAATATAAACAGTGTCAGTTTGTGGATTTCAAAGTCAATATATGGTTCACAAGTATCCATTTCTATTTGAATTTGATACCATTGCCTTAAGATTTAAGTTGAATAATATGGCATATACCAGGCCATTGATCTACCAGCAATACAAGCACAGTATCGCTGCCTTACGTGACACACATATGTGCACAAACACACAAACATATACACACATACACCATATCCTTTTCCAGAATTCCAGAAAGAAAGCAAAGACAGCTACTGTGACTAATATTTTTAAAGCTGGTAATTAGCTAGCACATTGTCAAAACGTATGTTGTTTGGGGGCAGGAGGACCATTGCTATGTCAGCTGTAACTAGAAAAATGTTGGGGTTTTTTTTTAAATGTGTTATCATCAAAAACCAAAGCCCCCCTCAACTCTATCCCCTTTTCATTTCCCTTGGAATGGTACAGCTTATAGTTCATCCCCTCCACTTTCATTCCTGTCTTCTTTGTAACTATTCTGGTGATTCTACTTTAGTGAAAAATTCTATGCTAAAAAGACAGTGTTATAATGCATGGTGAAGTTTCAGGGGAAGGCCCAGAAATTATCATTATTTTCAACTGAAATCTACTGTTTTACAATAGTTTCGAATCTTTTCAGGCTTTATCTAATCTGACTTTTTTTTTAATGACTGACTCTAGTAACATCAAGGCAATCACTTTTTTTAATGCATCAGTGGTTCTCAATGTAGTAATAATTCTAAACAGTTCAAGAAATATTGGTACCAATGGTCTGATTCAATGCTAGCATCACTTTTTGGTCCAAAGCTTTGATTTTTTCTTTATGGATAACTACTACCAGACCTATGGTCGGTAAAGGCATGATCCACAATGCTCAAAGTTGAATATCATGAAAGACAACAATAAATGGTTGTATTCCCATATCCCTTCATATGCCTCTTAAAAATAATCATCTGTCACATACTTAAAATTTCAGAAAGCATTTTGGCGAACAAAAACCGGAGCTATGATATAATAAAAAGATGCTGGCAATTGGTTTAGAATTTGGAACCCCAGTACTCTTTCCTAGTCATGTTTCTAATAGTAACAACTTGAAAGCAAGAAGTTAGAATTGATGATTACATGAATTATGAATTTATACTTAAAAGAAATAGAAAAATAGTAAATCATTAGTACCACTAACCCAAATAGCTATTCCCTCCATGATTGACTCCAATTGACCAAATAGCTCATATTTAACTTCATAGAATTAGAAAGAGAAGTTTGGTAAAGTGGAAAAAGCCCTGAGTTTGGTTCCAACAAGGCCCTCAAAGCAGCCCTGTGATTTCAGGCAAGGCATTTCACCTGTCTGGGTCCCCAGTTTCTTCATTTGTATGAAAAAGAGGGAGGAAGTCATAGTCTTCAAAGTCCCTTCAATTTTAAGTCTATGATGACAAAATAATTTAGGAATAATATGGTATTCCAGTGAGCAGGTATCCTTTAATGACACATTTACCTTTTCTGTGTGTTTCTCTAAATTAAAATAATATACTCTGTAAGATATATATGCATATATAATGTACTGATATATGTGATATATGAATATAAATTATATAGGTATTACATCAGTAAACCATTCTTTCTTTGTCATTGAAACCTATGCTACAGTATTTCCTCCTACATTTCTAACAGGCATAGGAGGTATATACCCTATAGAATTAAATCAATTATACATCATCCCTATCCTTTGGGGAGTGATTGCAAATAGTTAAAGATATAATCATGGCTAGCAGCTGTTCTGTCTCAGGGGACATATTTTTGTCACTATTGCCTTTAACCAATCATTATTTTTAAAAGCAAAATACCGCAAAACTTATCTTGACTCTTAATCCCTGCCCCCCCCCAACCCATTTAAAACCACTGGATGTGATCTGCTACATCAATTTCTCTGCTTTAATTAAAACCACGTGTTTGTGATCCCGTTCAACCAATTAATCATTTGAAGATAAATAACAGCACAAACTCTTGTAAGGCAAAGGTGAAAAGTATTCAGTCAAAAACCAAAGAAAAACTACAGAAAAAAGGGAGAAATGTTGAATATACTGTGATTCTGTGTCAAGAAAGATAGGTGAGAACTGATGTTGCTGCCTTAGTGAGTTGTTTCTCTTAGTCAATATGGATTCTTCCAAGTAGTTGATGAGCCATTATGAATTCAAGGCAATTTATGGTATTCCAAACTGGTCATATAAGCATGGACCATGTATTAATTGCCACATGAACACATGACTTTAATACATATACCTATGTGTGTATATATGTACACACATATCCCTAACAAGGCGGATACTGCAGAAATGTTTGCTGAGCAAAAGTGTTTCCACCTACCCTAGTGGAGCCCAGTGGATTCCTAGCCCATTAAGATTAAGCCCAACTATGGATATTCTTTGTGCCTCAATGCACTAATCTCTAGCTCCAACAACGGACATTTTTTTCCCTCAAATGAGACTATAATTTTCATTATATTTGTGTAGTCATCTTCCAAATTATGGATATCTACTTTGTATAAAGTTCTTTGTTACCACAATGTGTTGCTGTTAGTACTTTAATGTATGTAAATTTTTTCTGTTATTTCCTATTTAATACCTATAACTAGCAATGGGATCTTTGAATAAAAGGGTAGAAACATTTCAATCACCTTCTTAGAATAAATTCAGTGGTGTTTGAGAAAGGTAAGAATAGATCAATTCGAACATAGTTTCACCAGCAGTGGAGCCTGTCCTTCTACAGTCCCCAAGCTGGGAGAAATATCTGATACAATTTTCTTCTACTGCTTTTAGGGTGCAGTCTTTAAAATGCAGGTCACAACCATTTTGAAGCTGTGGTAGAGACTCAAAGCTGTGGGTCTAAAAATATTTTTGCCAGCCTGTCTTCCAGTGGTCCCAAAAGTTCTTATTTAATGGGGAGTCTTCTTCAAATATTTTATGTTCTTGAAATTATTAAATCATATATTTCTAATAAATGCAATCAGTTTTAAAAAATTAACATTTTTACCCACTTCACTTATACTCTAGGTCTTTCTCTTTGGCATTTTATAACTATTATTCAAAGATTTCAAAGCATGGAGATTTTTAAAAGATTGGTGAATTGATAATCATAAATTCAGCTTTTTCTGTTTTGTCTTGATAGAGTAAAAGAATCAATCAGTCTGTTATTTGGTTACAGATTAGGGTAACTTCCCTCTCCATCTTTCTATTCCCCTTGTATAATTGCTTTTCTGTCTCCCTCACAGCACATCATATATCAGTTGACAAGCCCTGAAAGGTGATGGTTGTTTGTCTGAGCCCATAACCCTCTTGCACAGAAAGATACTGACAAAAGCTAATGTTATGGCATCCATGGGACAAAGGATGAGACTGGCTGACCTACTATATGCACATGCCTATGCTCATAAACACACATATGCAAACATACATTTCCCACTTCCCCAACACATACACCTGGTCAAATGTGAATGAATAAAGTAAATGAAAGGAATTATCCATTTTGTAAAAAGGAGGAACAAAGTTCTTACCAAATAATTTGGTTTAGCCTGGCTAACTAAATTGTCTATTTAGTTTCAAATTATTCTCTGTGGATGAGAAAATACTGAGCAGAAAATATTGACTATAAAAGTCCACTTACTTGATTAAAACTTGCTTTTATAACTTCAATTATAGAGAATTACATGTATGCTGGTAAAATAAGTTAAGGTTACATTATTATAGAGTACTAAGAGTGGTAAGAGTCAGTTTTGATCATACAATTTTCATTTTTTAATTAAATTAAAATAATTCCAGAGTTTGAACTCAATAATTTGGTCAAATAATATAGAGTTGTGAAAAAATGACAGAAAGGTATTTCATAATGTATCTCAGCTATGAAAAGTGAACATTTTCATCTATAAGTGAGCTAATTTAGAAAGAAATACTATTTTTCAGAGTATATACTTGAGTAATTTGCCTTAAAAGCCAGAATCATCATCTACATATAGTTAATATACACATGTATCTACACATATGTGAAAATTATGCCTGTATAAATAAATTTAAGATAATTCTTTAAAATATACTATTTTGTTAATATCTTAATCTTTATCCATATCAACTTTGGTTGCCCCCAACTCTATAACCCATTTAAACTCTATTTTGGCTTTTATAACACCGATTTCAAGTTCAATTTTATACAAAAACCAACACCCTCCCTCTTAAATTTCTTTAGTAAGCAAATATTGTGACTTCATAATTCCTTGCTGAGGCTTGGCCTTGGAATGCTGTATTTAAAAAGCAAATAAAGAATACCAACTTGTTCCAACTCTGGGAATGTTTGAGTCTGAATCTCAGCAAAAGCCTTTATCTTTAACCAATGAACTTTTCAGAGCTGGTGAGAAATGACCAGAGGGGCCAATTAGCTGTTTCACAATCTGAATCTTCCCTGATGCTCTGTCAATAATTTATAAAATGGAGAGGGCACCAAGGGTCAATGTCACTGAGGGGAGGTTAAAACTAAAATATTTCTCTTACATTTTGTACTCGAGAAAGTGAGGCAATATTTTTTTCCAGATAAAATCCATATTGAAGTAAAACAGACAAAAGCTGGGCTTTGTGTTGAGCCATCAGTAGTACCCTAGCAATACCCAATGAACTCCCTCCTTACCTCCATTTAAAATCACAAGTATCCCCACAAGCTTAGCTCATGCACCACTTCCTACATGAGACTTTGTTGGTCCCTGGGCTTCTGGTGTTACCTGCAAGGTACTTTATTCTCATTTTGCATATATTTTGTTTTCTCAAATATATAAACAGTATTAGAGATCTAGCACTGAAAGGGACTTTAAAAAAAGATTTTTCTTTCCCAGATGAAAAAAAAAATGAAGACCAGGTAGGTTAAATCGCTTGCTTGTATGGTCACCTAGGTAAAGAACATCAGAGGAAATTTGAAAGAAGAGTCTCTAATTCCAGAGAGAGGTGGTTTTTTGTGTGTTTGATTGCTCCCACCCACCCACCCCACACTGAATAACACTCCGTGGTTGTTTCAATTGAATTTAAGGTCATTGAGGGCAGGAACATTTTCATTTTGTGTCTTTCTAATCTAACGCAGTGTTTTATGCATCATAGGCATGTAATAAATTCTTGCTGAATGAAGGGAAAAAAATGTGTGGTTATCAGCTACATTCAATTTTACTGGCTCTTTCATGAAACCACAAAAATCACAGATCTAGAACTACAGAGAATCTTAGAGATCAACTTCTACTCCAACCTCCTCATTTTACATGTGATTCTGGGCTCAAGACAAAGGCATTTGTTTAAAACTATTCTCACTGGTAGTGGGAATGATCTCTCTGCTAATCACCTGTTGTCTTCATGAGGGGTAGGGTTGACACAAGAGCTAAAGAAGAGAGACCTTTTTATTCCTTCCTTGACTTGAGTAAGTCAGTAAAGAAACAATTATTAAGCACCTATTGGGCATTCTTTAAGGACTGGGGATACAAAAAGCAGCAAAAGACAGTTGCTGCTCTCAAGAAGCTTACAATTTAATAGAGAGCATATATATGGGCCAAGACTTCAAAGAGAGATAAAGACTTTGGAAGACAGACATGTAAGGGAAAGCTGGCTCCCTAATTTGTCCCTGATAATTCGCCTTCATAGTTTTCAAGGGCTTTTTTCCTTCAGTAAGATCAAAGACTTTCCCTTGGTTAAAGTGAGACGTTACTCCTAGTGGAAGAGTTCATTTGTCTTATATTGTCTGCATATTATAATGCACATCATTCCTCTGATTTATTTTTGCTATCTCCTTCAATAAATGGGCTTATTCACTATTCACTATTTGAGGTAGTTTTGGGGTGGCTAGTATAAATGGGAAGGAGTAAAGCCTTTAGGGGTTTGAGGTACCCCTTCCTCTTTAAGTGGCTTGAACCTAAGGAAAAACAATTTCCCCTGACTAGCAACATTTATGGGTTCAGACAGATTCATTTTGAATCCAGCATACCCTCTCTAAAGAGTGAAGGGTGTCCAGGATCATGGCTCCATCTGTTCCACTCCAGGCAAAAATCAATTTTTCCCTTGGAGAAAAATGGGTGAGATTACTGAGATTTCTCCCAAAGTGTGCCTTCAAGGGTATTTATCTCATTTAGAGAAATCCACATGAATATGTATAAAACCTATATGGGCCACACAGAAGTGAGGAAACTGACCAGAGAGATTAAGCACCTTGCCTGAGATCATGTGGCTAGTATCAGGTGTGGGAAATGAAGCTAAGTCTTCCTGTCTCCAAATCTAGCACTGTATCCAGGATACCATGCTTCCTCTTATATTTCATATCCTGAGTAGATAATAGGATCTTAGAACTGGAGCCAGAAAGGATCACAGATACGAAGACCAAGAAACTGCAACCCATTTGCCTAAATTCACAAAGGTATTATGCATCAGATTGTGAATCTGAAGTCAGGTACTCTGATTCCAAATTCAGCAATCATTTATGCCTCCTACTATGCCATCTAGAACGTGAGTTTCTTTCCTTTCACACTTCTTCAAATAATCTATAATATCTTCCTACTTCCACACATCCTGAGATAAGTGCTACTCATTGAACTGAACTCACTGTTCATTTCCCTCAGAAGTAGCCTAACTCTTCTTTTTTTTCTTTCTTTAGCTACCAATTTGAAGAAACTCAGTAGGTTAACATATTATCCATTGCCTTTTGGACATAAGACTTCAAATTCTATTTTAGTCACAAAGGAATGAATGTGGTATCTTTGTGCTAATCCTATTTTAGCTGATGACAATGCTAAATTTCATACCACAAATGTTCAGGGTATGATTCAGTTAGTTCTCAAACCCAGTGGTCTTGACAGAAGAGCTATCTGAAGTTCATATTTTTCAGCAAGTTTCTGCGAGGCTAAAAAAGAACAAAGTAGCTAAAAGTTAAGTATTGGAAAACTACAAAGTGAAAAGATAGTTACATGAAGGTAATTTCACCTGTGACAGTTATATTTAGGTGTTACTATGAATGTAGAGAATAATAATGGAGATTCAGAGATGGAAGGGGATGTCAATGTCTTCTAGTCCAATTAACTAATTATGAGTAAACAGAAGAAACTGAACAATTGGAAAACCCTAGTGATATTAAAGGATTTCTCCAAGTTATAAGGAGAGCAAGGGGTCAAAGTCAAGTTTTTAACCCAGGTCCTCTGACTCTAAATTTATCACTTTTACCACAGAAGTATGCTGATGATAAGAGTCTAGGTGTAGAGTAAGTAGATGGTGAATAGAATGGGATAGTAAAAGTAAATGACTTAAGTTACAGAGAAAATATTTGGGAATCCAATCAAACAGGGAAAACGTTCAATTTAAAACCAATTCACTTCTAGAAGGGAAGAAACAAAATTCTTATTTCTGAGCAAAACAGTCTACACAATATCTTTCTTGATGATGTTTGGGTAGTTTTGCTTTTTTATCTGAAACTGACAGAATAATAAAAGAAATTATGAAATAATTTTAAAATGCAACATGTGAGAGAATGTCAATAAAAATTTGAATGAATGAAGAAACCTTCTCCATGAGATAAAATGCATGAGCACATATTCAATTTTTATGTATTTAATTAGTGAAGCAAAAAAGCATATTTTAGAGATAAGCAAAGGACATAGATCTATATACTTATCTTTCAATTCAACAGAAAATCATGTATTAAGCCCCTCCCTTGAGCAAGGAATTGTGTTATTCTTGAAGGATGCAAAGATAAAAAGGAAATAGAAGAAGATACAAAAGCATGATGATTTTATGTCTTTCCATGAGTCTTCAACCACTTAACAATTAAGCATACTGAAGGTTTTGATACAGACTGTCTGACACTTGCAATATTCATCGGTTACATCTTTGCTATGTGAACAGCTCACCTCCTTTTCTTTTCCATGTATTGGATGATGTGGGCTGTATTGATGGTGCTTCTCATGTGTTAGTTATTAGTTATGAATACAGTACAGATTATTTAAACTCACTATATATATATATATATATATATATATTGAATATTGCATTCAATTATGATTCTTCTAAGATTGTATTGCTCAATAAGCCAACATCACATGACATCACTATAAGAGTATTTATTTTTAAGAAGTGTTTATGGCATAGAGTAGCTTATAGTCAATGAAAAAAGTGCAATTCTCCAAATCTGATTGATTTCCATCAGTAGAGGGACCCATTTATTATCCCTCTGTAACACCTACCCAAGATACTGATAGAATAACCCAATAGATCGATTATCCAACTGCTTCTGGGAAATAAATTTTATTTTTTTGTTTTGTCTTGTTTTTCATCTATTAGATTCAGGGGGGCAGGGAGGATAAGCTAGTCTCATTTAAGTGACCTAGATTGTCTTTAGAGAGGCTTTGTGATGAAATAAGGGCCTGAAATATCACTTGAACCTAGGAATCATTAAACATAAATTACATTGTATAAGAAATAGCTTAACCTCTAATCTGTTAAAAAAGAGCTCTCCTCAGGTCACAAACCCAGACATACTTAAATACCCAATAAAATAGATTCAAAAGCCTCTTTCTAGATATTGTCTGCATTTTGATCACAAGTTGTTCAGTTCATTTGCTTCCTTTGTAAACATATTTTGTGTTTTCCCATGGTAGCTAACAAGACGCTTAGCCCCATGGTCGCTATAAATAGTATCATATTTTTTAAAACTTTACAGGACCTCAGAGACCCTCTCATTCAATTGAAGAACCTGAAGTTCAAATATATTGAATGATTTTTCCCAAAGGGAAAGTGAGTAAAAAACATAGTAGGTACAGAATAAAGATTTATGGAATTGAATGGAGTTATCTAATGATGACCAACTGTTGAAACACAGTGTGGCATTGTGAGCAGGAATCAGAGTCAACAAATAAAGTACCTATCAAGCACCTATCATATGCCAGGCACTATACTAGGTCTGGAGGATAGAAAAAGAAATATCTCTCACCTCAATAAGCTTACATTCAATAGAAAGAGTTACCTTGGTTCTACTCTGGGTTCTGTCAGTGACTAACTGTGTGACAGAGAATAAGAGGTTTCACCTCTCTAGGCATCAGTTTCCTCTATTCAAAAGAAGATCACTGAGTTACCTTCCATGTTTAAAATTTGCCACACTGCTCCACAACATAATATTGCATTCACTTTCTTTCTTTCCACCAGCTCTTTCCAGTAAATCTAATCTATGAATTGTCATAAGATGATGTACAGGCACACTATTAATAGACATAGCTGAAACGTTGAAGGTTATTGTGTAGGAAGTATGATTCATAGCTCAAGAACTTTCTCCTTTGTGAATTTTGGGTCTGACCTTGGTAGCTTCAAACTCTAACAAGCTAGAGTGTAAACACCAGCCATCATGTCAAATGATGAAGTAGGTTGGTGATGTGTTAAAATAACATACAGATGAGATCACTAAATTCATTTTCCCCTGGTGACTAATACAGAATTTGAGGCCACATATTCCAAGGTGAGCTGTTATTACATTAACCTACTGGGCTGTTTCAAATCTCTAAACTGCCAAGCCTATTTTTCTGTTGTTGTTGCAGTGGTTGTTGCCTCTGCAAAGAAAGAGGAAAACTTAACCAGCTTCAAAATGTTGACAGATTGTAAAGCACTTTCAGAAGTTTAAATTATCTTTTTAAGTAAAATATCAAAACAACTTGAAAATCTGGGAAAGAATGCAAGTTACATTAATCTTGTGATTATGATCCATCATGTTACAGCTCATTGGCAGAGGTTAAAATCCAGACCCCTTTGGAAGTCAAATTACAGCTTCCAGTTTGTCTTTAATGACAAGAGCCCTCATTCAGTAAATACTTGGAAAAATATGCAAGTTTTATTGTAATATATAACATGGGGTCAACCTTTCCCTGACTTGCAAGTTGATCTCCCAGAAAAGTTATTCCAAGTTTGAAGAACTCCATGAATCTCCCTCCATTAAAAACCAATCGTTATAAAGCCCCTAGAGATGTGATTTTATCTTATTAGTCAGCAAAAAAACATTTAATAAAATGATATAGAAAGCAAAAAAAATGTATTCCTAACATAAAACCAGAGCATCCTTCCCTGCCAAAATGCAAAGAATCACAAAGCAGGAAGTAATACACATAGAATCAGGAAGTAGCAGAAAAAGTATATATACACCTAAAGAACATGTTTAGGAGTATATATGAAGGGATCAAATATGTGGGATTAGGACTGTACACATGTAAGAATTTACATACCTGAAAGTACACATATATAGGAACACCTGTGGCCAACGTTTCTACATAGAAGGACAAGTAATGTGTCCAGTACTACAATGCTATGCATGTCTCCTGATGTTGTCATGCCGTTAACCTCCAGGTCAGTTCCCCATTGAAGATTTCTTTCCTAGTTGCTGCTAGACTTTTGTTCATTTTCTAGTCTGCCTTGTGGTTACCACTAAGTTCAGTTGCACTGGACACAAGGTTGAAATTTTCAGTTTTGGCTTTCTTCTGGAGTTTTCATTGGAGGTAGTTTTTGTAAAAGGAGAACTAGGCTCCACCACTGTTTTTGTTTTGTTTTGCTTTTAGTTTTAAATCTAGAGACATTTTTTGCTATTATTATTCTAGAAATTGAGTCCCTACATACCCAATTATCAAACTAGAGGAATAAACAGCAGCAATAATACCTTATTACTTTGACAAAGAAAGTTTGGCATAGGAAAGATCTCTCTGTTTATGAGTCTTGGCAAAAATGAAATCTTTTTCTTGAAAAGACAGTTCATCTCCCCTAGGGGTGAGTTCATTAGAACACAGGACAGAGGTGGGGCCTCAGTTAACTAATGCCTTTAGACTTAGGATTACTTTTTAACTTTCAAATTACTGGTCACCAAAAACAGTGTTTCCATCAGAGGCTTCATTCTGGCTTAGAAACTATTTATAATTCCTTTCTTAATTATGAATTCCTTCACCATGAGAAAGCAAAAATGGAAGAGCAAGAGTGCTGATGCAAGCAGAGAAGTAGAGAAATCTCTATACTTCCCAACAATCCATCCTCTCCAAGAAGTTACATCCAGACTGGAAAGAAAGTTTTGATCAAAGTTGAAAGATTCAACTCTTCATCAACTGAAAGGGAATAGAGGGAGCAGTGTCAAGAAAAAAAATCCCAGAAGATTTCTCTGAAACCCTAACTACTACATCTTCTTCAGGGAGACAGCATTCTCCCAATCTTGAGCCCTCTTTCTAGGGTTATTTTCAGCTCTTTCCTCCAAAGCTAAGCAACCGTTTACTGTCCACGTTATAAGCTCTTCTAGTGGAGTCAATTTTAAGGGACTCTCACCTCATTTATGAATAGAAAGAAGTCCACTCAATCCACTCCATATGATTCATCAGAAATTGCAGTTTTAAATCAAAAGGAATGGTCCCTTGAGTTTATGAACCACTGACATAGGATAGTTAGACACACCCTTCCTAGACATACAGATAAAATGTTGTAATCATTAATCGAGATAATGCAAGATCTGAATTACTCTCACTACTGGGCCCTGAAAACAAATGCTAAAGAGGAAGTCCAAAATGCTCTAAGCCAGTGGTTGTCAGCCTTCCTAATGCTGAGACCCTTTAATACTCATATCTGCATGTGGGCAGACCTGCATAGAGATGGATAGAGGAGCAGTGTCTCAGTTCCTAAGACCATCAGAAATATGTGTTTTCTGATGGTCTTAGGCGACCCCTGTAAAAGGGTCATTCAATCCCCAAAGGGGTCGTGACCCACAGGTTGAGAGCTGCTGCTCTAAGCAATGAAGAATAATTAGAACAAGTATATAACACCTCATGGAGAGTAATTTGAAGAGAAAAATGCAAATGTGGAAATGAAAGTTCTATTATGTGTGCTAGAACAAGTATAATATAATTTTTGTCCAAAGTCTATATTTCCATTCAATTACTTTTCTTGATAAAAAATGAAATAAATGTATTGTTTTTGTTGTAATTCTCTTTATCTTAAAAGAAATTCACCAGCTGATACTGTAGAAAGAGTAGAAGAATTGTAGTGGAAGATGTTCAAATTCCAAAGTTAATAATTAACATTTGATGACCTTAGAAAATTATTTAAATCTCTGGGTAATTTCTTCATCTGCAATGCAAGGCACTGCAATTGGTGACCTCTTAATTGCTTTCTGGCGCCAAATTTATAAATTGTTGCTTAAACCCTAACCATATTCCAATTAACTTTAAATCAAAGACTTGGGGCAAGCACAATTTAAAACCATTGGCAAAATTCCCCTAAACAGATAAACAGATATGCAATAATTATAACTATTTTGACCAAGATGGCAGAGTAAGCAATAGATTGCCATTCCTCTCCCTGAAACAACCAGAAAACAGATCGCCAGAAAATATATCTTGGAATAGAGGAGCCAGTAGTCCAAGGGTAGACCTATCTTTTGATCCAGGAGACTTAGAGGAACAAGATTATAAGGTCCATATCACTTGTGTAAAAGGGGAGCACAGTCCAGGACAGAAAGCAACTCAGGCACCCAGTTGCAGGATACACATCAACAAGACAACAGGAGATCCTAAGCCCCAGGGCAGTGCAGCAGGCAAATGCCAACACCAGGATCCCCACCCCCACCTCAGGTGCCTTAGCATAGCCAGGAAAACTGAAAGAATATAACTCAGAGAAATATCACATGAATCCAGGGACAGGCAGACATCCTCCAGCAGAAGACCTCCCTGTCCTTCAATGCAGGCCCTCGTGGGCAGGCGTCCTCCAGGAGCTGACCTTCCCAGTGCTTCAGTGCAGCTCCAGATGGGCATGTGTCTTACAGTAACCAGACCTCCCTGTGCTTTACCTCAGCCTGGAGTGCAGATAATGCAGATAAACCCCAACTGACCTCAGCACATGCCTGACACCACCCTTAGTAATCCAGTTCAGCACCAGATAATATAGCCTCCAACAGCCAACACTTAAGGTCCCAGGGCACAAAGGTAGTGACCAGACCATTGTATCCCAGAAAAAGAAGCTTGGGACAGCGCCATCTGTGGTCCAGCAGGAGAGTTAAATATTAAAAGCCATGAACTAGGCAAACAAAATGAGCAAAAAGTGAAAAAAACACTAAACATAGAGAACTATTATAGTGACAGGGAAGAACAAAAACTCAGAAGAGGACAACATTGTCAATATGCACATATCCAAAACCTCAAAGGAGAATATAAAATGATGCCAAGCCCCAAAAGTCCTGTTGAAAAAGCCCAAAAAGGAGTTACAAAGTCAGATAAGGGAGGTAGAAGGAAAATTGAGAAAGGAAATAAGAGGTATAAAAGAGACAGTCAACAGCTCGGAAAATGAAGGACAAAAATTGAATGTAGAACATGATTCCATAAAAAATATACTTGGCCAAATGGGGATAAAAATCCACTGAAGAAAACAACTCCTTAAAAGTATAATTGGACAAACGGAAAAGGAGGTTCAAAAGATAACTGAAGAAAACATTTAATTAAAAATTAGAAGTGGGTAAGTAGAAGCTAATAACTCTTTGACATATCAAGAATAAATAAAACAAAATCAGAAGAATAAAAAAAAATAGAAGAAAATATAAAATGCCTCATTGGAAAAAACAATTTACCTGGAAATTAGATCCAGGAGAAATTATTTAAAAATTATTGGTCTTTCTGAAAGTCACAATAAAAAAATAAAAATAAAAATAAAAAAGAGCTTGGACAGCATTTTTTTTTTAGTTTGAAAAGTTCTTTTTTATTTTATGTAAGACTCAAATGCTAGAACACAAATACAGAATAAAGAAACAAAAACATATCATAAACTTAAATATTGGAATTTAAATACAAAGTATGAAAGAAAAATATCATGTCATGTGCACAGCAGAATATAAGGGGGATTCAAAATATTCAACAATGAATTTTCACTGGAAAAAAGCCTACATGATAAATAACACACATTGTGCAGAGAATAATCCATCTTTTCTTTGAGTTTTCTTTTGTTCTCTGCTGTGCGCTTTTTTACTTTGTTCTTTTTCCCCCTCCCCCCCTGCAGAAGGCTACAATAAAATTTACATAAGTTTCTCAATAGCTATAAATATCTACATACACATATACATGCATACATACATTGACATGTACTTTTCCAAATATATTTTACTCCAGATCTTTGCTTTTATATTTGTTCATATCTCTTGTTTACTATCCCTCCTGCCTCCTCTACTCTACTTCTATCCACTACCTTGCCCTCCTATTACTTGTCTACCCCCTCCAAGAATCTCTCCTCTATCCTCCCATTCCCATAATTTAAACACCCTTCTATGCCCCCTTATTGCCTATTCCCTCATTCTCCTCTCTAAAGATTCTTCCCTTGACCTCTTCCCACCTCCCTATCCCCCTTCTGCTTTGTTTCTCCTAAATTTAGAAGAATTTTATATTCATTTAAATATATGTGTATTGTTGCCTTTTAAACCCATTCCCAATAAAAGCAGGTTACTAGAATTACCAACTTTCTTCCTTCATCTAATTCCCCTGTATTGATTCTTCCTCTTGTGGCTCATTTATATAAATTAATTATTCTTTATAGCTGTTCTTAAATGGTTTTACTTTTTAAAATTCATATCATACTCATGTTTTCCCCAATCTTTTTATAAGCTACCCAATTTTTAACAAGAATCTTAGACATACATTTTACATATATAAAAAATAAACAAGCCATCCTTGCAAATCCCTTATAACCATGGCTGTGCCTTTGGTATGTGCCTTATATATCTCTTGGCTCTAGTATGTCAAATCCTCTATTAAATTCAGGATTACTTTAAACAAAACCTTGAAAATCTGAGGGTTTATCAAATATCCATTTTTTTCCCATTCAAGATAATACTTAATTTTGCAGGGTATGATATTTGATGCTTGATGCTACTCTTTGGGAGTTTCTTTGCTTCAATATCCTCCTCAGAAGATGAACCCCTGTAATCTCTATTCCCATAATAGCTTTATGTGATTGTATTCTTTCTCCCTTGCCTGTGCATTTTTTGTGGTAGTAGTTTAATTTTTGTAACTTCCTCTAGCCCTGCAATATGGGAAATGGTGCTTCTTGCCCCAGATCTTCAGTTTTCCCCTCAAACCTGGAACCAAGTCAAACTTCCAACCTCCTGTAAGTGCCCACAGCTAGGGACTGTCTGACCCACTGCTTCTGCACTCACCAGGTGTGCTCTAGTTCCTTCTCACCCTTGCCACTCTTTGCAGCACAGTTGGGTCTGACTTTCCTTATCAGCAGAGGTTCGCTCCATCTTCCCAGGCTCAAATGTCCACCTCTGCTCACTATTTGGGAATAAAAGTTCCTGTGGCTGAGACCTGAGGGAGCCTCTCAAACCAACCAACCCTAGGATTTACCATTTGTTCTTAAAATGGAACCTAGCCTGTAGGTGTTTACTCTTCACAGGGACCTAACTTTGTCCTGGGATTTTTCTTCTGATCTTCTCAAATTGTTCAAGGAAGACTACAGTGTGTCCCTATTCTTATTTATCTCCATCCACACTCTGTTTGCCCTAAGGTGTCATTTTAACTCTTTTGTGAAGGCAAATCTTGAGCCCTTAGAATTTTCTGACCTACTCCATCATCTTCCTAGAATCCTCTCTGGACATCATCTTTCAAGAAATTATCAAGAAAAACTGCCCTGACATCCTAGAACAAGAGGATAAAAGAGTCATTGAAAGAATTCAACAATCACCTCCTGAAAGAGATCCCAAAATGAAACCTCCAAGGAATATCAGCCAAATTTGAGAATGATCAGATCAAGTAGAAAATACTGCAAGCAACCAGAAAGAAATAATTTAAATATCACAGAGCCACAGTGAAGATTACACAGGACTTATCAGCTTCTACATTAAAAGACCACAAGGCTTGGAATATGATATTCTGGAAGAAAAAAGAGCCTAAATTACAGTCAAAAGTCAACTATCAAGCAAAATTGAGTGTAATCTTTCAAGGGAAACAATGGTCATTCAATGGTATGGAGGATTTTAAATCATTCTTGATGAGAAAAACAGAACTGAACAGAAAATTTGATCTTCAAATACAAAACTCAAGAGAAGTGTAAAAAGGTAAACAGGAAAGAAAAAATTATGTTATTCAATAAATTTAGACTGCTTACATCCTTACATGAGAAGATGATGCTTTAGAATCTTGAGAACTGTATCTCCATTATGGAATTTAGAAGGTATTTACAAAGACAGGGTGTGGGAATAAGTGGAATCTGATGTAATGATGACAATGATTAATTAACTAAGGGGTGGTAAATGATTGGACTGAGAGAAAAGGAAAGAGGAAGGCAGAATAGGGTAAATTACATCACAGGGACACACTAAAAGGCCTATAATAGTTGAGGGAAAGAAGGGAAGGGACAAGCATTGTTTAAACCTTACTTTCATCAGATTTGGCTCAAAGAGTGAATAATTTATACATTCAGTTGGTTATGGAAGTCTATCCCACTCTATAGAGAAGTAGGAGGGGAAAGGGAAAGGAAAGGTCTAGAGTGGAGAGAAGGTAGAGAAGAAGGGAGAAGTAGTAAGGGAAAGGGGAAAGAAAAGGGAAGGTGGCAGTCAGGAGCAGAATATTGGCAAGGAAGGAAAGTGTGAAAGGAGACGGAAAAGTATAAAAAGGTGTGTGGGGAGAATAGGATGGAGAGGAAGAAACAGTTAGTAATCATAACTGTGAATGTGAATGGGATGAATTCTCCCATAAAACAGAAGTGGATAAGAAGAGTAGATTAAAAACAAGAATCCTATAATATGTTGTTTACAATAAACACATTTGGAATAAAAATATCCCTTATTTAGATCATTATGCAATAAAAATTACATGTGATAAAAGGCCATGAAAATTTGGAAATTAAATAATCTAATCCTAAAGAATGAGTGGGTCAAACAATAAATCACAGCAACAATCAATGATTTCATCCAAGAGAATGATAATAATAAGACACCATATAAAAACATATGGGATGCAGCCAATGCAGTTCTTAGGGGAAATTTTATATCTCTGAGTGCTTACATTAATAAAATAGAAAAAGGAGAGAGCAATGAATTGGGCATGCAAATTAAAAAAAAAAAAACTAGAACAAGAACAAATTAAAAATCCCCAATTAAATATTAAATTAAAATTTCTGAAAATCAAAGGAGAGGTTAATAAAAGTGAAATATAAAAAATTATTGAACTAATAATTAAAACTCAGAGATGGATTTATGAAAAATATATAAACCTTTGTAAATTTGATTTTAAAAAGAGGAAAACCAAATTATGAGTATCAAAAATGAAAAGGAAAAATTTGCTACCAAAGAAGAGGAAATTAAAATAATAATTAGGAGTCATTTTGCCCAATTGTATGCCAATGAATCTTACAATCTAAGTCAAATGGATGAATTCTTATAAAAATATGGATTGACCAGATTAACAGAAGATGAAATAAAATATTTAAATAACTCCATTTCAGAAAAAAGAAACTGAACAAGCCATCAATGAATTCCCTAAGAAAAAATCTCCAGGGACAGATGGATTTACAAATGAGTTCTACCAAACATTTAAATAACAAATTCAATATGATATAAACTATTTGGAAAAATAGGTGAAGAAAGAGCCCAACCATATTCTTTTTTTATGGTACAAACATAGTGCTGATACCTAAAGCAAAAAGTTCCAACAAAAAATTAGCCAAGAAATTACAGAAATTTATCATGAGGTGGGATTTATACCAGGAGTGTTTAATATTGGGA
>CM053581.1:524340395-524356730 GCA_028627135.1 Pseudochirops cupreus | reverse complement strand
AGACTGATTATATGTCCCTCCTTCCTATCCCGCCCCCCCCCTTGTTCTGTTCTCTACCCTGTCCCTGTGCCTGTCCCCCTACAGACATGTGTACTTCCATCAACCCTCCCCCCCCATCCTGACCTCCCCTCCATCATCCCACCTCTCATCTCCATCCCCCCTACTCTCCTGTGTGGCAACATACCCAGTTTAGAGTTTATGTCATTCCTTCCCTAAGCCAAGTTCAATGAGAGTAAGATTGACTATTTCCCTTTTCCCTTTCTGTTCTTCCCCTCCATTGTAACAATTATCCTTTGCCTCTTCTATGAGATGATTAACCACATTCTGTCTCTCCCTGTCTCCTCTCATTCTAATCCTCTCCCACCTCAGGATTTCACCTTTTAGAGTATTGTCCCTTCCTATTCAATTGATCTTGTGACCTCTATGTATTCATATAAACACATATTCAGATATGTGTTTGTATGCATATATAAACCATCCTATATAGATACATGTGCGTGTGTATACATACATACATACATACGTACATACATATATATATATATATACACATTTGTGTTCCCTTCACCTATCCTCATACTGAGAAAAGTTTCATAAGTTACAATTGTCCCTTTTCTGTGTTGGCGTGTAAATAGTTCAATGTTGATAAGTTCCTTATGATTTCTTTTTCCATGTTTAGCTTCTCATGCTTCTTGTGTTGGAGTGTGAAACTTTCTTTTCAGTTCTGGTTTTTTCAGTAAGAATGTCTTAAAGTTCTCCACCTCACTGAATGACCATATTTTCCCCTGGAATACTACACTCAATTTTGCTAGATAGGTGATTCTTGGATTTATTCCTACCTCCCTTGATCTCCAGAATATCATATTCCAGGCCCTTCGATCCTTTAATGTAGCAGCTGCTAGATTCTGGGTTATCCTAATTGTATTTCCACAATATTCAAATTGTTTCCTCCTGGCAGTTTTCAATATTTTCTCCTTGATCTGGGGACTCTGGAACCTGGCTATAATTTTTATAGGAGTTTCCTTTTGGGGATCTTTTTCAAGAGGTGATTGGTGAATCCTTTCAAGTTCTATTTTGCCCTCTGATTCAAAATATCAGGGCAATTTTCCTTGAGAATTTCTTGGTGGATGCTTTCTAACTTCTTTTTTTGATCATGGCTTTCAGGTAGTCCAATGATTTTTAAATTGTCTCTCTTGGATCTGTTTTCCAGATCAGTGGTTTTTTCAAGGAGATATTTCACATTGCCTTCTATTTTTTCATTTGTTTGGATCTGTTTGATAGTATCTTGATTTGTCATGAAGTCATTTGCTTCCATTTGCTCCACTCTAATTCTGAAGAAATTATTCTCTTCAGAAAGCTTTTGAGATTCTTTTTCCATCTGGCAAAGTTGACTTTTTAAGGCATTCTTCTCCTCATTGCCTTTTTGGGCCTCTTTTGGCATTTGTGTTAATCTATTTTTTTAAGGTGTTAATTTCTTCAGTCAGGTTGTTGACTCTCTTTTCATTATTTTCTTGCATCATTCTTATTTCTGTTCCCAGTTTTTCCTCCACTTCTCTCATTTGGTTTTCAAAATCCTTCTGAAGCTGATCTCTAGCTTTTAAGCAATCTTCATGTTTCTTGGAAGCTTTTGGTATGGGAGTTCTGACTGTGTTGTCTTCCTCCTGTTCCCTGCTGTGATCCTTCTTTTCCCCAAAGAAGGAATCTAGAGTTTGGTTGCTGTTCTTACTTTGCTTCTTTTGCCTGTTCATGGTTGGCCAGTCAAAGATTTTTTAGCTCTGTGGAACTCTGCTTCCAGAGCGGAAAGCTCTGTCCCAAATTGTTGGTGTTTTCCCAGTTGCTGGTGCTTTTAGGAGGCTGCTGAAGCCCCAACCAGCTTTGGTACACTGAAAACGCACCCCAGGACCACCACCCAAGACCATGATCAGAATCCAGGCCGCTCAACACAAGAGCACTTGGCCTCTGAATGATTACTTGGCCTCCCTGCAGTCTGCAGGCTGGGAGCTCTGAAGCAGCAAAATGGAGACAGCTGCAGGGTCTCTGTTTCTGATGCTTCCTTGACCTGGGGGCAATTTGGCTGGACCCACTCTTCTCCCCCAATTTTAGCCTAATTCCACTGACCTTTCACTTAGTTCTTTTTTTTCTCATGGCTTGATAATTCTGGAAACTGCCACAGCTGCTGCAGATCCACTCTCCTGGAGGTCCTTCTGTTGCTCGGCTCAGCTTCTCAGGCTGCTCCCAGGGCCAAGCCACCATTTCGGGCTGGGCTGGTTTCAGGTCCCAGTGCTGAGATGGTCCCTCTTAGCAGAGCTGCCTTCAATGGAAAGTATATTTGTGTGAGTTTTAGAGCTCTAGAATTTGTGTAGAGTCACATTTTATGGGTATTTTGAGATGGCTGTGTGGGAGCTGCTGAACCTTGCTGCTCCTATGCCACCATCTTGGCTCCGCCCTCCCAAAACTTCTTTACAGAATTTATTGTTAAAAAGAAGAGTAATAGAAATCTGACATTTGTGTTTTTAAAAGAGCCATTAGCTATTTTATGCTGGACATAGGAAAAAAAGTGAAAGGAAAATGTAGAAAAGTAAAATTCAAAATAAGAAAGATAAGTATATAAACATCTTCACTATGTTGATTAGACAATTCAAGGTAATATTATAGAAAAAATCAAGTTTATGATTTAATTTTCTTAAGTATACATTAGAATATTTTACATGAAAATGCAATGTAGTTTACAAAGCATATCATTTACTTATAAACTATTATGGTTATTATTATCCAAGTGCAATATGTTGATAATTAGAGAGGAATTTAAACCAATATACCAAAATATTTAGAATAAATGAGTATTATCTTACAAAGTAGTCAATATTGAGTTAGGAAACAAACATTTAACTCTATGTGAAATGCTAAGCATACAAAGAAAGGGAAAAGCAGTCTCTGCCTTCGGTGAACTGACATTCTAATGTGGTAGACCATATGTGAAACTAGGCGTGTGAAACGAATATTAGGGTGGATGGAAGGTTTTCTCAGAGAAAAAGGCACTAGAGCCTTGTGAGACCAGGAAAGGCCTATAGCAGAAGTGGGACTTGAGCTGAGTTTTGATGGATACTATGGAAATTTAGAGGTGGAGGGGAAGGAGGACATTCTAGACAAGGTATACCAGCAACACAATCTTCACAGTACCTACAGTGGCTATTAATATGCTGGTGTAGTTGTGAATCACAAAATGTAACAGGCCCTCCACATGCTCGTGCTTGGCTTTACACAAGGGTAGCTGTGAGGAGTTTCCTGGTAAGTTTTAACCACACACACCCTTGCGAGAAAGAAAAAAAAGTACACATGGAAAATTTTTAAAGTTTAATCATCATTTTTAACCATTTTCCAATCATTTTCCTGAATCTATACAATCAATAAAATGACAAATCAGGTCATAATATGTAGCATTTAACAATTTCTGTGGTTAAATGTTCACACTGAAAAGTGAATGGTTAGCCCCTTTCTGTGTCTATATGTGTGTACCTATACACGTGTGCGTATATATGTACATATATATATATATATATATATATATATATATACATATAATTTGAAAATGAAATTGCTACAACTTTGTATAAACTCAAATGACGTAAAGCTTGCACCGTTGCAATTCATGCATCATAGATGTAAAATATTTACACTGAGACATATATCCTTTATATTAAAAGAAAATAAGGAACTAATTTATTTTTGTTTTTTTTTCCCCTCCTGAAGAAAATGTAGATCACTAAAATTCAAATTAACGTATTCCTACAGTAGGAGTAGACTCTCTCTTACAGTTAGGGATAGAGTCATTCTGGGGTGACCTGGTAGGTACTTTGCCACCCATCAATTAATTGTACTCTAGTATTCCCTTCAAAGTTTTTTTTGTTTTGTTTTGTTTTTACTATGGCATATGACAAGTTTTGTGGGGGAAGGTAACAAAAAAAAAACAGAAATGATTTTCATTTCCTTTCATTTTCCACGTACTTCCTTTACTTACATAAATACTCTAAAAATAAAGATCACTTTATGTTTTAAGGGAAACACTAGCAGCTCCCCATATACATTGTCTGGACTTGAATACTTCTGCAGCTCTGATAACCAGCCAACAGATTTATGGTGGGTGCTGCCAAAATGCTAAATCACCCCTTAAATAGAAGCTAATCAGTCAGAATCATAAATCAGTTTTGAGAGGAAGAGTTTGCAATGGGTGAAGTCTAGGAGGACTGGGCTTGGCATGGCTGGCTTCTGGAAGTATTTTCTTTATCTCCCAGGGCACTCAAGGCCAGTGCTAACATGCCTGCTAAAGACTATTGTCATCATTATAACAGTTCCAGGTAGAGGTGGACTGTCATTTTAAGTGACATATCTCTTTTATTTTAAGGAAATCCAGCTCAGACAACCCTGGAATGAAATAAGTCATAGAGTAGAGGACACACCCAGGCTTAAAAGGAACATAATAAACTTCCAAAATATTTCAGTGATATTTTTATTCAGTAGCTAATGTTTCATTTACAATTTTGATAGCACCCAATGGAGTGACAAATAGAGAAACATTTCTTTTGATTTATTATTTTTTGAATAGAGTATATCTGTCTTCTGTATTTCTCTAAAACATTAGTGATTACATAATTAGTGCGATGTTGGCTTAGTTCCTTGTTTGTTTGTTTGCCTTTTCATGACAAAGTTAATGAAAACCAATTTTCCAAATCCCATACAATTATGGAACTTAAACCTAAATAATATTAATAAGAATTTATACAGTACTCTGGATTTCTACAAAGTAGTGTATACACATTTTATCATTTGAGTTGGGCAATAATCTTTTAAAGGAAATATTATAGATATTATCATCATTGTATAGATAAAACTGGGCCACAGAAAGGTTAAGTGACTTGCCCATGTGCAAGAGTAGGTTTGGGACCTAGGTTCATAAGCTTAAACCTTCTTTGTTGTTAGATAAGCCCCTAAGATAGGGGAGTTGTACCAAATAAGGAGCATAATTCTCTTGTGTCAATATTTTATATTTATGTTCTTGCTTTTTTGGAGTGGAGAAGGCAGGGCAGTTGGGGTTAAGTGACATGCCCAACGTCACATGGCTAGTAAGTGCTAAGTATTGGAGGCCAGATTTGAACTCAGGTTGCCCTTACTGCTCCAGGAGGACTCCAGTCCTCAAGGCTGCTGTTCTATTCACTGTGCCACATAGCTTCCCCTTTTGTGCCAATATTTGAGTAGATCCAGGGTGTCACTTATATGGATTGTCATTCCAGTGCTGATCACATCCTATCCACTCCTTCTCCTTCAGTGCAATTTTCGTCTATGAGCCCCAGTAAATCTTTAAAAGTAGTGCTAACTAATGGAAAGGAAGATTTTTCTCTAATTCTTTTAAGACTTTATGGGTATCAGCACAACAGATTTTCTGACTGTGTCTGTTTCCAGAATGGTAACATTCATAGCACATTTTGCACATGTTATTGTTGATGGTGTTCTGCAACTAACTTATACCCCCATGTGTCACTCCATTGACCTTTGAATCATCTGCATGTCAGATTCTTTGAAGATAACATTTCACCATTCACAGACATGCAGAGCATCTACCTATGAAAATATAAATCTGAAGGCAGTTCTTTGAGACTAATGCTTTCCTGAACCCACAGGCTCAGCATATCATCGATCTAAATCATAGCAAAGCTAATGGGAAATGACTTGAGGAAAGCAAGCTTTGATCACACAGATGCAATCACAACTCTTTGCAGCGATCACTGAAACTGAATTCCTCTGAATGTAGCAAAGCCAGCACTGTGAAAATTGCTGTTTCATTGACTGAAGTCAGTAAGTCTAGGATAAATATAAAAAAGAAACTATTGGCCCTGTCCCATGAAATTGCCTTGGAGTCATTGGTGAAAGTGAAAAGAATATTGGCAAAACCAACATCTGAATCATTCCCCACAAAATCTGATTCCTTCTTCTATGAAAAGTCTCCTCTCAGGCTCTACTGGGCTTTTTCTCAGCAGGGCAAGAGATCCAATATCACACCCTGTCAACCTCTATTGATACTGTTGAGGTGAAGGATGTGGATGTGGTATGGTTAAGAATGTGTCTTTTCTTTATAAACACAGACAAGTCCACCACTACCAGAGAAGAAAAATGAGGGAAGAATTCTTTCTCAGGAAAGGAAAACTCTCTTTGTACATGGAGCTGTGGGAAGCACAAAATATTTTATTATTTTGGTACCTAGGAAACAAATGAGGAAACCTCTTTTCTTCATTTTAGTAGCTATGGTAATATCAGAAATAAATTTTTTTTTCCTTTCTTGAAATTAAAATAAGAGATATAGAAGATCCAGGCACTGGAATCCTAAACAAGAAGACCATTTCCGTGAATAATAATAAAGTGACATGAAGATCTTGTTACCATTTTTTTCAGAGACTTTCATTTGACAGCGGGCCAGTCACAAAACAGGACTTCTTACTCTTGGCTCAGTGCACTCTCACAGACCAACTGACCCCAAGTCCTCTTCCAATCGTCTAGTTAACAAGCCTCCAACAATAAACAGGATCACTTATAGGTCAGATTATACAAATATTTCTTATACTGGTAGTGACCACAATATATAAATACAGCTCTCAGGGAAACGCTCTTAAGTTACCCATTTAATGTTTATCACGTACAATAGCTTTGGTTAAGGTTATGGCACAGATGCTCTGTGTTGCTCTTCCGTGAGAGATTTACTTACTTTTTGATCTCATACAATTTACTTCCCCTGTCTAGACCTTGGCTTATCTAAATTGTAGAAGAAGTGATTGCATTAGATTATCTTTAAGATTCAGGACCTTCTAGTTCTAACCTTTTCTGTAACACCACTGTGCCGTTGCCTCATGCCTTCTGCTTCAACATTTGACCCTCTGTCATTTTTTGAGCTGGTATCGTCCCTGTCTTTACTCTGCCACTAACTCTGAGGCTACCTGACAACAGCACCAGATATCTTTGTTTTAGAGTTCTGTGTTACGTGGCAATTAATCCACAGTTTTTTTAAGCACCCAGAAGGTAGCATAAGTTACACCCTTTCCTAGGGAATCTTCTAAACTTTCTCTGTGAGGGTCCATATTAGAGTAGCATTCCAGAGTCCTTGGATAAAAAAATGCTTTTGCCTTTATCTAAGTCTACCCTTTTTTGCACTTCTTTTGGGTTTACATTCCCTGCCCCTATTTCCACTGATGGGCCTTGTCCTCAGATGGTGGCTGACTACTTTTCTTGTCAAAGTTCTATAACTAACCTTGAGGGGCTGGGTTTCTAGTACTTAGTACTAGAACTTCTAGTCATGAGTCCTAACTGGTGTGCTACCCAGCAACAATCAATTTGTTGACCCCGTTCATTTTTAGCAATGTTATGTACTAAAGGTATGATATTAACACATGGCACAAAACATTCACACAAAATAAATGAGGTACTCTTACCTCAAACAAACAAGGTCACTGGGGAGAATGATCTCAATCTTAAAGTATCTTGTTAATAAGGCATAAATTTCAAGAATGTATGGAAAAGGGGGACTTCTAGCTTTTCCTTCTGGTAATGCCCTTATTTCTTTCACAGAGTCCTCATAAAGGACCACAGGGCATGATTGACAATATACTCCAGTGTTTACCTGAATTGATTTATTAAAGCATGTAACAACTCTTGCTGGACAGTCTGAGCCAATTCTGAGTTATGTCTCTTTGCTGCTGGGCCAGACAACTCCTCTCCCAGGAAGGACTGCTTCTCCATTGAGCCAGGTAAGGATGTCCTGCTGCCGTCAGCTGCTAACACTCCAGTGGCTATTGCTACAGTCACCAGTTAGCTCTGGTAGAAAATGGAATCTCTGATGGGATATCTCAGTATCCTAAATTTATAAGGTCACCTAGGTGTCTTAAAGAATTGTTTGCTTAAGAAAAGGAAAGAAGAAACACAAAGGGACAAAGGTGATGATATGCACAAAACAGCTGTCACCTATGGGAGACAGACATCCCACCATTCTCCCACTCTGCTCTCAGGACCACCTCAAAGTAGTACCTTTTATTTAAAATCTCAAGGAAAAAGAACAAGAAGATTTTTCATCATTCCACAGCACAAACTCTCGGGTCACCCATAAGGTTAACTGGGACTTTAACCAGGTAGAAGATAGCAATGAATCCTTTGAGGAAAGGTACCCTGGGCAAGTCACTTAACATTGACTGCATTAAAAAAAAAAAAAACTGGAGAAGGAAATGGCACATCACTTCAGTATTTTTGCCAAGAGAATGCCATAGACATTGGTCCATGGGGTCACAAAGAGTTGAACATTAATGAAAAATAATCAATGTGCAGTTATTCTTTATATTACATTGTCATTACTGTAGAATGAAGGTAATACTTTGGAACTCATTTAATTTAATTCTTGTAATTAAGGTAAATATTTTATCTTATAACCTACATACTTATCAACCTCTCCAATACTGATATGACTTATAATGACTTTCACAGAGTGAAATCTTCTCTCCACCAGCACTTAGAAGTGGACTCTTTACTACCATGAGGATCTCCTGTTTTGTTAGCATGTCTCATGGGTATAGAAACTCAGAAGAATGCTCATATTGTCTCTTAGTACCCTGAGTATTATTCCTGGGGAAGATGGGTAGAGTTTTTCAATTACACTAAGCTTCTGCAAAGGATTTTAGGGGATTTATGGTATGTATTACTCCCGAGAGAGAGAGAGAGAGAGAAGGAAAAGAAGAAGGAGAAGGAGAAGGAGAAGGAGAAGGAGAAGGAGTAGGAGAAGGAGTAGGAGAAGGAGGAAGAATAGGGAAGAGAGGGAGATGAAGAAACCTAGACATAGAGACAGACAGAGAATATGTACTTTGAAAACACTTTTAACTTATTTTTAGCAACTATTTTACAATTTAAATAGGAAAGATAAGTGATGGAATCAAATGGTATTGGTGAAGACAGGTAGAATAATCCCTAGCCATTGTTTTCACTACCACCAACAGAAGAACACTTGAAAATTCAAAGAAGGGCAAAAGAAAATGTACATAGAAAAGTAATTAAAATATATGAATAGAATTGAGGTAAAGTACTGTCCCTAAAGTCCTTTATTTGAACAATTATTTTTAATTTAAAATAGATTATACTTATTCAATTATTTGTTTAAAGATAGATGGAAAAATTCCACAAGGACAAATACATACATAATTATATAAAGAAATACCTAATTTTGAGAAGAGAGGGATAATTCTCAAGGTGAATATTTCATCATGGCACCTCAGCTGAGTCTAGATTCCTGGTAAAATGGCTCATACTATTTCCAGATTCACTCTTCTGCTCCCACGATTAAAACTAACTTGTTCAGGGCAGCTAGATGGTGCACTGAATTGAATCGGCCCTGGAGTCAGGAGGACCTGAGTTCAAATCCAGACCTCAGACGCTTAACGCTTATTGCCCTGCCTTTTCCCCTCCAAAAAGCAAAAAACAAACAAACAAACAAAAAACCAGGAAAAAGCAAACAAAACTAAAAACAACAAGAACAACAACAAAAACCTTGTTTTATGTTCAGTTTTCTCTTGGTCCAATTATTTGGAAAAGTATTAACTCAATAATGTGATACATTAGTTAACTCAGTATGTTTAAGCATCCTTAATGAATTAACATCAATGGCTGATCATCTGAATTTGTCAATTAGAGGCCTTTTAAAGATGTTTTAAATAAAGAAATGATTAAGGATTGGAATTTCAAAAATGTTATCTGACTAATGAGTGTGATAATTGTAGTCAGCTACACAACATGATGCACATTAAATCACATTGCAAATGTCCGAATTCCAAATCAGTTCTTCCAGCAGTATTCAGTTGCCAACTCAGTTACAGGATTGCTTCCTACTCTAATTAGGTATGGGTTTTCCTTAAATATCTTGAAAAAATAGGACACACAAGCTTTTTTTGGTAACCAGTAGATACTAAATGAGTTACTTTGAGGTCCTTCTTCCAGTCTTTGATCCAGGAATAATGACAAAGAGGAAATCAATGTCATTGTTTATGTCTCATGATCCCTCCCCAACCTGTCAAGATTTTTCTTTTTTCTTCCCTGCTCTCTGTCTTCCATTGAATCTTCTTCTCCATCTCTCCTGCCTCCTTTTTCTGATCTCCTTCCCTATTCTCTTCTCTTTTTTCTTTTCTCCCTTCTTTCCTTCATTTCTTGCTTTTCCTTCTATATCTTTCTCCTGTCATCTCTTTCCACATGTATTTCATTTTCATTTGCATCTGCCTTAGGCCTCCTAATGGTATTCATTAGTAGTCATAATCCTTACTTATTTCTGCTGCCGGCACTCAGGGTTAAAGAGACTGAAAACTATTGGTTGAACACCTTGCTTTGACTTTTTTGAAATTAAGTATCTAAAGTACTTTCCCTAAAGTAAATTTTTTTTAAATGACATATTATTTCCAAGCATAGAAAATTGATTATCACAACTATTATCTATAATAGTGCTTTGATTATTATGAACAAGTCTCTTTGTATATCTAAGCTAGGGATATCTAAGTCCTGAGGATAAGAGCTGTGACTAAAGGGAGCAGGGTTTGGGGAAAATCTTGGATAAAGTAATAGGAGGACATGCTGGCAAGTATGCCAGGTTAAAAAAAAAAGTGTTAAGCTACAATTGTGGGTAGAGTACAATTAAAATCTCTTATCCCAGATCACCACATTGTGCATAATCATCAGTACTATGATAAGAATTCCAGTCTGCATCATAATTGAATACTAATCTTAAAAATGTAGGCTGGATTTGCTGGTACATCATGCGGGCAGATCATCACCATTGTTCTTCCCACTTGGGACCATTAATTAATCTTTCCTATGAGACTAGTTCTAAATGTTTATCATTTGGAGTTAAATTACTCTGAACAAATCAATTAAATGATCTATTTTGTTATAAACCAAAAAGTAAAATATATGTGTATATATATATATATGTATATATATATATATATATATATATATATATATATATATATATATATATATATACATATATATATATAGGCATTGCTCTTCAGCAGTGAAAGAAGCTTTTAATCGATTGAGATGTTTGCCATTGAGGGAGAGGGGAGAAGAAGCTGCTAGGCTGGCACAACCGTGTGAAGCAATTCTGGAAGGGAGGGTTAATTATAGGGTTAATAGAATGATGGACCTTGTTTACCCAACAGCTTTAGGTGATATTGCCTTAAAAAACAGTCACACATGCAACAAATTTAGAGGATGACTAAAATTAGGCACTATGAAAAGAAGCAGAGATAGTTTAATTGTGTATGTAGCAGGGACCACCTTCTAATTATTGGACACGTGCATGTGTGTGCACATGTTTATTTTTTCAATTTTGTTTATGCTTGTTTAATTTTTTGAATTTTGATTGTTTTTTTTTTTCATTTTAATTGACCAGAATCTGGATTATACTCTCTCATACTGGTGGATTGGTTGGAGGAAGTCCCCTTATTTGGCTACATTGGTCATCTCATCTAGCTCCATTAGGCCAATACAGGTGAGGTCACATTAGACATCTTACAAATGTTTCAAAACTTTGTTCTTTTGATGAGATTATTTGTAGGATTCAAATGTCTTCCTTTCAGTCACTGAGTAGCAGTTGGTAGAAGTTTTTATTTTAATTTATTATTTTATTTTCCCCAGATTCTATGTAAAAACGATTTTAACATTCTTTTTTCTTCCTCCAAATTTTGAGATCCAAATTCTCCCTCCACCTCCATTGAGAAAGCCAGCAATTTGATATAGGTTACACAAATGTAGTCATACGAAAGACATTCTGTGTTAGTCATCCTGTCAGGAGGGGGACAAACAAACAAAAATCCACGAACAAAATTGAAAAAAAAAAGTAAAGGAAAAGTATTTTTTTTTGTCTGTATTCAGGTTCCACCAGTTCTTTTTCTGGTGATAGAGAGCACTTTTCATCATAAATTCTTCTAAATTGTCTCACCCCATTTTATTGCTGAGAATAACTAAGTTATTCACAATAGATCATTATACAATTTTGCTGTCACTGCATACAACGTTCTCCTGGTTCTGCTCATTTTACTTTGCATAAGTTTATGTAAGTTTTTCCAGGTTTTTCTGAGAGCTTCCTGCTTGTCTTATAGCACAATAATATTACATCATGATCATATACAACTTGCTTAGCCATTCCTCAGTTGATATGTATCCCCTTCGATTTCCAGCTCTTTGCCACTACTAAAAATCTTTTTGTATACATATTTTTGTACACATCTTCATTTTTAAAAATCTCTTTGGGATATCAAACTAGTAGCGATATTAGTGGGTCAAAGGGTATGCATAATTTTATGGCTTTTGGGGCTTAATTCCAAATTGCTCTCTAGAATTATTGAATTAATATTCAGCTTCACCCACAATGCATTAGTGTTTTAATTTTCCCACATTCCCTCCAAAATTTATCACTTTCCTTTTTTCTCATAGTAGTCAGTATTATAGGTGTGTGGTGTTAGCTCAGCATTGTTTTAATTTGAATTTATTTAATCAATAGTGATTTAGAGCATTTTTCATATGACTATAGATACCTTCAATTACTTTTTCTGACAACTGCCTGTTCACGTCCTCTGACCATTTATCGATTGAGGAATGACTCTTATTTTTACAACTTTGGTTTAGTTTTCTCTATATTTGAGAAATGAAGTTTTTATCAGAGAAACTTCTTGTAATTTTTTTCACAGTATTGATTACTATGTATTTCCCTCCATCTTATTTCCCCCTCATTCTCTCTCTCTCTCTCTCTCTCTTTCTCTCTGTCTCTCTCTGTCTCTCTCTTTCTCTCTCTCTCTCTCTCTCTCTCTCTCTCTCTCTCTCTCTCTCACCCCCGTTCATTCTGAAAAGTGTTTTGCTTCTGACTTTTCTCCTCCAATCTATGACCATCTTGGCTCCCAGAAGCCTAGAAGTCCCCTCTGAACAGACTTTAGAGGAGGAACAGGATAAAAATAGAGAGAAGGATAAAGAGAAAAGAAGAGCATGAATGGAAATGCACAGTTAATAATCATAACTGTGATTATGAATGGAATGAACTCACCCATGAAATGGAAGCAAATAACAAAATGGATTAGGAATCAGAAACCAACAGTATGTTGTTTACAAGGTTCACTCTTGAACCAGAGGGACACACAGAGTTAAAATAAAGCACTGGAACATAATTTCTTATGCTTCAGCTAAAATAAGAAAAAAAAAGAGTCAGTGGTAACAATCGTGATCTCAGACAAAGCAAAAGCAAAAACAAAAGAAATAAGTGGGGAAATTATATATTTTTTGCCTTTTTTTTTGGAGGGCAGTTGGGGTTACGTGACTTGCCCAAGGTCACACAGCTAGTTTTTTATGTGTATGTGTTAAGTGTTTGATGCCAGATTTGAACTCAGGTCCTCCTGACTCCAGGGCTGGTGCTCTATTCACTACACCACTTAGCTGCCCCAGCATCCAAATTCTTAAAGAAAAGTTAAATGAATTACAGAAAATAAACAATAAAACTATATTACAGGGGAATCTTAATTTTCTGCTCTCAGAACTAGGGAAATCTAACCATAAAATATATGTAGAAAAAAGAAAGATGATTAATAAAATATTAGAAAAGACAGATAAAATAAGTCTCTGGAGAAAATGAATGGGAATAAAACATAGTATTTTTTCTCAGATACACATGGCACCTTTTAAAAAAAATGACTGTTAATAAGACATATAAATTTCACAAACGTGCTGAAAAGTGGAAATATAAAATGCACACTTTCAGACCATAATTTCATAAACTTGCATTCAGTAAAGGGCCACTAAAACAGAAATTAAGAACACTACACATGAACGGGTATAATTTTTTTTGACATATAAATAAATACTATACTAATGCTAGCTGGAGCTATTAAAAACAAAAATATTCCTAAGAAATGAGTGCGGCAAAGAAGAAACCATAGAAACAATCAATTAAACAGAATGACAACAATGAGACAACATTCAAAAATTTGTGGGACTCTTTCAAAGCAGTACTTAGGGAAAAATTTCTATCTCTAAACATGTACATCAATAAAAGAGAAGGGAAAAAAAGTTCAGTGAATTGGGAATGTGACTAAAATAATACCAGAAGAAGAACAAATTAAAAATCCCAAATTAAACACCAAAGTGGAAATCCTGAAAATCAATAGAAAGATTAATAAACTTGAAAGTTAAAATAAATTTAAATAAAATCAATAGGAGGTTTTATGTAAAAAGATGAATAGATATATCATTGGTTAATTTGATTGAAAATAAATAAATAAAATAACCAGTATCAAAAATGAGAAGGGCACCATGAAGGAATATGATATTAAAGCAATTATTAGAAGTTCTTTTGCCCAATGATATGCAAGTAAAAGTGACAATCTAAGTTAAATGAATGAATGTTTACAATAATATAAACTTGCTGTATTAACAGAAGAGAAAATACAATACTTAAGTAGCTCTACGTTCAAAAAAAAGATATTAGGGGTGGCTAGGTGTCACAGTGAACAGAGCACCGGCACTGGAGTCTGGAGGACCTGAGTTCAAATCCAGACTCAGACACTTAACACAGAAACTAGCCATGTGACCTTGAGCAAGTCATTTAATGCCATTGCCCTCCAAAAAAAAAAAAAAGAAATAAAAGATATTAACCAAACTATAAATGAGTACTCTCTCTCTCTTTTTCTCTCTCTTTTTCTCTGTCTTTCTCTCCCTCTATGTATACAGACACACACACACACACACACACACACGTATCCATTCATCCATCCCCAGGACCAGATGGATTTATGAATTAATTCTACGAAACGGATACATAACAAAAAATTCTGATGCTATATAAATTATTGAAAAATAGGTAAAGAAGAATCCTTATCAAATTATTTTAAGGACACAACTGTTTTTGATACCTTAATCAGGAAGAGCAAAACCCAAAAGAAAACTATAGCACAATTTTGTTCATAAATATCAGTACAAAAATTTTAAATGAAATACAAACAAGGAGATTATAGCAATAAATCACAAAGGCCATACATATCGTATGATCAGGTGGAATTTATATCAGGAATGCAAGGTTGGTTTAATTTCAGAAAACTATCAGTGCAAATGAAAATATCAATAAAATTCATCAAAAATCATATGATTATGTCAAAAGATATAGAAAAAGTCTTTGACAAAACAAAATGCTCATTCCTACTTAAAACACTGGAAAGCAAATGAATAAAGGAAGCCTTTCTTAAAATGATGAGTAGTGTCTCTTTAAAACCAAGAGCTAATATTATATGCAATGGAGATAAAGTTTAAGGCTTTCCAATAAATCAGGCATGAATTGAGGATGAACATTATCTCAAATATTATTCAGTGTTATACTTGAAATTCTAGCTATAGTAATAAGACAAGAAAAAGAAATTGAAGAAATAAAAATATGGAGAAAATGAAATTATCCCTTTTTGCAAAGAATATGATGGTAAACAGAAAATCCTAGAGAATAAATTTAAACCCTAATTGAAACAATTCACATCTTCAGCAAGGGTTCTGGATTTAAAATTAACCCACCTCAATCATTAGAGTACCAACAAAACCCAACAGGAAGAGATAGGAAGAGAAATTTCATTTAAAATAACTGCAAACAATATAAAACACTTGGCAATCTACCTGCCAGGACAAGACTAGGGAGTATATGAACACGATTACAAAACATGTTTCACACAAATAAAAACACATCTGAATAACTGGAAAAATATGAGTTGCTCATGGGTAGATAAAATCAATATACTGAAAATGACAATTCTATCTACATTAATTTACATATTTAATGCCATAAAAATCAGACTACAAAATAATTATTTTATATAGCTAGAAAAAAGAATATCAAGAAAATCAATGAAAAAAAAATCATTGAAAAGAATTAACCTCACAATGGCATATTTCATATTATATTAAAAAGCAGTAATCATGAAAACTATCTGGTACTGGCTAAGAAATAATATGCTATATCAATGACATAGCTTAAATACATAATAACAAATGACCACAGTACTATAGTCTAAGCTTTCAAGGTAAAAAAATTACCAACTGACAAAAAATGCTTAAAAAGCTGGAAGGCAGTTTGGTAGAAAGTAGGCATTAACAAACATCTCACAAACTACACCAAGATATGATTAAAATGGATAAATGATTGAGACATAATGGGAGATGTAGGTAAATTGGGGGAGCATGGAAAAATTTACTTGTCAGACCTATGGATATGAGAAAAGTTTATGATTAAGCAGAGAG
>CM053581.1:524322262-524339895 GCA_028627135.1 Pseudochirops cupreus | reverse complement strand
TAAACTGGGCATTTTGCCACATAGAAGAGTAGGGGGAAGGGGGATGAGAGGTGGGGTGATGGAGAGGAGGGCAGGGTAGGGGGGAGGGCTGATGAAAGTTCACACTTCTGTACAGGGACAAGGATGGGGACAGGGTGGAGAGTGACTGGGGAGGGCAGGATAGGAAGAAGTGTACTCACTGTGAATAGGTTCTGTGTAATTTCACATGTTCAGCCTGTATTTGATTGCTTGTCCTTCCAGTGTGGGTGGGTGATGAGGGAGGAAGAGAAAGAATCTAGAATCTAAAGTTATATAATCAAATGTTAGAAATATATATATATATATATATATATATATATATATATATATACATACACAATTATTACTATTATTATTATTAACTACATCCAACTGGAACTTGAAATACACAGGCACTGTGGTTGGGAGATCCACCCTGCCCTACCGAAAAGTGAGAGGGGTGAGGGGAGAAGACATAGGAGAGAATAGATTAGGGGAGGGGGGATACAATGGGATGGCTGTTTTAGGGTGGTAGGTAGGGGAAAGATGGGGAGAAAATTTGTAACTCAAGATTTCATGGAAATGAATGATGTAAACTAAAATAAAATAAAAAATTTAATTGAAACTAAAAAAATGGGACAGGGTCAAAGCATAATACAATAAGTGGGGGGCAGGAGGGATATATAGTTAATCTTTCACAATATAACTACTATGGAAACATTTTGCATAACTACAGATGTACAACCTATACTGAATTGATTGTCTTCCCAGTGAGGCTGAGTGGGGAAGGAAGAAGGGAAAGAACTTGAAATCAAAGTTTTAAAAACAAATGTTTAAATGAATGTTTTTTTACATGCAACTGGGAAATAACATATACAGGCACTGGGGTATAGAAATCCATCTTGCCCTACTACAAAGTTGGGGGTGAGGGTGGGGGAAGATATAATAATAGAGAACAGATTGGGGTAAGTGATATTCAATAGGCTCACTATCTTGGGGTGGGTGGTAGGGGAAAGATGGGAAGAAAATTTGTAGATCTAAATCTTGTGAAAATGAATGTTGAAATCTTAAAATAAATAAATATATTTTTAAAAATGTTTAAATGTTTATAAAGAATATTAAAAGTTTGCTATTTTCAATAAAATGAAAGATAATATTTTCTCAGAATTTTTAAATCATTTTTTCTCCTCCATTTTTAAACTTTCATGGTTGAGTATTTTTTAAAGATCACTTATTTTTAACATTTTTCTTTTTTAAAATGGCATTTCAAGTTCTCTCCCATAGAACTCTCCCCCACCCACTACATATAAAGGAAAGAAATCCTATCATATTGGCTATAAAGTGAAAGGTTTGCTTTCTCTCTTTGTCTATTCTAATTCCTTCATTTTCTTTTTTCTTGTCTCATTGTTATAAGCTAGCATTTCTAGTACAATATTGAATAACAGTTGTGCTAATCGGCATGCTCCCTTCACTCCTGATCTTATTGGAAGGCTTTGAGTTTGACCCCAGTTCAGATATTGCTCATTTTTGGTTTTAGATAGATACTGTATATCTTTTTGAGTACAATTCCATTTACTCCTTTACTTTCTGGTGTTTTTAATAGGAATAACAGTTGCATTTTATCAAAAGTTATTTTCTGTATTTAATGCAATACAGATTTTTATTCTTTGTGTTATTGATATGTTCAATTATGCTGACAGTTTTCCTAATATTTAACCAGCCCTATAATCCTAATATAAATCCCACCTGGGACAGAGCCAAAAAGTCAGAGTAAAGGCAATAACTTGCCTTAGCTCCCCCAAATTACCCTCCAAAGAACTGGAAAATAACACCTCAAAACAAATTCTGGACAAAACTATGGGATGAAACAATTTTCCTTCCACCTTAGAAGATCAGCAAAAAAAGTTTGTCTCAGTATGTTGAGAATGGAGCACAGTCTAGCGCAGGCCACACTTGGCAAGTAAGTAGCAGGCCTTGGGGGTGACTGAATTTGCAACATGAGCATCCAGATTTCTCAGCCCACAGATGGTCATACAACTTCTCAGAAGGAGATTATGAGGGATACTTTGCTGGCACTGGGACTGGAACTCTGTTGCATTGTTGATTTCCAATTCTGGGTCCCAGTCCCAGGGGGAAAGTGGTGTCATCACCCTGGAACATGTGGCACTTGGATTTCAGGCCACAGGTTCTAATAGTAGGGTGGAAAAGTAGGTTTCTGCTCATTCACAGACCACAGCACAGTAGTAGATACATCTCTCCTTATATTACAGAACCTTAGAAGCACTGAAAACTTAGGGACCCCTAGAACTAGCCTCCCCAAAACCCTAAAGTTTTGGACACTGCCCTCTCTGCCACAGGAGTAGAGTCTAACTTTAACATAAAGTTAAAAGTCAATAAATATTTATGGGAAAATGAACAAATAACAAAAAGAAAATAACCACACAAAGATACTATGGTGACAGGGAAGATCAAAATGCAAACTCAGAAGAAGACAACAAAGTCAAAATAGCTGCATCCAAAGCCTCAAAGAAAAATAAGGATTGGTCTCAGGACCAAAAAGAATTGCTAAAAGAGATTAAAAAGGTTTTAAAACTCACATAAGAGATGTAGAGGAAAAACTGGAAAGAGAAATGAGAATGATGCAAGAAAATTACAAAAAAAAATAGTTGATAGCATGGTAAAGGAGACACACACACACACCAAAATCCTGAAGAAAATAACACCATAAAAACAGAATAAGGCAAACAATAACACAGCAAAGAAAAAAAATGAATAAAGACAATAACTCCTTTAAAAGAAGAATTGGCCAAATGGTGGGGGAAAGGGTTAGAAAGCTCCATGAAGAAAATAATTCCTTAAAAATTAGAATTAGACAGTCGGAAGCTAATGACATGAGCCATGAAGTAATAATAAAACAAAACAAAAGAATGCAAACATAGATGAAAATGTGAAATATCCCATTGGAAAAACAATTCACTTGTAATAGACAGATAATTTAAGAATTATTGGATAATCTGAAAGCCATGACCAAAGAAATTAAGCCTAGATATCATATTTCCAGAAAATATCTAGAAAAAAAGTCCGGATATCCAAGCACCAGAGGGTAAAATAGAAATTGAAGCAATCCACTGATCACCTCCTGAAGGGGATCCCAAAATGAAATAACTCCTCCCAAAATATAATAGCCAAGTCCTAGAGCTTGAAGTTTAAGAATAAAATATATCTAGTGCCCAGAAAGAAACAATTTGATTATAATGAAGCCACAGTCAGGATCGCAAAAGATTTATCAGCTTCCACATTAAAAAATGGGGGGGCAGGGAATTGGATTTTAATCTGATCTTCTGGAAGGTAAAGGAGTCTGTGATTCAACCAAGAATAACCCATCCAGCAAAACTGAGTGCAATCCTTTGGGTGGGGAGGAGAAATGCATATTTAAGGTAATAGAGGACTTTCAAGCATTTCTTATCAGCAGACTATACCTGAATAGAATGTATTACTTTCAAATCAATAACTCAAGATAAGCATATAAAGGTAAATAAGAAAGAGAAAACATAAGGAATTTAATTAATAAAGTTAAACTGTTTGTGTTTCTATATGTGAAGATGATATTTGTGACTCCCAGGAATTTTATCAGTATTAGGGCATTTAGAAGGAACATACACATAGAGAGGGCACAGATATGTGTTCACTCTGATGGGATGTTCTCAAAAATATAGGGGATGAGAAGGAGGGATTCACTAGAGGAAGGGAGAGTAGAGAGGAAGAATAGAGGAAGTTATCTCACATAAAAGATTCATGCAGGGAAAAGCTTTTACAGTGAAGGGGGAAATGGGGTTGTGATAGGCAGTACTGGAATCTTACTCTCATCAGCATTGGCTCAAAGAGAGAATTTTATATATAGATATAGATATATATATAGATAGATAGATAGATAGATAGATAGATAGATAGATAGATACACATATATGTTCTGTTGGGTATAGAGATCCGTCCTACATAATTGGAAAGCTGGAGGGAAAGGGTTTAAGAGAAGGATGGGGTGGGGGAGGCTGATAGAAGGGAGGGTGATTTAAAGGAATGTAATGGGAATGGGAATCTGAAGATCTTCCCTGCCCCTGGATAGGCTTAAGTAAATCTGGGAACCTTCTCTGATTTGAAAATATACTCTGTACCCTAATAGGCTGAATGTGATCACATGGAGCCAGTGACAGGAGGCTTGCTTTTTCAGGACTGCCCACACCTTGTTACTTTGTGATTGGGCAGTGGTTCAAGAGGATTGTGACATTCTCTGACCCAGGAGAAGGCTATATATAGCTTCATGTGAGGTTTTGCTTTGGGGCTTACTTTGGGAAGAGTTGCATGATTTGGCCAGATAAGACTCTGGTCAGCCGCTGAGCCCCCCAGTTTTGAAAATCCAGACCTTCATGTTTCCCTCTCTGGTAACTAACTAGGTATGGACATAATGGTAAGATAGTTGGAAGCGCTGTATGCCGGTCTGTTTCTCTGTCTGTATTTTTTTTTTGTCTGCTTGTAACTTCTGTTTGTATTCTCTGAAGTTCAAGGTGCTGACTTTTTTTTCCCTGAAGTAGGTAAATGATGTATGTTAGATTAAAGTAAGATTGTTAACCTATTTTGAGTTGCTTTCCTTTAGAAAAGCAGATCTAAGAACCTCTGCTAGCAGCTATTCTAGGTATGCTAGGGTGCTTGCTGCTACAGGGATGCAGGGTTCAAAAGCAAAACAAAAATTTAAGGATGGACAGGGTAAAAAGAGAAAGAGAAGGATACATGAGAAAAATAGGTTGAGGTAGAATACACAGTTAGTAATCAGAATTGTGAATGTGAATGGGATGAACTCACCCATTAAATGGAAGTGGATAGCAGAATGGAGTAGAAACGAGAATCCAACAATATGTTGTTTATAAGAAACATACTTGAAACAGAGATACATAGAGTAAAACTAAGGGGCTAGCACAGAATCAATTATGCTTCAGTTGAGGTAAAAGAAAAATAGGGGTAACAGTTATGATCTCAGATGAAGCAAAATTTTAAAAAAATAGGCACAATTAAAAGAGATAATCAAGGTACAATAGAAATGAAGTGATAGCAGTTTTAAATACTGTATACCAAATGGCATAACATGCAAATCCTTAAGGGAAATGTTAAATGACTTACAGGAGGAAATACAAAGTAAAGCTATATCAAGTGGGAAAACCTCAATTTTCCCCTCTCAGAACTAGACAAATCTAAACATAAAATAAATAAAAAACTAAGGTAAAGTTTAGAATTTTAGAAAAGTTAGATATAATAGATTTCTGAAGGAAAAGTGAATGAATATATGATATACCTTTTATCAGCTATATATGACACCTTTGCAAAAACAGTCCACATTTTAGGGCATAAAAAACCCATAATCAAATACAGAAAGACAGACATATTAAATGTATCCCTTTCAGATCATGAAACAATAAAATTACATTTAATAAAGATAGATTTAAAATTAATTGGAACCTAAGTAATCTAATTTTGCTTTTTTTTGAGGGGGGAGGGCCGGGCAGTTGAGGTTAAGTGACTTGCCCAAGGTCACATGGTTTCTCAGTGTTAAGTGTCTAAGGTCAGATTTGAACTCAGGTCCTCTTGACTCCAGGGCCATTGCTGTATTCACTGTGCCACCTAGCCCCCCTCCCCCCAAGTAATCTAATTTTTAAGAATGAGTGGGTCAAAGAACAAGTCATAGAAGCAATAAATAATTTCTTTAAAGAGAATGATAATGAGGCAACACACCAATATTTAGAGGATGCAGACAAAGTAGTAGGGAATATTTTTTTCTAAATGCTTACACTGAGGGAGAGAGGGAGGGAGGGGGAGAGAGAGAGAGAGAGAGAGAGAGAGAGAACAAACAGATCAAGAATTTGGAGTGCAATTTTAAAAAAATAGAAAAACAACACATGAAAAATTTCAAATTAAACACCATATTGGAAATCCTGAAAATCAAAGGAGATATGAACAAAATTTAAAGTATTTTTTCTCATTAATTTCTTAAAATATGACATCTAGCTCTTTTTTTAAATCATTGTTTCATCTATTCTTGATTGGTTTTCCAGGGCAGTTGTTTTTCCAGTGAGATAGCTCATATTTTCTTCTATTTTTTTTCATTATTTTGACTTTGTTTTATTGTTTATTAAGGTCTCATGGAGTCATTAGCTTCCATTTGCCTCGTTTTAAATTTTATAGAGGCAACTGGGGCTAAATGACTTACCCAGGGTCACACAACTATTAAGTGTCAGTGGCTAGATTTGAACTCAGGTCCTCCTGACTCTACGTCTGGTGTTTTATCCAGTGCACTTCTTAACTGCCCTGCCTCCATTTTAATTTTTTTAAGAATTATTTTCTTTGGCGAGTTTTTGTGTCTCTTTTTCTATTTGGCAAATTCTATATTTTATGGAGTTCTTTTCATCAGTGAATCTGTGCATCCTTTTTGCATTTTTCTCATTGTTTTTTAAGGTGCTATTTTCTTTAGTATTTTTTGTGCCCCTTTTACCTAGGTGTTGACTATTTTCATAATTTTACTGTATGGCTCTCATTTCTTTTCTCAGTTTTTCCTCTATCTCTCTTATATGATTTTGAAAATCCTGCTTGAGCTTTCCCAGAAACTCTTATTGAACTTGTGTCCAATTCATTTTTTTTTCCTTTGAGGATTTACCTGTTGATGCTTTGACATTGTGTTCTTACCAGTTTGTCTTGATGTTCCTTGTCACCACGATATTTTTTTCAGCTTCCTCCCTTTGGTTTTCTCAGTTCCCCAGCCTATTTGTTGACTTTTAACTTTATATTAAAGTTGAGCTCTGCTACCAGGGTGAAGAAGAAACTGTCCCAAACTTCAGGCTTTATTATGTTGCTATTTTCAGAGTTAGTTTCAGAGGTCTTTGAGTAATCCATGTTTTTAAGGTGCTATCATCCAAGGAGAGGTGTGGCCAATGCTCTCCTAACCTATACTCCGGTATTTACCCAGGAATGGACCTTGTGCCCCTGCAGCCAAAAGTGCTAGTGCTCCTTTTGACCCTGAAATTTTGACCAGGTTCCCTTACCTCCTGCAACTGTAAGCACTAATATTCTTTTCTGCCTTGGGACTGAGACCAACACCCCAACTCCCTTGTGAATGACCCCTAGCACTCTCCTCCACCCTGGAACCATGACCAAAACTTTTACTTCCCTGTAGCTGCAAGCTGTAGTTCTTCCCTTCATCCTGGAACTGTGACTAATAACTACATATTGACAATTTCAATAGGGTCCTACATCCAGTGCCAGCACCTCATCCTCTGTAATCTCTTTCTGACTGACTGACCAACCTCTTTAATGTCTGTGGTCTGAGATTTCTTGAAGCTGCTGCTTCTACTGCTGGGCTCACCTCTAAGGCCTGCTGGTGTTGCCACAACATGAGTTGAATTCTGGGTCAACCACCACCCCTATGTCTGATTTCTCCTAAAAAACTCCTAAATTATCTTGGGAAGGAAAAATGTTTCACCTCAACTTTTTGTTTACTGCCAATCCAGAATTCATTTCAAGATCTTATTTTACAGTTGTTAGGAACAGAATGTTGGGAGAGTTCAGCTGAGCTGCTGCCTGTTGACTCCACCTACCTGATGAAAACTTAACATGACCTACTTATTGGGGTCTTGGGTTATAAAATATAGATTTAGCTTGCATGAGGAAAGGAAGATTAAAGATTGAGATATCCCAGGAATTGTCAGAAAGGCATTCAATAGAAAGACAAAGGACTTGATATTTTTAATGCAAGGGAATCCAGGTGTATAGAATAAGTGAAAACTTCTTAATTTGGGGTTGTTAACTTTCCCTTCCTCCCTCCTTCTCCATTGCTTCTGTCAATCATTTTTATCTTTCTTTGTCTGTTTTTTCTCCTTGGTGGGACCCTCCCCCCCTCTTTTCTTGCTGTCCCAGTTGGGGAAGAATTTGGTGAATATGCCTCTCCACCAATGAGAGATGAAACAGTCGGGAGGGGTCTTGACTAAGTTAAGTTATAAATTCCTGTACTATCTGTCGTAACTTGCCTCTTCTCCATGATGAGTCATGGGGAAGACTGCCGTCTTCTCCCAGGGAAGAGAATAAACTCCTGTTCTTATCCTAAGAGAGTTCTGTGTTTATTTTTTCACTAAATTAAGGATGAAGGGTATTTTTCATCCCAAACACAGGTACATACCCATGACCACAATAAAAAGTTAGACCCAACTGATCTGAAATGTATAGAGATCAGAGAAACAATTCAAACTCTGTATTTCAGACTTCAGAATTCTACTCTGATAATGATGTCTTACTTTCAATTCTTGGCTACCCTATGGGTTCTGTTCTTCATTAGTTGTAACCCCTCTATACCTCAAACAAGCCTGTTTAGACAGGAGAGAGAGGTAGGGAGAGTGAGAAGGGGAGAGAGGGAAAAGGAAAGAGGAAGAGAGAGATGGAAAGAGAAAGAGGGAAGGAGGGAGGGAGAGAGACAGTGAATATTTATTAAGCACTTACTCTGTGTTAGACTCTATAGAATAAAATATAAACAGGCATGACAGTCCCTTCCCTCAAGGAACTTTTACTCTTATTTTGAGGAAAGACAAGACATAAAGGGAGCTCAGAAGGGCATATGGGAGTACACTTGCTAAAATAGTATAGAGATAGCCAGGAAGATGCATAAAGGCCTGGTTCGAGTCAAGATAAAACAAATATTCCCTATTAGAAGCTGTTGTCACTGAGGCAGAATCCAAGGTCCAACATGCACACATATACACATAAATATATACACACACATACATACATATATACGTGCATACACATAGATGTATATGAAGCACTGAGGGGGAACAGGAATGATTGACATAACACAGATTTCATAAAGCAGATGGCCAGGGCATGGTAACATGGTAAATATTGAGTATTTTTGTATCACTATCCTTGTCCATTCACAATCTCCAGCTTTTTCCAACGATCAGACCATGTGCCATATCCAACATGAAGGCTTTCTAGGTATCTTGCACTTTTACATAGATGAATAAACACAAAGTGATTTCATGGAGAGAAACTTCATTTCAAAATCATGGAGGAGTCTCAGAGTTTCACTCCTTTGTTTTAGAGACGAGGAGACTGAGTTCCAGGAGACTTAAATGTCTAGGCCAAGATCACCCAAATGGTAGGTGGTAGTGCTAAGAATTGAATCCAGTTCTTCTGGTTCCAAACCTGGTAAACCTTATACTGTACTCTGTATCAACACCCTAAGGTACTTAAGAAAGAGAAAGTATCCCTATGTCTAGTTCAATGCCTTTCACAATTGTAGGAATTTAATAAATATTTGTTAAGCTGACTTGTCTCAGGAGTTATCTCTTTCATTTCATGGATTTAAACTGATCTAAATCTAGCATGCTGTAATTAAACATAATATGGTGTTGAGTTATTTGAGCTGTGTCTGACTCTTTGTGACTCCATTTGGGGTATTCTTCACAAAGATATTAGAGTGGTTTGCCATTTCCCTCTCCAGCTCATTTTATAGATGAGGAACTGAAGCAAACAGGGTTAACTGCCTTGCCCAGGGTCACATAGCTAGTAAAGGTCTGAGACCAGAATTGAACTCAGGAAAATGAGTCTTCTGGACTCTAGGCCTGGCATCCTCTCTATTGTGCCACCTTTTAATATCAATATAATAACAACTTATCAAATGAACTAATAAACATGAAGATGTTTCAGATCTTGAAGGTTCTAGAAAATGCTTACAAATTATAGCAGCAAAAATTATTCTCTTAGAGTAGGGCTAGAACAAAAATATACAATGGATTAATTTTGCCAGAGTTGATGAAGAGAAATCACTGCTTTATTTGTTTCAGGAAATAGTAGCAGCCATGTATAATAATAACCAAAATGTTTAGGCATATAATATTAGGGTGAATTGGAATGAAGAGGCAATGACAAGATTTCAGTTTCCTGAAGTGCCACTTCTGCTTTTTATTCCCTAGGCAGCTCCCATTTATGTGGCTCAGTACTCAATTGCTTGGCACATATTTTGCGTATGAACATTGTGCCTAAGAAATAAGGCACAGAGTCTTCACAGGGTTACCTGGCATCATATAACAAGAGCTGACTTCTTGCTTTCATTCTTTCCCTCTTTCATTAATAGTCTGTTGATGTAGCCAACTATCAGTCTCATTTTCTCTATATTTAAATAACATCTCTCACAGATATAGCTTGAACCGACTAGTCAATAAATAAATTATTCATGTCTTACATCCTCCTTCACATTCAGTCAACACAGGAGAAAAAAAATGGAAAACAGAAGTAATTATATGACAGCCAAATGATAAAAAAACCTCTAAATAATAAAAGACTACCTTTGCTAAAATTATGATAATCCATTACCAGATATATAGGGTGAACAAAATTTTCCTATGATTACATTCAGTTCTTCATTTTGCCTGGGCAGACAAAGACCATCAATCACCATTCTCATAATTGTCTTCTATGTTGAAGTGTGAAAACTCAAGTTCTCACCTTAATTTGGTGTGGCTAATTCTGAAATTTGCTAACAAACAATTTCATTTAGAACATTGTTTGCTTCCTGAAATATATTATCTTTTCAGAAAGAAAAATGACTATTGTATTCAAGAGTAAAATAGAATCAAAGGAGTATAGATTACAGCTAAAGGTTTGGTTCAAATTAAATTATTGAAAGAACCTTGCCTTCAGCCAAAATCAACCTTTTTTTTTTTTTTGGTTCTTTTTGCTTGCCAGAAATGGAGACTTTTTTTGTATTACTTTTTCTTAAATAACAAAAAAAAACAAATGAAATATGTTTTTACAGAATCCTAAAAGTCAAGACTAGAAAAAATAAGCTTTCCTTTTGGTCTACCTCTACTAGTCAGAGACTGCCATCATACAAAACCTGTGTGTTCTTGACTACAGTTTTATATGAACAGTAAGCAATGGAGGTGAGCTACTAGTTGGCACAATGGGTAGAGCATTAGGCTTGGAATCAGGAAGTATCATCCCCATGAGTTCAAATCAGGCTTCAGACACTTACTAGTGGAATGATCCTGGGCAAATCACTCCATCCTGTTTTATCTCAGTTCTTTATCTCTAAAATGAGTTGGAAAAGGAAATGGCAAACCACTCCAGTATTCCAATCCTGCCTCCTTCAAAAAAAGCTGCCTATAAGTAGGCCCCAAATAACATCTCTTTTATACAAATTCTAATGTCTGTTTGTGCCTCACTGGCCACTTGGCCTACATTTTCTTGCATTTAAAGTTATATTTTAATGTGCGGTCTCTCCAACTAGATATTAAGTTTTAATGGGGTCAGAGGCAGTGCCTTTTTTATTTTCCCCATCTACTTGGATCAAAACTGTGATATTATTGGTAAAGGAAACACTGAGGGAGGAAATTCCCTTTACCAGTTGTAGATCAATACCTACTCTGCAAGCTATAGTCTTAGAACTACCTGGGGAAAGTGAGAGGTTAAATGATCTGCTCAGGATGACACAGTTGAGTATGCTGGGCAGAAGCTTGGACTTGCTCAACCAATTATTAAATGTTCAGTGCGAGCATTTCTGCTTTTGATATTAGGAAATACTGTACTTCAGGGCTTGATTTACTGTTTTGTTGTCTGTCTAGACCAAAGGTCAACAATTTTTTTTTCCTGTAAATGGAAAGATAGTAAATATTTTAGCTTTTGCAGGCCAAGGGGCAAAATTGACAATATCATGTAGGTACTTATAAAACAAGAGAGAACCCCCCCTCAAATATGTGATTGATGAAATTAAAACAAAGTAATATATAAGTACTTTTGGGGGGGGGATAATACAAGCCAAAAAATGAGAAGAATAGTACTATTTTTGGAGAATAGATAAATTTCAGTGAATTAAAGTTCAAAGTTAATGTTTTCTACTATCAAAATAGTTGATCTGTTAGTCTAGATCTGCCATGAGATTTTATGAATTTGATCTTTGAAAATGCCTTTTTACAGAGATAGGTACTACCAGATATTGATATTGATTCACAAACATATAATTTTTAACTGAGCATATTCATCACTTGGAAGGCATTTATAGAATTCTATTAGATTCTTCCCTTGATGTTTATTTTTTAGCATATCATTAAAGTGAAGCTTAATCATTTCCAATTGGGACTTAGGAGAAATTCTTCGATTGCATAGTTCAATAGATTTTGAAATATGGATATTTATTTTGCATTTGCACTGAGTCCAAAAACTTCTTCTGGAAATATAGTTATAACCTGAAAAAATACATCCACAACAAACGGAGATCCTGCTTCTCATTTTAAGTTTTTGTTTTGCTTTGTTTTCCCGGCATGCATAGTCTATAAAATAACTTGACATTACTTGTGATTCAATGTTACTTTCATAGAATTGACTCTACCACAATATAAATTTCAAATATAAACGCTGTTTTGCCTTCTAATTTGAGGCTGAATTCATTAAGAAACAAAGTCTGTAGCTAAAACTAATTCTTAAAGCCATTCAAGGTGAGATAACACTGGTTAAAGATGGTTCCTTTTATACTGAAAAATTTAAATCTCTGCCCTTACCTCAAGAAATAGGGGGTGGAAAACCTCCCCCCCCCCCCCATTTTCTCATTTTAACTTGATGGGTATGCATTGGTAATCACATTGTGTGGAGATACAGGAAGCACTCAAAACGTTGCCAAATTGTAGTCACTGTGATTTGTGATGCCCCAAACAGCAGTGCCCGGCCTAAGAGCCAAGCAATAAGAGAAACGTAGTCTGTGCTGTTTTGGCACAAAAGCACGCGTAGACATTATGTACATGAATTAGTTTGAAATGTTCTAATAAAACTCTGCTTTGTACGCTGAAATTTGAATTTCATGTATTTTGACTTGTCATAAAAAACATTCTTTTTATTTTTTTAACCATTTAAAATGTAGTAACTTTACTTGTAGGCTATATAAAAATGTGTGACTGGCAGATTTGACCCATGGGCTCTGTTACAATAACCACTGGCTGTTTTCTGTCAACCCATGGTCCACACTTAAGACACTGATAGAGAAAATGTTATTAATGCTTTTCATCTTGAAAGGTCAGTTGTTAAACTTTTACCACCATAGTCCTGGACACAGGAACTATATTTTTGAAATAAGACTGAAGCCCAGATCTTTTTGACTCTTAGGTCATTTTTCTATATCTTACTTCATTACACCTCTTAAATAGGAGACACTCAAAAAAGTCTAATTAAAAAACAGGATAACCATTCTTTTTTTTTTTTAATTTTGAAACAACAATTTTTTTTTGCTATTTGGGGGTTAAATTAAATGTTTGTAATTCTAAATCCTTCATCCCCTCAGATTATTTTTTTTTCTCTAAATCACAAATAAGCAGTACCCTTTCATTTAATCACACATTCCAGAATGTTAGGTTTTGAGGAGAAAGGTACTTTGTAAAGCTGTTGTAGAATCTTTTGACTCTGTTTGTCTTGCCCATTAAATGATTGCTTTTCTCCAGGTTATCCCTCTCCATGACCCCCTACTTCTCTTCCTCCAAGTAGTAGCTTATTGTTTTCTTTTTTACAAGCTGAGTTCTTTATAAACTCATGCTGCTCACTCTTAGTGACTCCATTGTTCTCTGGATGTTTACAGATTTTTTTTTTTTTGCATAATATGCTTTCCATTATTTCACAAAGTGTTGATGTCAGACTTGCAAGACAGTAATTTACAAGTTTACTATTCATTCCTATTTTGAAGCTTTAGATAGTATTTTATTTTTTCCCAACTATTCCTCTCAACATTTCCAAGGAAAATGGTTTTAGGGTGCAAATAATTGTGATCATTTTGTACATATTCAGACTTTCTCAAATTTGATACCTGCTTTTTCTTGATCAACAATTTTTCAATACCTTCATTTTTTGTTTGTTCTCCTTAGATTACGTTACAGTAAATAAATTTAGGAGCTGAGTGCTTTCATATCCCTCCATGATTTTAAAGTACCCTATTCAGCCAACATTATAATCAAACCACATCCATTCAAAGTAAAACACAGTTAGTTCATAATACAATTACTTTCTTTCCTTTTTCTCTTACATACTTAAATTTCTATTTTTTTATTATGGTCACGGGAATGCTTTTATTAGGAACTTGAGTATAAAGCTGCAGGGCAAAACCTTCTCTGTAAGGGAGACGATTTTCCAGTAAATGAAATCAGGGTATCTCAATAATCTCAGGTTCCAACAACTATATTTTATTGTTTTGTTTTCTAAAGGATTTTTATTTTGTTAGAATTACTTAGATGCTTGCTCCAACTGGACACTTTTTCCAAATGTACAGAAACCATGACTATTTCAATAACTTAAAAATTTGTTTTCACAGGTGTAGTAGCTCTCTCCAGCCACATATTAAAGTCTTATAGTCACCAGTGGCAGGCAGACAAGTTAAGGGACTTACCCAGGATCATGTAGCAATGGCCCAGTTGCCTATTTTCCCAACTCTAAGTCAGGTCTAATACTTTACCCACTGTGCCATTTAACTGTGTAGGAGATACTCTATTAATATTTCTTGAATTTAACTGAATTTCTGTCCACTATAAGATGTTCAGTCTAGGTTTTCCATAGATTACAAAAAAGCATTCAACAGGGCAATTTTGGCACTACTCTGTTACTTCTAACTTGTAGTTGAAAAAAATGTATGTAAGTTCAAAATTTTATATATTACAATCTTTTTTTTTTGCTCTTTGTATATTAGCAATTTCCTGTCTCTTGAAGATTGTTAAACTTACAAAAAAACAAACAAATTTGTAAAAATCCTCCTTAGCTTCTACATAATTTATTGCCAGTTTAAAAAAAATTGAATATTTATTCTAATACAATAGAAAACGAAATTTGCCTAGTCAAGTCCTCCAGCTGGTAAAGAAGAAGCAAAAATTAACCTATTTGCATTTTTTAATTAGGTCTTTGGTTAGTCTTAAAGTTTCTGTGAGACCTAGAACAATTTTCTCAATAATTTAAAATTTATCCCCAGGTTTATCTATGATTTGAAAATTTAAGGAAACTTAGAAGATCTCCCTCTGATCATGTCATCATTCTGACATTTTCTTGAATTTTTAGCTTTTTAAAATAATTACTAACATGTACTATAAACAGCAGCCACAACATCTAGCCGGTTGACTGTAAAAAATTAAAGGAGAAAAGAATGATTTACAAACCAAATATTTTAAACATTTTAAAAAGCAATGCAGTTCTTCCTTTGTTACTTAATTCAGCATTTAACGTTGAGTTCTTTAAAACACAGAGGGACGTAGTGATGACCTTTTAAAACTTCTCCCTGTCCTTTCTGTTCTTAGCTTATGGTCCCATTTGCTACGTCTGTCATGATGAGGGAGCAGCGTGAGGAAGAAAGAAAGGTCATGGGTTTGTAAACTGAAGAAAGTGAAGAAAAATGGTTCCTCAAATACAAACAAATCACTAAAATATATGACATCTTTTCAGCCTTAGCAGTTAGTTAGTGCTTGCTTAGGAACAAACTCAAAGGCCATGGGCTATTTATTTGGAAGTCTTCTCAAGTGATAAACAGAATGTGCACTGTTATTTGCAGAGGGGCGAGTACTGTCAAAAGTAATAGATGAGTCAGGGAATTGAGCAAGCCAAGAAATAGCAAGACTCTCCCCTTCTGACCCTGGAGATCTTTTTAAAAAGCATGCATCATTGTTCTTTATACAGATTTATCTTTATTTCACCAGGTTGCCCTATCTATATTTAAGTAGCAAACCATCATCTCCATTAAACTCAATTCACCACAAGAACTCTGAATCTTCAGAGGGAGGAGGGACTTTGAAAATGGGCTTATTGCATTTAGTTATCAACGACCATGGTGGGAAAGGGGAAAAGGGAGAAAACTAATATGAAACCTCAGGTGATTTGGAAGGAAAAAAATAAACAAACAAACAAACAAAACAATTAAGCAAACATCATGGGAGTCAAAAACAAATGAATACAGACCCATCTATGGGTAGCTATTAGCCTACAGAGATAGTAAGTTAAGACAAATTGGGTTAGAAGGCATAATACAGGGACTTGTTACCATAAACTCTATTTTAAACTGATCACACAATAATTTTTTTTAAGTGAACAGGTTGCTATAAATATACATTAAAACTGTATCTTATTTTTTTTTCCTAGTTTAAGAAGTACTTTTCAAATGTAAATTCATATCTATCTATCCATCTAGATATACTCAGGTGTGTTTTGATCAACAGAGCTAGATTTCCATGTATGCCAAAGTTGAATGTCTGTCAGCTATGGATTTACTACATGCCATCAACCAAACTCTTTTCCTACCAATAATCCAAGGTTTAGTCCATTGCTCTCCCTATTAAATTCTTCCTTACTACTTTCTTTGGCCATAGGTCCTAACCAATGAGCTTTACACATGATGTTTTAAAGAGTCATAGAATCTCAGCATTGGTAGAAACCAGTGTGTGTGTGTGTGTGTGTGTGTGTGTGTGTGTGTGTGTGAAAATTTTCTGTACAACATATTCAACAAATATTCTTCTAGCCTTTAGAGGGGGAACACACTAGTCATCAAGTTAGTTTATTCCATTTTCAGAGAGCTATAAGTGTTAAGAGGCAGCTAGATGGCACAGTGGATAGAATGCCAGGCCTTGAGTCAAGAAGACACATCTTGCTGAGTTCAAATCCAACCTCAGACACTCATTTAACTGTGTGACCCTTGACAAATCAGTTAACCTAATTTGTCTCGGTTTCCTCATCTGTAAAATGAGCTGGAGAAGGAAATGGTAAATCACTCCAGTATCTTTGTCAAGAAAAACCTAAATGAGGTCATGAGGAGTTAGACACCACTGAAAATGACTGAATGACATAACTTAAAAAGAACATTAAACGGAAATAGTTGTTTTTTAACCTTACATCACAAGTAAAATAGTTTCAATTCTTGCTACTAGACTCTTATGCCCTGTAGAAAATGTCTAATTTTTCTTCTATCTGAGTTTTTCAAATATTTGAAAAAAGTTACTATGCAACCTCAGTGTCTTCTCTTCTTCACCTTAAACATTCAAATTTCTTTTTCTAATTGTGCTGTATGAAAACAACATATAACCCTCTCGGGTGTTTTAAGAATTTTGTTACTCTGCCCTACAGAGAGCTATAGTTGTATTTTTTTTTTGTAATTGAATGAAAATATTAGGATGCACCATTATCTTCTTGGAGGTCATTGCAAGCATCCTCAGGAAAACTCCAGTGGCAGTCAAGATAATGAGTTTGACACGTACTGCATCCTTTTCCTGCATGATCTTAATGTCCTCTGCTAGTTTTCCTACATATTGATATGTTTTTTATTTCACATAACTTGGAAATTATAGATATTTGATATACATCAATAAAAACATATTTCTAAAGTTTCTACGGATCAAAATAGAGTCCATGAAATTGTGAACAATTGTTCTGTCTGCAATAATGGAATAATGGCCTAGTCCAATCATAGTGCGTGGCTTGATTTCTCCAGATACTTTGAGGTTTGCATTTTTAGTTTGAAAATTTGCTACCCTTTATTCTCTTTATGAGCAATTCTATCCAACAAATAATGTTTAGTAAGGTATTCACCAAGGGATCAT
>CM053581.1:524306131-524321762 GCA_028627135.1 Pseudochirops cupreus | reverse complement strand
AACTCTACAAGCCTCAGGATGGAAGGAGATACCTAAACTCAGAGAAAGATATAGAAAGACTATAGTTTAAATGGAGACTGAAGCAAAACTCGTTATCGTTCTCTGTCATGTCTGGTTTTGCTTTTTTTTTTTCTTTTCCCAGTGATCACTCATTGGTTACAACCCTTCTATATGACCAAACTATTGTACAATGTGAAAGTATTTGCAGATCCTATACATGATTGCACGCCACCATGCGGGGGGGGAGGAAGGGAGGGGAGAAAATCTGAAACTGAAGTGATTGTGGAACAGAATCTTGTAAATTAAAAGTAAATGAGTAAATAAAAAAAATTAAAAAAAAAAATAAACATGTATAGTAGTACTGTATGCAATGCCAGCTCAGACAGTTTTATGAAAAACAAGATTAAAAAATATGCATTAACCCTTTACAAAAAAAAATATTAAGCAGAATAGCTTATATTTTATAATGGAGTTAACAAGGATCCACTTGAACTTCATATCTATGCTCTCATCTTGTTACTCTGGAGATGAGGAAGTATCATTATTAGCAATAAAATGTGAAAGCATATAGGAATTAAATTGAATGTGGAAGTATATTAAGTACTTGTGGGGAAAACAGGAATATCATGTCACGTGATATTCAAGGAGGGCCTTGAGCAGGGTCAGACTTAGGCTTTGGAAAAATCACTTTAAAGGCTCAGTAGAAGATAGATTAAAATTTGAAGAGGCTTGAGTCAGGGAGATCAGTTAGATGGCTATTGTAGCTGAAGCATGAGGCAATGAGGGTACAAACTTGGATTTTAGTTATTTGAGTGGAGAGGAGGAAGACTATTCTAGAGATATTTTGAAGATAGAAATAACATGACTTGGCAATAGATTGGATATATAGGCAATTGAGAGTGAGGAGGTAGCCTGGAAGACCAGGACAATGGCAGTGCCATTAACAATGATAGGGAAATTCAGAAGTGGGAAGAATTTGGGAGGGATGAAGATAATGAGTTCTGTTTTGGATATATTGGTTTTGAGATGCCTATGGGACATTCAGTTTGAGATATCCAAAAAATGCAGGCATATTTTGAGGTTGCACCATTCCAATCCATCAGAGAGAATGGAACAATATAAAGACCTGTGAATTATCTGCTGAGATGATTATTAAACCCATAAAACTTAATTGGATCACCAAGTAAGATAGAAGAAAATCAGGGGGGTGGGGAACCTGTGGCCTTGAGGCCAAACATAGCCCTCAAAGTCCTCAAGTACATCCCTTCAACTAAATCCAAATTTCACAGAACAAATTCCCTTCATAAAAGGATTTGTTCTGTAAAACTTGGACTCAATCAAAAGGCTATTCTCAAAGTAGAAGCCCACGTGGCCTCAAGGCCACAGGTTCTCCACTTCTGGTATAGTATGATAAGAGAACAGGAGACAGGGAAAGCCTTGGGGGATACCTACATTAGAGGAGGTTACATAGATAAGGCACTTAACAAAAAGATTCTAAGGCATGTAAAAAAGATTCTACTAATGAGTGAAGATTCTTTGAACATTGGATAGGACTAACAGGCCTTGGAGGCAAAGCTATTTGCCTAAGATCACATAGAGGTGTAATTTCAACCCAGCTTCTCTGATTCCAGTCACCTTTTCAATGTACAGTGATGGCTTCTTTTTCCTCCCAAGTCTTCTCAAGTCAAAATGTACCATCTCTTTCACTTTGCTTTTTACATATTCCAGTTTGTGGTACCCGAAATTAAATAATCTCCAAATCTTGTCTAACCTGGCAGAATAAAACAATAATCTGATCTCCCTTTTTCTAGATATGGTGACCTTTCAATGCCATCCATAATCAGAGGAACTTTTTTTTGACTATAACATTAATCAGATTGCTGATTCAGATTGACCGCATAGTCCACTAAAATTCTTAGATATGCTCAAAGGACATTATTAGAATTGTCGTCAACCAAGCAACCATTTTGTACATGAAATACACTAAGTACAGAAGATAATACATGGGACTCTTCAATAAGCATCTGTTAATACTGAATTGGAACTTTCTTATGACAATGACTGAAATGAGGGTGATTTGATAGGAAATAGAGTCTCCTTAGTTGAAGGGCAAAGTAACCTTGCAAGATTAAATGACTACCTCAGGTGTTATTTCTATATACTGGGTAAATGCTTAATAACTTCTCAATTGATTAAAAGTCAAACCAGTCAGAAACTGACAGACCATGCAAATAATCACTTCAAACATAAATCCTTACCAGAAATGTTTGCTACAGCTCACACAAGTGACCTTCCATTTTGCTGAAAACACTTAAATAACATTCATAATGTCATATATAAAGAATTCCAGTATGGTTCCTCTCCATGGTTTCCATATCGCCTTTGTATGCTTCCTTTTTTCTATTTCTTTTTCCTTTTTTTTGGTAGAGGGGTCTAGACTTGTTATATTATCAATGTATGGAACTCCCAGTATGAAAAACTCTTCGATTAATGCAGATTGCCAACTGTTTTGTTTTGTTTTTTTAATTACAATGTAAGCTGGGGAAGCCAACAGAGCCCAACATGAAGGAGCTGGTTGGGGCTCTTGTCATAGCACACATCTCCCAGAGTCTGGGCCCAACAAAAGGAAGGAGCTGCCTTAGAGCAGTGGTTTTTAGCCTTTTGTGTGTTGTACATCCAATTGACTGGAGAAGCCTATGGACTCCTCAGAATTTCATAGATAGATAGAGGTAGAAATATATATAAAGATAGGTAGATATAGATATATAAATAGTATGTGCCCATGCACATATAAACATATGTGTATCTATATATGTAGAGATATATACATATGTGAACACTGCATGTATATCATACACACAAACATACATGTATGTATGTGAATGTATGCACATATGTATGTGTACTGGATTACAAATGAAATTAATTATATTGAAATACAACTTTCTACTTATCTATATATAAAAGTTCATTGATCCCCATTGAAGACACCTGACTTAGTTATCTGGTGTCCTTGAGATGTTAAGTTCACTTAGCAACATAGATTTAGAGATAGAATGGCTCATAGAGATCATTTAGTCCAATATTTTTATTCTATAGATGAGAAAGTTGTGATTCAGAAAGTATCAGGTAGTGTCAGACTTAGGATTTGAACCTAGGTTATTTAATTCTAGACCTGTTATCTTTCCCTGATTGTTCATAGTCTCATAGTCCATTCCAAAGGAAACATCTGAACCTCAGTCTTATTAATTAGAAATCTGGCCTTCTATCTAGTATCCATGCTGCCTTTCTTTGAGTCTTCCTAGGGGAGATAGGTAGAGACTTTGATTCTGATTTCCTTGGTATATGGAAGTCCCAGGTGAGGCAATTCTCTCTATCAGTGCAGATCAGCACCCTTTTCTCTGAAACTCGTAGTCATTGAGAGCTACCTAAAGCACTGTTGAAAGGTTAAGTGATATGACAAAGGATAGACAAGGCAGTCTGTGTCACTGGTGGAAATGGAAGCCAGATCTTCCCAGTTTAGAAATGTAGCCACTAATCATTCTGTTCTCTTGGAAGCTTTATTAAGAATACATGTACAACTTGGAGATTTTCAATATTCTTTGGAGTCTTTATTGTATCCAGAGAAGAAGAGTGGCTTGCATCCTTTGGGATATCAGTAAGCATTAATTGATCCTACTGATGATAATTACTGTTGCACTGATTGTAATTTTCACAAAGAAATTCAAGTACTGAAGATGGAAACAAGGACTTGTCACCATAAACAGCTTGGCAACACATTCCTTACACATTTCCAATGTCTCCCCAAAGGGATGTCTTCTGAGCCTTCTGTTTGTTAGTGTCTGAGACAGCACCTTTGACTTATCCATTAAGAGAAAATGGAAAATTAAAAGTATCCAAGTGAGGTGCAAATGAGTTCAGGAAATGAATATTACATATATAAGCACCCTAGTGTTCTCTGACCAAGTAGGACTAAACAAGATTTGAAAGAGAGCAGTAAAAATCAGAGTTTGTTTCCTACAGTTTAAAAATACAAATTAGAAAGTTTCTGAGGTAATTCTTCCCACAAAAGAATTATCACATGGTAAATGAAGTCTCTGCTAGGCACCAGAGATCATAAAGCTCCTTAGAACAACAAAGCCCTTGAAACATTAGTTTAGTCTAATTTAGGCCCAATGAACAGCCCAGAAGAAAGTAGATACAATGAAAGCACTCGTGTCAATGCCATGGAATTTTTTATTTAAGAATGTGGGACCCTTGAACTGTTGAACTTTGACAAGGGCACTTAATAACAAAGTAATAAAAGCAACAAAAAAAAATAGCAACAATAAAACCCAATGAGTTGGAGGGTGAACTCTGGAGTCAGAAAGACCTGGGTTCAAGGTTTTGCACATACTATGTGATCCTGAGGATTACTCAGTGCCCAGGATAAACCATCCAGGACTCCAAACTTTATAACACAGGAGTTTCAAATATGTTCCATCAGTGGAATTCTCAACAAAGAGATTCTCCCACACTATTGGAATCATAGGTACAGATGTTCTGCTTACCCTGTCTAAAAAGAAAATTAACTGGAAAAAAAAATGAAAGCACAAGAAAACAAATAAATAAATAAATTTTGCTCCACTAAAGGTTGCTGTTGTTCAGTCATCTTCAGTTCTGTTCAACACATCATGACCCCATTTGGGGTTTTCCTGGCAAAGACTGGTTTGCCATTTCCTTCTGCAGTTCATTTTACAGATGAGAAAACTGAGGCAAACAGGGTTAAGTGACTTGTCTAGGGTCACACAGCTAATAATTGTTTGAAGTCAGATTTAAACTCGGGAAGAACAATCTTGCTAACTCCAGTGACAACACTCAATCCATTACATGACCAAGCTGCCCATTCAACAGAGAGGGAGAGGAAAAGGAGGAAAAAAAAAAGAGGGAAGGAGATGGAGAAAGGAGGCAGGAGACAGGAGAGAGTAGAGAGTCACTTAACCTCCCAGTTCCCTAGGCATCTCTCTTAGATTATCATATGCAGTGGGGTTGCTCATTTACATTGGTAGAGGGTATTTTCTTACCTATTAATTCTCTATAGGAATGAATTTAAAGGACAGGGCCTTAAAAAAAAAAGATAGGGCAGTGATAAAGGAGCAGTAAGGAACTGTTCACTTGCAGACAATAGGGAAATACTGCTTTTATAGGATTATACTGGATAAGGCCTTATTGGAGCAGAGCAGAGAAACAAACAAGTCAATCATTTAAAGCACCTATTATAGACACAAACAAAACACAGAAAGGTGTCAGAAGACACAAGAAATAAAATACTTTTTCTTCAGTCTCCCATTATATACAGTGATTTCAGATACCTCAGACCTATTGTTGTGATCAATTGTACTCCATAACTCAATAGGATCATATGAGAGAATAAGACCTAAGGAAGCGGGAAGGGAATTTAAAGAGTTAGAAATGATTTTATTTAAAGAAAAGAAGACTATGGGGAAGTTAAAGATGTTGTTCAAGAATATGTAAGGTTCAGCATTCAGAATACTAAAAGAATAAATGAAGAAATGATTTTATGTTGACTGACCACAGGAAACATAATCCAGATTTAAGGAAAGAATTCTCAACAGAAAATGTTAAGTGTGAGGAATATCAAGACACACTTCCCTCAAGGTCTTCTAGGGACATCTTTTCATTTTGGTGCACAATGAAGAAAAATGAACAAACCAGACTACTTCCCTCTATGGTTACTTTCAGCAGTATTATTACCTTCCTTCGCCATTTTCCTCTCCATCTTAGACAAATTAGGGGTAGGCTTTCATTCACTTGACAAACTTTTGTTAAAGGACGTATGAGGTGTTCAGGAGCGCTAGCACTTCTGGTTTGAGGGCTTGTGGAGCTCTTTTCAGGGCTGCTCATTCAGTGGTGTCCACCTTTCACCCACCTCTCACCTGTGGCTCCAAAAAGTTGTAGTATGCTTAGCACACACGCTCCAGTAAAATCATCTTGGCAGATGGGCTCCACCAGGTCAAGGGTAACAAAGCCTGTCACTGAGTTAAGAGGATATCTAATCCCAGAATGTGAAGTCTTCCTCCCGCGGAATGGGTAGATGAGAATAATTTGTTCCAATGGCCATGAAGGCAGTTGAAAAGCTACTGTGGAGCTCTTAGAGACTGATCAGACACTGAAGATACCAAGGTCATCCACTGCATCCCAGGCTACTGTCAGTCATCCTAACCAGTTTAATGATTCAGAAAGAAGAAGGCTGATGACTATGTGTCTCTCTGCTTTACTTAAATCCAATTCATGCACAAGTCAAAACATCACTCCATGATGGCACTGGTCCTCTTTAAAAATGGTCAAACAAAAACAACAATTAAACATTAATTATTTTCTAGGTACTTTCCCAGACAATAGTCACATAAAATAAAATCAGTCTCCACTGGCAAGGATCTTGTAAACATGGATATATCTATCAAGAGAGATTTTTCCTTGTAAAGTATATCATTTTCCACTTTCAGAAATGGAAAAAAAAAACACAAGGAAAGCTAAATCCATAACAGGATGGACAAAAAAAGAAAGAGTGTGGGCAAGAAAATCTATTGAACCTTTGAATGCATTAGGCTGTCAATACATCACCACCAATCCACACAAAAAAAATAACTCAGTCATTTAGAAATGCTATAGACATTAAGACCTTTCTACTAAACACGTGAAGACTTAACCTTTTAGAAGAAGTGCCGTTGAATTGCTTGCTCAGGAATGAGATAATACCTGAAAAAAATATTTTGGATTAAGTGTATTCAAAGAAAGGATTCAAAGAATGATAAAACAGAGTGGTATATGATTTGTAAATAGAACACTGGCAAGAAACGATGCTTCTTGTGCCTTTTCATACATTATTAGGCTTTTATTTACATCTTTTTTTTTTTACTGACGAATTTCAGACATTTTTGTAGCTGTAGCATGAATTTGGCAAATGACAATGAAATGGTAAAAATTAATTAATTACATTGAGATCTCTATGCTTAGTTTATGACTAGTAGATCTTCTCTTGCTTTTATCACATTTAGGAATGTTAGTCACAATTTTATATTAATAATGTTTTAAACTAATGTAAATACACATAAGGGTCACTGTCTTCAAGGGCCTGGTCATGGATCACCTTGTTATAGAGATAACTTCACAAAAAAGCCCTCTCTCTTTTCCAATGATTAAATCTTTAATGAGTCAGGAGATAAGTCAGCCTTAGAATGAATTTGGATTTATAACAATACAGTGAGGCTTTAGCACCAATACTAAAAGTAGGTATAGAAACAGATCTATTCAAAACAAAGTGTCTCATGGGACTTCCCAAAACCACAGACTTTTGAAAAACAAAAGGTATCTGAGAGGTCTTCTAGTGTAACTAATAGATGATCAAGCATCTCTTCTACAAATCCACAAAAGATTTCACTTGAAGACTTGAGGTGATGGGAAACTTCCCTTTCCTGGCAACTCATTCCACATCTGGATAAGTCTAATTTTAGGAATTATTATCATTACTATTATTATTAGCCTAAATATGTGACTCTCTACTTCTATGCATTAATCTCTGTTTTACCCTCTGGCAACAAGTCATCTTCCATACAATAGCCTTTTATGTCCCTCTTGGTTTCTTTTCTTAAGGTTAGCATTTTCAACTCTGTCAAATGAGCTTTATGTGGCATGGTCAACAATTATCTTCATTCATTCATTCCTCTCACTATGTCAAATAAATAATAAGAAGCAGAGGTGCTTTATTGAATGGTTTGTCCTAGGAGAATTTTCAGTGATTATTGAAAACAAAACTAGTTATTGATTTACAAAGTGCTTTTGATCATATTAAAGAGAGGGCCTTTCTCTGTCTCTACTTTTTTTTAAAAAAATTTTTAGATGTTCATTAAATTGAATAGATAACCACTCCTTTCAGACTACCTACCAACCCTGCATCCCCAAGAAGCATTTGTGCTTCATTGTCAAGATTGCTAGACTAACCGGCAGAGAGCCTAGATTTGAAGTGTGGTCCTTCTACGTCACTGTGGTTCTCAGTTTCTTTTTCTGTAAAATGAGGGGAAACAAAGAGACTATCTCTAAGACTCTTATCCTTTTGAATCACAGATTCTTATAATGTAGAAGGGATGAATTTGGCAATAATAGGATGGCCACCTTCAAGGACAGAATTCCAGTGTAAGATCTCTGAGTGCATTAAACATTGAAGGATCAACTTGAGTTAACTACATGAGAGAAGCTAAAAATATAATTCAAGCTTAAAAAACAATGAGAGACAAAGGGTACTGAATTAGGGAGGAGATAGTTCCACTCATGGGGATGCTGGTTAATGTTTAACAACAGGGTCTGAAGGAAAAATGTACAGGACAAACTTTTAAGTTTAATTTGCATTATTGATGGTTTCCCAATCACATTCTTAAATCTAGACAATCAACAAAACAATGAATAAAAGCCAAGATCGAATATAGGGGGGGATTCTAGCACCTACACTTTAATCTATGCATATGAAATGGATTAATTTGAAAATAAAAACACTCTGGTGAGACTTCCCTGGATCATAGGATTTGGAAAGATGGGAGACACTCGAGAGATCTTTTAGTCCAAATCAGAGAATATGTAGCATTTGACTACTTTTGAGGTGTAATTGCTCACAGAAGGTAGGATACAGCACATTACTGGTTCCACAGCACTTTCTAGGGTACGATCATATCTCAAGTATCACGTCCACTATGGCTATTTCATTTTAGAAATGTCCTTAATAAGACGGAGTACATTCAGAAGACAGTGATTCTGAAAGTGAAGGTAGAAAACCATGCCATACAGAGCCTGTTGAAGGAACCAGGGATTGCAGACATAAAGAAGAGCTTTAGGAGGGCACGTGAGAGCCGGGCCTAAGTATTTGCAGGATTCATTCATGCAAATGAATTCAGACTTTGTTGTTATTTTTTTCTTTTTGTTTCTGTTTTTTTGCTTGGCTCCAGATTGTTGAAGTATGAGTACTTAATTTTGGCTTCACATCACCTGTATCTAATACCTTGCAGTAGGTAGTTACTGAATGCGTGCTGGTGTTGACTAAAATAGAACCATAGCATTGATGAAGTACAAGCTCTGGGAACCCCTTTGAACTCTCCTTAAATCTTCCCATTTGATAATGCATTTGATTGAGGCCATAAGCCTTTCATTATAGCTCAGCCCAAATCTGTTACTAGCCTAGTCCTCCATTGTCCAGCTAGCTTCCACCCTTCAGCCTCCCAAAATATCTATACACCCTTAAAGTAGCCTAGGTCTCCACTCTGTCATCTCCAGATAGCCTCCAGCTACTTCCCACCCTTAATCTCTCATTACTGGAGTCTGACCTAATTTGACTCCTCCTGAAGACCCTCCCCAAACTCCTCCTCTAGACCACCCCTAAATTCCTCTCATAACCTTTCTGTATATAAGACCCATCTTGTCTCCAGGATGGAGCCAGAGAATTTTCTAGCATAGATTCACTCTGTGTCAGATGATTCTGGCCTGCTTGTCCAATACAAGCATCACAGATACCGAGGCTCCTTAAGGCTATACCAACTATGATGAACCTTTAATAAACTCTGCTTTACTTTGGCTGAGAGAAGACTTGAGTCAAATTCATTTGGCAGAACCTGGCATATTGGTATTTTGGTGTCTTGAGCACCCCTAATCTTATACCTCAACATTTTATGGTTCCCTGACCAGAAATCTAACCCTGGCCATGACAATGAGAGTGCCAAATCCTAACCACTAGACCACCAGGGAACCCTAATCCTATACCTCATCATTTTATGGTTCCAAACCCTATATCTCAACAGCATTAGATAAGGAAAGAAACATACAAATCTGTTATTTCAAGTAGATAATTTTACATGCAAAAAAGCTTGAATCCTAGAATCTAAAAAGACTTGTTAGCAATTTTCTAGGTAAAAAGTAGCTGAGCCAAGGGGTTCCCTGTTCATGGGTAGATTGGCCTAGGTTTGTTCCATTACATTTCTGACATGTGGGTGTTCTGTGAAGTCAAAATACAAACTTATTCTTCAAGGTTCTTAATAAGAACAATATGTAGAATGAATAAAAAACTTAAGAAAAAACAACAACAAAAAAGAACCCAATCTAGTACAAACCATTTGCTATTTTGCTATTTGCAAGAATTACTTCCTCCTCCCAATGTCCTACACAAAACCACACTCATGTATCTAAAGGCCTTGTGGTTGCCTAGTGGTTGTGGCAGACTGTGGATTTAAGTTAAATTAATCTATGGCATGCTTTTTTTTTTTCCCACTTTGTCAATTTTCACCCCAGGCACTGCCTTATTTCCAAACTTTGTGAATAATAATGCTTTGCACATGGTAGGGGCTTAATAAATATTTGATGAAGGAATTCCTTGAATAGATACTTTCTATTCATTTACTTACCCAGGGAGAGGATCAGTAGGATTGACTGAGGTGGGGTGCATCTAATTGCTAAAACTGTCCTTTGGCCAGTTTATTCCATAGCTTAACTTATCTTCCAGACCCTTTATTTCATTGTCTAGTAATCTGATAGCTGCTGATCTTTATTTAGAAGTATGTCTGAAGAGCATTTGCAATTCAGCCCTGCAGCAAGGCAGTTAAGTATCCAGTATAGTTGGGCCCTTGGGGTGTACATTAAAAAAAAAAAAAACAAAAATTCTAGTCCCTGCCTTGATGCTGGCCAAAAAAACCTATTTTGATTATGCACAAATAACCATTGTATTATTACATTTCTCCCAATGGTCTTCTGATGAGCCTAACTCTGGAATGCTATGTTCAAATATCAGCACCCTTTTCTGAGAGGGAATTGGGGGCACAAAATCCAGAGGAGAAGGAAGCCCTTGGGTTAAGGGAAAAGAAAGGTTATGTTTAAGATCAAGGAGTAAAGAAACCAGCTACATATATCTTGACACAACCAAACTAAGAGTGGAAACAGAGCATGTTTCTACATGATATGAGGGTATTTAAAAGAATGAAAAATTAGATTCTACAAAATATTTTCTTATCCTTTCCATGTATAAATTTAGGCTAACAAAGTACATCTTAGGATCATTGATGCTGAGTATGAAAGAACTTCAAAGATCTTTATTTTTTACAAATGAAGAGAACAAGATTCAGGTAAATAGGTAAAGTATTTGCCCAAGAAAATACAATAAGGGGCAGAGAGTTGGAATTTGAATTCAGGTCCTTTGATTTCAAATTCATATCACCTTTCACTATAACAGAAGATGAAGTTTCTTTCTTCCTTAAACTCTTTTGGTGATTCTTCTCCCCTTTGGATAACCTTCTATCACATGTCTAAGTATCTTTCCAAGGTCCTTCCAAGCAAGGCCTGCCAATCATCTCCAATGTTGGAAGATTGGTAGAATATACCCACTGCACTGAGTATATATACTGCACTGAGATGGGTGGGTAATTGAAAAAATACATTTTTGAGGAAATTGGAAGTAGTGTGGTAGAGAAGAGAATGTTTCAGATGCAGAATCAGAAGGCTGGATTCAAATCCTGTTGAGGTTTTTTTTTTCATTTGTTACTTTCATGACCATGGAAAAATCACTTAATCTTTCTAGCCCTCACTTTACTCATCTGTAAAGTAAGATGGTTGGGCTAGGTGTCCTCTTAATATTTTTTCTGGCTCTAAATAGAGAAGCCTTTGAGTATGTTTGAGAATATTTAACTTGCATCTTTTTTTTGTGGGAGAGGGTCGGGGAAAAGGTCAATAGCTCAGACTATCCCTTATGTAGTCGGGAAATAGACATGGGGGAAATTTTCAAGGACCCCATTACTTTCTCTAGCAACTTTCATTTCACTCCTGCCTTCTATCTTCTACTACATATTTCCTTTCTGATCACTGAGGAACACATCTGTAAATGTGAACACTAAGTCCATTCTATCCCTCTTTTAGCAATCTGAATTTCCAGAGGAAATGTTGGGTCTTCTTTATGGAAAGCCTAATCTCCTCTGCTATTTGGAACAACACATAATTTATAAAGTAGCTAATGGCTTAGACAGATGTGAGGTCAAAACTGAATCCCCTCCTTCCAGAAGGTTACAGATATGGACACATTAAGCAGACATCTAAGTTTTCAGAGGCTAATGAAACACAGATATTCCTTTCAGTCCTTTAGACACATGCTATAGAAACCTTCTGCATGGTGTCAAATCAATTTGCTGCTTGAGAGAAAAGGGAAAATTAAAAAAAAAAACTACTGTCACAATTAGCTACTCAAACATGTTGTTTGATTTCCCTATTAAAGGATTACATTCATAAATGGCCCTTTCTCCCTTCCCACTCTCTTTCCTGAAGGAAGTAAAAGATAGGTATTCCAGTTTGAGCATCTGGTTTCTGTTTCTAGTTCTCAGTCTTGTTTGGCTAGGAGTTATTTTGCATTGGTTTATGGGGGCCCCAGAACAAATGTTCTAACTGTGTAACCAGAATGAATCACTATGTGGAAGTACAGTTACCTTGAAACCTCCCACTTGCTTTTAGAAATGCCACAGACCTCTAGATACAGCCAAGCCTGGAGCTTTCTGGCTCATCTAATTCTCTGACCAGTAAATAGGTAGACAGAGTCAAGACTGTATCCTACTGTGACAAGAGCTAGAATGATTCATCATGATCAGGGGAAATGGAAACTTAGACAGAAGCAAACACCTTCATTTAAAGGCAGCTTACAGACTTCAATCTCCTTAGATGCACCAAGCTGCCTTCAGATAGTGCAGATCTTTGAGGTATTCAATAATTACTGGTCACAGAGCTCATTGCTTTGGATCTTATGTGTAGTCACACTGAAAGACAAATATTTTAGACAATAACAACAGTATGTCTGGAAAAGAAAATCTTGGACCTCTGGGGTTGAGTCCAAAACCATGTAGATTTACTGGGAGGCCTGGATACAGTTAATGACAAACCAGATCCTAAACTGGGAACATGAAATTCTTCTGGGGGAATTTTGTGTTTCCCCTACACCTGTAGGGGAAAAAACAAACTTTCTCTCTAACAAGATGGAAGCAAACTTAGAAGGAACATGAATGAAGATTGTGATGCATTACATTTGAGGTAAAACTCACAAGTCAATTATGCTTATAAGGGCCTTCTACTATGAATGAACTCAAGTTGATCTGGGAGTCACCTTCATTTCTGGGAGAATCAGGAATCCAAAGGAGCAAAAACATTAGTGCTTTGAATATGTGGGAAATTAATATAAGGAAAAAAAGCAAAGTTGTATTGGTCTTAAGAATTATTTGGGGCAGATTTCTGGGGACCCTTTGCTGACACTGGGTGAAGGACCCTGTTGCATTTCCCACATGCCGTTCTAGGTTACAATTCTAGCTCAAAGAGGAAAACAAGTTATTGCAGCTTCAGGGGAGGAAGGGTTTGGGTTACAGTTCCAGGGCAAAGAAGAGCGCTAGTGCTTGGGACTGCAGAAAGGCAGGGGATGAAGTCAGATTTCCAGAGACAAGAGGGGTAATAATACTATTGGCTAAAGAGGACCAGAGATCCTGATCAGAGTTAAAGGGCAGAGAAGAGAGTTTGTGGTTACTCATAAGGGAGCAGGGGACCTGGTCTCAGTTCCAAGACAGAAAAGAGCACTAATGCTTGTGAATACAGGAGAGCAGAAGATCTAGTCATAATTCCAGAACCAAGAGGAATTCTAGCACTTACAGTTACATGGGAACAAGATATCTTCCTGGGTAAACATCAGAGAACAGAGCAGGAAAGCAGTGACTATGCCTCTCTTTGGATCTTAGCACCTTTGGATCAAAGCACTGAAAACTTAAGAGACCTTCAGAACTAGCTGTGGAAACAAAAGCACAGAAATCCTGAAGTTTGGGGCCAAGCCACCTCTTCCCTGGGAACAGAGACCAACTTTAACAGAAAGATAAAATTCAACAAATAGAATAAATAAATGAATAAAACAAACAAACAAAAAAGCTGACCATAAAAATGTACTATGGTGAAAGGAAAGATCAAGAGACAAACTCAGTAGAAGATGACTCTGTTAAAATATTATAAGCAAACCATGAATGAAAAAATATTAATTGGAAGCAAGCTCAACAAGAATTTCTTGTTAAGCCAAAAGCATATATGCATGTATGTATCTATTTATCTATCTGAAAATATATGTAGGTATGGAGATGGATAGATAGATAGATAGATAAACAGATAGATATAGAGGTATTTTTTAAATCAAATAATAGAAGTAGAGGAAAAATTGGAGAAAATGAGAGTGATGCAAAAAAAAAATATGAAAAGAGAATCAATAGCTTGGTAAAAGAGGCACAAAAATCCACCGAAGAACTCCTTAAAAAAAGACTCCAAAGAGCATACCATCGAAATTTTGTAAAAAAAAAAAAAATACTTAAATGAGCTATGGGACAGGAGACTGATATCAGCTTTACCTCTCAGAACTAAATAAATCTAACCACAAAATAAACAAGAAAAGAGTAAGGGGAAATGAATAGAATTTTAGATAAGTTAGATATAATAGACCTCTGGAGGAAATGCAATGGGAAGAGAAAGGATTATACATTTTTCTCAGCTTTAAATGACACCATCACAAAAATTAACCATGCAAAAATAAGAAAATATAAATTTTTTTTAAAAGTATGCTTCATTGTGCATTCAAACTATATCAGTTCTCTCTCTCTGGAGGTGAATGGAATTTTTCATCATAGGTCCTCTGGATTTGCCTTGAATCATTGTATTGCTCATAATAGCTAATGCTGATCATTCAGCAATGTTGCTGTTACTGTGCACTCTGTTCTCCTTGTTCTACTTACTTTACTTTGCATCAGTTCACTTAAGTATTTCTAGGTTTTTCTGAAAGCAGTCTGCTCATCATCTCTTATAATAATCTATTAAAATATTCCATTAGAGTCTTATTACACCAACTTGATCAGCGATTCCTCAATTAATGGGCATCCCCTCAATTTCTAATTTTTACTACCAAAAAAAAAGCCACTATAAAGGTCACGTTCCTTATCTCTTTGAGATAGACACCTAGGAAGACTACTGCTTGATCATAGCGTACGAACAGATTCATAACCCTTTGGGTGTAGTTCCAAATTCCAATCTAGAATGATTTCATCAGTTCACAATTCTACCAATTAGTGTCTCAATTTCCCCATATTTGTCCAATATTTGTCTCATATTTTTCCCATTTGTCCAATTTATCCAATATTTGTTGTTTTTCTTTTCTGTCATATTAGCCAATTTGATAGATGTGAGGTGGCACCTCAGACTTATTTTAATTTGCATTTCTCTAGTCAATAGTGATTTCAAGCATTTTTCATATGACTATATATAGCTTTAATATCTTCATCTGAAAACTGCATGCTCATATTCTTTGATCATTTATCAATGAAGAAATAGCTCTTGTTCTTGTAAATTTAATTCAATTCTTTATATTTTTGATTAGTGAGTTCTTTATCAGAGAAACTTGTAAAATATTTCCCTGCTTCCTACTTTCCTTCTAAAATTGTTTGCATTGGTTTTATTTGTGCCACACCTTTTAAATTTAATCAAAATTATCACTTTTATATGTTTTAGTGCTCTCTATCTTTTGTTCAGTTATAAATATATATATATA
>CM053581.1:524277393-524296383 GCA_028627135.1 Pseudochirops cupreus | reverse complement strand
TACAAATGTGTTATTATAAGGACATTGTGGATATTTTTCTCCATTTATGCCATAGCTATGTCTCCATCTATGTACGTCTGCATGTGTGTATGTTTAATATACATTTGCTTTGTGAATGAATGAATGAATGAATGAATGAAAACATTTTTACGTTCTTATTATGTGAGAAATACAGTACTAAGTACTGGAGATAAAGATACTAGCAAAGATAGTCCTTGCCCTCAGGAAGTTTACTTTCTAATTGGGGAAACAACACCCACAGCACAGTGCTGGCCAGGGAGGGTCCTTTTAGTCTGGAGAATTACGGCTGGAGATCATGCTCAGGACCTGGCTACTAAGTTTCACCCTTAGGGTTCTACAATATTTAGAGGAATTGTTTCTCTTCTCTACTATTATCAGCTTGAGATCCCACCAGTTATGTTCCTCCCATGGTTAAGCACCAGTGACTAGCATCTCTGTTCAATTTAAACAATTAATTTTGATTAGTTTTGATAAACTGAATATTCATTTTAAAGTTATTGCAATGAATATGTATATATCTCCTTCTGTACCTTGGAGTTATATTCTCTCCTGTCTCCTCTCGGTCTACAAAGAGGGAAGGCTCAACTTATCTCAGTTTCCACATAGCATCCATCCCAAGCTCACATTCAAAGTTGGCATCATTGCCAAAAAGATCCTTCTCTCAGTTACCACTCAGTTAGTGTCCTACAGGTTTTCCTCAGGGATCATTTTTTTGATCCTCAGGGCACTGAAGCTACTTACAAGAACAGTTAGAATGCCTAAGGGCGTACTTTTTGACTCATCAGGTGAAGGCTTCAATCCTTCCAACCGTTCTTGACAGTGAAGTACCCCTGCAATTGCTGAGGCAAAAAGGAAGGAGCTTAAACTGATAATCACTTTTCAGTGCCTCTAAATCCAACCAAGGAGTCTCTTTACCACTTGGCTAATTGACCAGAATAAGTTCTAGAATATCCAAGTCTCTCCAAGGCACTTGCACCAACATGTCATCACAAGCCTTACAGAAGGAAGCATTAGGCTTGCCAACATCTCCACAATGGAAGCTTCCATGAGAAATACTCTACAAATGCACAGACCTCATTATATGGGAATTAGAAATGATTGCAAAGGGACTGTTTGGGCATTCGTTATCAGAAAGCAATTCATTATCATGGTTGATATTTCCAAAACTGGGACTGGGGAGGAAGGAAGATTATCTGATTCTATGGTAAAGAGGCTTTGGAAAATACAGCCAAAGTGGAGGGAACAAAGTCAGACATGACTGGAGCTTTTCTGAAAGTGTTCTGTGAGGGGCAGTAATCAATCAGAAAAGTGAGGTCTGAGGCTGGTAGTTCTTCCAGGACATGGTCTTTGTTCTGGTCAATGAAGTTCTTGGTGAAGAGACTATGGAGGACATGGCCTAGGAGAAAGGAGCATCTCCCCAACTAAGTTACAAGATGTTCAGGGATAAGAACTAGAATCCAGAATCACAGTATTTTAGGAGTAGAAGGTACCTTAGAGAGTCATCTTTTACAATTCCTTCTTTGAAAGCACTTTGAAAACCACAAAATATTATACAGATATAAGACACAATTAGGAACATTATACATATTTGTTTAAGTATTAAGAAGCTGGATCAATAAATGCTTATTAAATGAAAGTGAATAAAAGCATATTAGGTTTCCCATAATATGTTGAGATCCAGTAGACTCATAACCATGGTTGTAAGTTGGGTGTTAAGGAAGGCTAATTAATTTTCATGTCACTCGGGTACTTGATATATCAAGCCCATGACATCATTTTATAGCCTGAAATCAGGTTAACTGTGAATTCTAGAAAGGGATTAATGGGAAGATATGGAGGAGAGGAAGGGAAGGGAAGGGAATCTGCATTTATTTGATATCTACTATGAGTCAGCAAAAGGACTTTTTACAAATATTTTCTCATTTGATCTACTGTGAGGTATATGCTGTTATCACCATTTTACAGTTGAGTAGGCCAAGGTGTGCTTGCCCAAGATCACAAAGCTAGTAAGTGTTTGAGGTAAGATTTAAACTCAGGTCTTCCTGATTGCAGGCATGGAGCTCAATATGTGTGGTCATCTGCTGTCTCAACAGAGGCCCCTACAGAGCTGCATGGATGCTTGAAATAAATGTTTTGCTGAAAGGAAGGTTTTGGTTTTTGGGTTTTTTTTTTTAAACAATGTTTCTTTGATCCATGAAATTATCTAGTCTGGTCCTCAGATGAAAGTCCTGCAGATCATCATATCATCATTCTATCTTAGGTTCTATCTACCTGTCCATAACTTGCACTGTCCTAGTTTGGCCTTCAAAAACCCCATGATTCCTTTATCCCACAATGACAAATCAGAAAAGGTCTTTAATGGAGAAAAGAAATCATAGTTTATATCTACAATTGTACTTATAAGGGAAAAGATCAAAAGAGTCCTCTAATTTGTTGAGTATACCTTTCCTACTGTATAATATGGATATTTTCATCAAAACCCTGTTAGGAGGACAAAGATAGGGCCTGATTGGTTGCCAGTGATCACTCCCAAGTTGATAATATTGACCACCTCTTTTGGGAGATGAACTTTTGGGAAGAAACCGTCCTTGCGTACTATCCTATAAAGATAAATGGACATATCTGCTCCCAAAAGGGGACATGTGTTTGCCCACATAGAATTATGGACAGAATTCCCAATATACAACATGATGTATAGAGGATTGTTTTAGATTTTCTTGTCATTCTAGAATCTACCTTTGATCCATAAGAATCAATTTACTGAGTAGCAATTAGTAGCTACAAATTCCAGTACACAGGGGCCCAACCTTCTAGAGATCTCTCACAGAGAGAATAAGATTACCCACAGGCTTAAATGAATATAAGAGGGGTAAAGAATAAAGGCACCACATAAAGGATAAATATATCTAGACCTTAAAAAAACTTGATACTACAGTAAATTACTTCAACAATTTAGCTCCAGTAAGAGCTTGCAAATACAGAAGTCTGAAAGTTGGTTTGCCTCCTAGGGTAGGGTGTGTGTTATTGGAGGGAGGAGGGAGTGTGGGTAGAGGGAAAGAAGCAAGTTTCATCCACAAATACCATGAGATTGGGAAAGATTATCAGAGACCTAGGGATTCACCAGACTGCCAGTATTTTCCTACTGGCAACTCCAAATTTAGGTCCATCTAAGGGTGAATAATTTGAATGCTTTATGCATTTTTTATGTGTTGATGAACTCCTATGTGTTCTATCCAAGAGTCTTCATTTTCTTTGGGGTAAAATAAGGGTTGTTTTCTACTAAAACATTGTTTGCTTTTAAAAATATTCTGAGGACCATTTTATTTGTGTCTGTGGAAATCTGTATTTTCACAGATAAAATTCTCAACTGGAGGTATGATGAGTCAAACATACAGTAGATTTTTAGCCCGCTCCTGAGATAGTACATGATCTATTTCTGCTGAGAATTTAGGGGACCCTAGATCATGGAATACATATCTAATCCATAATTCAAACCAACAAACATTTAGTAAGCATCTACAATGTGCCAGGTACTGCAGTGAGCAGTGTAGGTAGAATTAATAAAAAGAAGAAAAAACAGTCCCTGCCCTCAGAAAGAGAGAGACAATAGATAAAAGAACATAGGGAAATGGGGGGGGGGGGGGAAGAAAGAAGGATGGGACACCAGGAGGTACCCAGAACAGAGGTATCTTGTTCTGTGATAATGAAACCAGGAAGGGCAGCAGATGTAAAGTGGAGTGATCTAAGAGTCTAGTTTCCATCCTCTGTAAAGGAAGGTATTGGGAAGAGTTTGAGAGCACAACCTCTGGCCCTCTAAACAGAGGGGTGAGGAGACTGTGGAAACTGGAATCCATCAAGGAAGCATGGTGCGGAGTTTAGAAATGATAAGCTTATCTTGGGAGGGCTGCAGATATAAGGTGGAGTGCATATAGAATACATTAAAAAAAATCATGAATTAGAAAATGGTCTTTCAAAACAACCCAGAGAATATGTTTATATCATTATTATTGTCCTTATTTAACAGTTGTGGACATCAAGACTCACAGAAGTTAAATTATTTCCAACTGGCTGTCCCAGAGATACCTCAAACAAAATGGTTCCACAACTGAACTTGGTATCCCTCGCCAAAAACTTTTCCCTCTTCTAAACTGCCCAATTTCTCATGAAGGCACCACAATCTTTCTACTGCTCTTTTAAGCTAATATTCTTGACATTCTACAAGACTCCTCACAATCTCTCACACCAACATACCTAATCAATTGGTAGATCTTTCTATTTCTGCCTCCACAATGTCTTTCCCTTAACCTTTTCTCTTCATTTAAAATTTACATATAATGCCCATTTTAACAGCACATATACTAAACTTGTTATGCTACAGAGAAGATTAGGATGGTGCTTTTGCAAGAATGACATGCAAAATCATGAATCATTCCATAATTTTAAAGAAAAAATGTTTACATAGAAATACATATTCAACTATTAACTTTTATATCTCTTTAAGAATAATTGCCTTCTTGTCCTATTCCATTGTGCATTTTCAGGGAAGAACTTAAAAGGAAAAAATCAGTACAAATCCAATGTAAAGATTTTTCCCTGATCACTAGCAGTCTTCAACCCTCATTTTTAGGGATTCTCATGCCCGTAGAATTAAATTTAGCTATCAACTGCTTGAAATATATAGTGCCCTGCCTCTCACACATGTGATGACAAGTCACTTAACCTCTCAGTACTTTCAGGAAATTCTAAATTTATAAATTAAAGGCAATTTGACTGATTTGCATTAATGGGAGGACTTTCCACACTGAAAGTTCTCTAAATCATGACAGTCACAAATATGAATTATCCTTGTGACTCCCCATGAAACATCTTATTGGAAAAAAATGCTATCACCTATAAATGGATGAAATAAACTCCTTTTGTTGTTCTTTTGCTCTAAAATTAAATAGCATGATTTATTCTTAAGGTGGTGTAATTAAGTATAAATTTTTGAGTGGAAAGGAACTCAGGAAGGGGGATTACTAAAGGAATTAGCCATTGATATCTACATGTATATGACATTTTACAATAAAGAACTTTCCTAAAATATCCTATACAAATTCAGTTTTTGTAAACTAGATTATATCTCTTTTTTGAACTTCATCCTAAATTCTGACTCATAATTTTCGTTCCTGATTACTCTCCCATTGAGTGAGTCTCTAAAAAAGTTGCAAATTTTCTGACACTCTGTAGTTTGTTTGTTATTGCACTCTTATGAGGTCATTTTCTGTTTAAGATGCTTTTTTGTTTAAAAGAAAAAAAGGAAGCATTTAAAATGGGAAAACAAACCCTTGTGATTTTTTTAATTTTATATCTCAAGTTTTTTGTTTTTTGTTTTTTGCAATTGAGATGCTTACATATAAGTAAACATAAAATTTTGGATGTTCAGTATGGTAGTTATGATACCAAATGAGTTGTACTGGCATATTCTAATTTCTTCTGTTTCTTAGGGCTCGTATTTATAGACGGTTTAATTCAAGGTTTTAGTCAACAGAAGTTCATGACAAAGTCAAATAAAAGTCAATTTGGTTACAACTGTTTGAAAACTCAGCAATGCTTCTACTATTATGTGGATGGAGTGCTAGACCTAGACTCAAAAAGAACTGAGCCCCAAACCAGTCTCAGAGACAAGGCACTTAACTTGTCTCTGCCTGTTTCCTCATGTGTAAAATGGATATGATAATAATTGCACCTACCTCCCAGGGCTGTTGTGAGGATGAAGTCAAATAATGTTTGTAAACTGGTTTGCAAATTTTAAAATGCTATATAATTAATAGTTTTCATCATCATCATCCTCATCCTCATCCTCATCATCTTCATATTCATCATCATCATCGTCATAATCATCCTCATCATCCTGACTCTATCCCTCTGAACTCAATGTGTTTTTAAATAAAATCCCAAAGGATATATAAAATCTCCAGATTATTTTCATAATCATTCAGTCCACTAAACAATAGGCATATTTAAAAATACATCTACGTAGTTTGCTTTCTAAAGACTTAGCAGTAAATCTTTTCCATCAGTTCATGTAAGGAAAGGAAGGAAAAGAAAGAGGTCAGTACACTTTTACAGGATGAATGGATAAAGACACCACTATGTACAGACTCAGGCAGGAAGCCCAATCAGATAAAGAGAACTATTCCTATTTGCAAAAGGAAAAATATGTCCAATCAATTTAGGCTAATTTCAATTGGACAAATATTTCAGATTTCCATCCCTAGCCTCTTACAAAAAATCAAGTCAAAAGAAACATAACACAAGAAAAATTAACAACAATGACCATCATTGTCCTCACATCCTAATTCCATTCCTTGAATGAAATGCACTAAAGAGTTTGCCAACAATTGGTGTAGAAGATTTGCTATTCTGGGGTCTCACTTGGTCACTTGCAAGGTCAAGACATATGGAAATAGGCCACAGGAAGCTGATATCAGATAAACAGAGGAAGTAATTATTCAGCAGGAAAGGTTGCAGGAAATGGATTGTTTTCTGCCTTCTCTGGTGTTCCTTCAGTTTTGAGGCATCAGCAGTAACGAAGGAAATAGATTTGTAATTGCAGTGTAGCCATTGTTTACATAGTGTTGACACCAAATGTCACTCACATTGTGTGTTTACTTTGTAAAAGTGATCTAACATGTTGTTGGGTTGGAATGTATTTTACAGAAACCCAGCCTGTCAAAATCACTGAGATTCATACTGACTGTTAGGGAGAAAAACAAGGAAGAGACATTCCATCTGACAAAGGAGAGAGAAATTTTAAGCCTAAGTTCTTGAAACCTCAGCTGAAAACAAGACAGTAGAGGCCAAGCCACACACATAAAGGAGAAAAGGGAATTCAGAGATGGTAGCTTATGTTACAGTAAAGGGAACTTGCATTAATCCAGTTGGCTGATCCAGCATAAGAAATGTTTAAAATAAATCATAATCATTAGGAAATGCAGAGAGTCTTGGACGGATTTGTAAAATCATGATTCTTTTTGTCTTTATTACTCAAAGATGTGACATACATCAGAAGTTTTTATTTGACCAACATTAGATATTTCCAAAAAATTTGCCATTTTTAGTTGTCTCAAAAAAAATATATCTCAGAATTGTGATTCAACCCTAAAAGTATATTATCTTTTGAACATAAAACCCCAGAATTGCCAGTGTGATAGTATATTCAACAACAACAACAACAACAACATAAGGGTAACATTTTGGATTCTGCAGGAGGGTGAGAATTAGGAGACTCTCCTGAAGTGGACTATTGTCTCTCCTCATGTTTGATGTGTTCCCAATACCACATAGCAGAAGTGTCAAACTATCCAACGGCTAGAGGGCATCCTCAAAATTCCAGAGTTCTCCTGAAGCAGATTAAACTTCACCTAGGAAATGCTCAACAAAATAAGTAAAAATAAAATACTACCTAGGTAATATTAATTTGTGGATTTCAATGTCAATATGATGCCCAAAAGAGAACTCCCATTTCTGTTTGGGCTTGATACCAGTGCTGTAGGTGTATGATCTTAGGATAATGCATATAAACATTCAGAGGTTCCTTTTTTCTCATCTATACAATGGGGGGGGGGGGGTCAGTGAACCAGTCAATAATCATTTATTAATGGGCCAGGCACTGCACTAAGACTTAGTGATACAAAGAAAAGCAAAAAGAAACAAACAAAAAAGATACACCATGGTGGTTGCCATGTAGGAATTCTTATCTAGGAATGTATTCTAATGGGGGGAGCAACATGCCAATAACTCAGTACAATTTAAATTTGTATAATAACTATGTATGTGATATTTGCACTACAGAAGAAAATCTCAAAGGAAAATCACTAGTAATGTAATTCATTCTGGGTGATGGGTGGAAGATCAAGAAAGGTCTCTTGCAAAATGTGGGATTTGTATTGAGGCCTGAAAGAAGGTGTGGAAGGGGCAGCTAGGTGGTGGAGTGAATAGAGTACTGGCCCTGGAATCAGAAGGGCCTGAGTTCAAATTCGGCCATAGACACTTGATACGTTACCTGTGTGACCTTGGACAAGTCACTTAACCCCAATTGCTCTGCCTCCCCCTGCTCCAAAAAAATTGAAGTAAAAATAAGTTTAAAAAAAATCTTACCCTACAAGAAAGTAAGAGGGGAATTATAAGGGAGGGCAGATTGGAGCAAGGGGTATTCCATATGCTTGCCATCTTGCGGTGGGGGATAGGGGACAGATGGGAAGTAAATTTATAACTCAAAATATTATGGAAATGAATGTTAAAAAGTGACAAAGATAAAAATAAATGAATAAATATGAGGATGGGGAAGCTAGAAGGTAGAAGTTAGAAGACAGTATGCCAGGCATGAGGGATACCAGGGAGAGGATGAGGAGTTGGAAATGGAATGTCATGTTCAAGGACCATCAAATAGACCAGGGAAAAAATCCAGGTTGTGACAGGTTTCAAATTCCATAATAAATAGTTTATCTTTGTTTCTGGAGGTAATATATAGCCACTAGAATTTAATGAGTACAAGGATGACATGATCAAACCTGGCGTTAGTGAAATCACTTTGGCAGCTGAAAGGAGAATGAACTGGAGAGGTAGAGACTTGAGGCAAAGAACCTAGTTTTTATTGTAATAGTCCACACAAGAAGTGATATTGTTTTATAGTGGCAGCTTTGCGAGTGGAGAGAAAGGGACATATATGAGAGTTGCTATGGAAGTAGATATACCAATGCTTGCTAACAGAATAGATGTGTGGGGTGAGTAATATTGGGGAGTTGAAGATGGCAAAAGGGTTATAACTCTGGATGACCAGAAAAGGTGTTGCCCTTGACTGTAAGATTCAAGTTGTGAAGAAGGGAGGGTTTACAGGGAAATCTAAGAATCTAAGTAGTTTTATTTTGTACATGTTAGGTTCAAGGTTCCTAGGAAACATCTGGTTGGAGATGTTTAAATTTTGGAGATGTCAGAGATGTAAGGTTAGGAGAAAGATTAGGGCTGGGCAAGTAATCTTCATAGAGATATCAACTGAACTCATAGGGGCTAATGTTTGCTGAGGATAAGTAGGAACATCAAGAGAGGGAATATCATGAAAACCTAGAGAAGAGAAAGCATGTAGGAGCTAGGGGCAATTAATAATATCAGAGTCTATAGAGACGTAAGGAGGAATACTGAGAAAAAGTCATTACATTTTGCAATTAGGATAACGTATACAACTTTGGAGAGAGTACTTTCATCCCAGTGACAATACAAGAAGTCAAACTGGAGAGGATTTAGAAGAGAGAAGAAAAAGTGGAGGTGCATAGTGTTGATGGCTTTCTCAAGGAATTTAAATGAAGATGGGGAGAAAAACAAAAGGTGAACTGGACTGAAAGGTGTTTAATAGTCTTTCGAGATCAAAATCTATGATCCTGTGAATTAAATATATTAAACTGAAATAGAGTCAATTCAATTCAAGGAACATTTATTAAGTATCTATTACTCTACAACTGACTTGACTTAGGGACCAGAGGAATAATATCCAAAACAAAATAAAACAAAAATCTAAAAAGCATTCATTGCACTCAGGTAACTTACATTTCATTACATAGCAAGTAAAAGCATGGGAATAGAAAAGCAAGGTATATATTTGTCACATAAAGAGAACATCTGTTTGACTGATAATTATAGTACACAAAAAGAAACACTTGAGAGAAGATGGCCAGGGTAGGATGACCTCTAGCTTTAAATAGCCTTGACAGACTTTAGTGAAATGACAAATAGTACTGAATCAGACATTTACTAGCTGTGTGAGTCTGGACAAGTCATTGAACCCATTTTATCTCAGTTTCCTCATCTGTCAAAGGAACTGGAGATGGAAATGACAAGACATATGAGTATCTTTGCCAAAAAAACACAAATAGGGTCATGAAGTTGGACATGACTGAAAAATGATGAAACGAAAACTGAAGCTTTAATATTAGAGCAAGTCAGATACTTCTAATATGTTATCTTTAAATAATAAAGAGAAATACAGCATTTGTTCTTTTTTATACAAGGATCTTTGAGGAGATGAAGGCTTCCTTTTTTCATAGAAAGATCACCAAATATGTATTTGCTGGGGGGTTTTGTATATTAAGTACATGGGGAAGAGTAGTGTGATATGTTTCAGCATGACAATACAGAGAGGGATGACCTCAGTAAACTCTAATCCATAGGCCAGCTTTACTTGGGGTGAGAGAGAGAGCATTAAAAAGTTTTGAGGAGAATAGTGACATGACTAAATCTTTGTATTAAAAAAAAAAGTGGTGTTGAGCAACCAAGTAAAAGATGGGTCAAAGGAAGCCAAATGAAGAGGCTGTTTATTGTGTTATAGCTAGATGAGCAAGAGAATGGAAATAGTGAATAGGAGCATGGATGTAAGAGATATGGATGTAGCATTAACTGGACTTGGCAAATGATTGGATACAGCAGGAGAAAGTAAGGGCACAGTCAAAGACAGCATCAAGGTTTCAAATATAGACAACTGAATGTATAATGGTGTCACTGAAATAAATAGTTAAGTCAGAGAGAGAAGCTAATTTTTTTATTTATACTTTATCAAAAGTTAATAAAAAAAAAATAAACCATGACAGTTGACTAAGAGGGAACAAAATACAAGATAGGTAAGTTTTAATGATATAGAACTTAAGGAAAGCTTTCAAAAATTTAGAATATGCGGCATCGGGAGAACTAACTTACAATGGAAAATAAGAGGATAGTACAAGGGCACGGAGGAAAAATCAAGTGGATTGAGAAAAGTTATTACTTTTATTATGGACAAGACTTTCAAGAAAAGGTCATAATTGAGATTTTATCTAAAGCTTAATTCTCCCTAAAATTGGTTCTGGATTCTTCAGACAAACTGGAAAGAAAGGAAGGGAATTTTCTTTTCTTTCTTCTTTTTCTTTCTTTCTTCCTTTCTTTTCTCTCTCAGTCTCTCTCTCTCTCTCTCTCTCTCTCTCTCTCTCTCTCTCTCTCTCCCTCTCTCCCTCTCTTCCTCCCTCCCTTCCATCACATTACCCTGACTTATCCTGACTGCAAATGATACGTTATTAAGTTGGGCAAAAAAATTTAGAGGAAGAATTAAAAGATTTGTCTTTATAATGATAATTGATATTTTCATTGTCTTTGGTTTGATGTGTGAGTAGAGTGAGAGTGTTTGTCTATGTGTGTGTTTGTGTGTGAGACAGAGAGAGAGAGAGAGAGAGAGAGAGAGAGAGAGAGAGAGAGACTTTCAATAGATCAGTATGCAGAAACATGGCTTTGAACATTACCTTATGTTGTAAGTTCTGACTGAATCTGGGTGGTATATCACTACTTTAGTGGGTGCCTTTAGGGTTCAAGTGAAGTGTAAGCCCTGAGGAATTCTTTTTTTTTTTCAATGCTAGTAGGAAGGAACTTGGGGGAAGGGAGTAGAAAACCCAAACCTAAGTCATTAGAACAATATGTTTCCCATTATACAGAATCGTTCTCTAAGACAAGTCAGACAATACCCTGAGGTTGACACGGTGAAATACTTACACTGTCCTGGATTTGATTATAAAAGTGTTATGCTATCTTCCTGCAGGTAGGCAGCTTGTTCGTGAATACTCTGATTAAATGACAGACCTAGGGCTTGATTCTAGCAAGGTCGGGGGTTGCTGAGTGACTGCAGTAGTGTGAGGAACTAATTCCATTTTCTGGATTTTTTTTCTTTGAATAGATTGTGTTCCGTGCAGCATTTATTAGGCAGACAGACTTTCCTGGTGATCTGCTCCCAAAGCTCTAACTTTAGCCTCTAGCTATCTTTTAAAGATTCTACAAACCTTTTGCCTCTGGGCCCTTAGTGCTTGTTTGTGACTTTCAAAAAGTTTTCCTGCAGATAATGTATTTTCTGTAAAAATCGATAAGTGGAGCTTATTAGGTAATGGGACTAAGTGAGGAAACTCCAGCTAAGGCAAAGGTGTGTTAACTGAGCAACATGAAGCAAATTACTCTTGGCTTTATCATAATTTCCCTTACTTACTCTAAAGAAACACTGTGTGTTCATCTAACCATAATTCCCTTGTTTTTTTTTTTTCAGCTACATGAGTCATTGGAAGAGAAACTGATTTTTTGTTTTATATTCAAACATAAACAAGTGGCAAATCAGAAAGCTGAATTTGTGTGTGGTAAGGGAAGGGGATGAGGAATGTGTTTGGAGATGTGGATGAGAAATATTTCCACTCTCATCTTTTCTCATCTCTCTCTGTTACATGTATAACTTTGGAGTTGGCTCTACTCTGTACCTATTCTTTCATTTCTCTGGCTGCTTTCTTAATCTCTTCTTGCTGCTCCTTTCTACCTTATCTTGAAAACGTAATCTCAGAATCTTTAATCCCCTATTTTTACTGGCTTCCTTTCCTCTCTTCACCTATTGTAGGTGCCAAAATTTTGCTAGCTAATTGACTTCTTTTTCTTATTTATAGGCATGACAGGTATTACAGTAAAATGGGTAGAGAGTTAAATTCAAAAAAAGGAAGGCTTGGATTCATATGACTTCTGACACATACTGACTTTGATACTGGACAAATTACTCAACCTTCCAGTACGCTCAAGTTGGACTACAGACTGCAAGTTGGTCAGTCATCAAACATTTATTACATACATACTATGGACCAGGCATTGTGCCAAGCACTGAGAATACCAATCTAAGTAAAAAGAAAGACATCTCCAGTCCTCAAGGGAGTTATATTTAATTTATTTTATTTTAACAGTATTTTCTTTTTTCCTCAATTACATGTTAACACAATTTTTAGCATTCATTTTTACAAAATTTTGAGTTCCAAATTGTATATAGATTATACATGCGCTATCATTTAAATCTCATTTTCATATTAATAACAGTTGTGAGAGATGAAAGAGATCAAGATGAAATAAAAATCCTGAAAAATGTTAAAGTAAGGAAAAGAGTATACTTTGATTTGTATTCAGAGTCCATCAGTTCTTCCTTCTGGATGTGGATAGCATTTTCCTTCGTGAGTCCTTGGAACTTCTCTTGGATCATTCTGTTGCTGAGAAGAGCTGAGCCATTCACAATTTATCATTACATGATGTTGCTGAGACCATGTAGAATTTGCCTCTGGTTCTGCTCATTTCGCTTTGAATCAGTTAGGACAAGTCTGTTCAGGTGTTTCTGAAATCTGTCTTTTCATCACTTCTTATTGTAGAGTATTGTTCCGTTGCATTGATATACCATGCTTTATTCAGTCATTCCCCCAACTGACGGGCATTCCCTCAATTTCCAATATTTTGCCACCATGAAAAGGGTTGCTATAAATGTTTTTGTGCCTATAGTCCTTTTCCCTTTTTTTATGATCTCTTTGGGATACAGCCCTAGAAGTAGTATTACTGGGTCAAATGGTATAAACAGTCTGGTTGCCCTCTGGACATAGTTCCAAATTGGTCTCCAGCGTGGTTGTATCAGTTCACTGGTAAGAAAGGAGGAAACCGTGGGATAGTTTGAACAAGTAGCCCACAAAAATGATGATAAAATTTAAAATAGATTTTGGTATTTAAAGGGTGTTGTATCAATTACCAAGGAAATTCATTTTTATTTGACTTGCTTAATTTTCTGACAGTGTTGGATACTATTAGGACTACGTCATATGCATATTTCTATTTCTAGAGTTTTATGATGGTCAAATTTCTAATCCAGTCATTATATGATCAAGTCATATCTCAGTCTGTCTCCCCACTTTATATGACTTGTTTCCATCTTCTCCATTCACGAATATCCCTTCCTGTACATTGTTATTTTGGGTTTATAAAGAGTTGTAAGTTATGTCTTTTTTTAAGATGTCTTTTCCACAGCATTAAATGTTTCTCTTCCATATACTATAAAAGGGTGCTTTTGTATTTACACAACTACAATGTCATAAAGAGTACAACATGGCTAAAAAAATGCAAAGCCTAGCAAGCACTTTTTTCTTCCAACTCGGATATTTTTTGGAATGATTATATGTATTTATGTTGATTATCCAACCTCAAAGCTGCTTGATCCTTTCCTATTTTTTAAAATTTTATTTATTTTTTTTGGAGGGCAATTGGGGTTAAGTGACATGCCCAAAGTCACATGGCTAGTAAGTCTGTCAAGTGTCTGAGGTCAGATTTGAACTCAGGCCCTCCTGACTCCAGGGCTTGTGCTCTACTCACTGTGCCACCTAGCTGCCTCTTGATTCTTTTCTAGATACATGGTTTTCCCAATTCTTGCTCACCAATTATTGATGATAGGTCAATCAACCTATATTTGTCAAAAATACAACTATTTTCTGTTCTAAATATTAAAAAATATTGTTTGTATAAATATTTAGAGCAATCAAATTAAGAGACATGATGGCAATGATAAAATCAAATCAAGTGACTCTAGAAGGACCTGCTGAGACAAAATTAACTTTTATCTTAAGGAGGTCTTGCTTCTTGTGCTCAAATAAAAATCCTAGCAGACTACTTCCGCAATTCAAATCACATGTCGTCAGTTTTTTTTCCCAAAAAAATTCCATTTGGCATTAAAAAAGAGAGAACCTTTAAAATTCAACTTTTACTTTCATTCCCCAATGGGATACATTTACCTGAAAGTTAGAATTTCTGAGCACCATAGAGTATCTGTGTATTCCTTTCAATTCAATTCAACCAATATTTATTATGTGTTTGCTATGTTCAAGGCCATGTGTTAAGAACTAGTAATACAAATAGAAAAAAGTAGTTCCTATCCTTAAGGAGTTTATATTCTAGTGAATGTATGACCAATCCACAAGTTAAAACACCAGCCAGGAGATATAAACTGTATGGGCATAATTAGGAAATGACTGTTTCAATATATGTTTTAAAGGCAAACAAAACTTTACACTTGTATCCTTAGAAGAGATCATTTACCTCAAGTTTTCTATTATGTTCTTATTAACTCTACCTATTCACATGACTTTTTTGATTAACTATATTAAATAACTGCCAGTTAATTAAAATATTCCTTTATCTCTGTGAGTATTTTTCAATTTTACATATCTTGCTACTTCAGTATAGTAAAAAAAATACTTTCTCACATGTACAAATAAAATCAAGGGACAGTGTTTTACTTAGGGTGTGAATGTGTGTGTGTGTGTGTGTGTGTGTGTGTGTGTGTGTGTGTGCATGTGTGTGTGTGTGTGTGTGTGTTAGGGTAGAGTCTGGAGATGTGATTTCATTGGCATAGGGAATTCCAGATACAGAAACAACTTTCCATTTTACAGATAAGCAATTTCCTCGCAATTTATACTTTAACATAGTTCCCTGGAAAACTGGGATGTTAAACAATTTGCCTTGGATCACATGGATAAAATGGATGTGTGTATCAGTAGCAGAACTTGAAGGATACCCTAAGTCTGGCCCTCTCTCCACTAAGCCTATCAACGTAATATTATCCATCATAATAAAGACTTGTAATCCATACATGGCTAATGTCTCTTCTCTTTGGAAGACAAACGTCTTAGTTTTTTTTTTTCTTCTTTGCTTTGTTTTCTTCCCAACAGAGGAGGTATTCTAATACAATAATGGTCTGCTTGTTAGAATTAGACTAAAATTTAACCACCCTGTCAGAAAAAAAATATTTCATTGAAATGGGCTTATAGATCATTTGACTAAATAATAACTCATCTAAAAATGTTTCCAAGTGGTAAGAATTTGAGATGACTTCATTCTGTTTAGCTACCCTTAGACTTCTGCTTTGATAAACTCTTGGACGTACATTGACTTGTTTGAATGAAGTAAAGCTTAGTTGTGCTAACCAATTATGTCAAGATTCACGGCTTCCCAATTCTACACACTTGACTTGTACCATCTCGTCCTGAATAATTTATCTATTCTGTATATTTGGAATCTTAATGTTGACAGAGTTCACTGAAAGCCTGGATTTCCTGATGACTGAATTTGTCACCAAATTCTAAAGCCTCACACTTTGCAAGCCCCACTTGTGGGCCCTGGGAGATTCCAAAGGCAAATATTTCAGTGTTGAGTCCTGCTTTATTGCTTAGTTTGATCAAGTCCTGTCATGAAGTATCATTAATAGGAGAATTTTCCTTCATTTTCAACTCCACTGACCCTAGAACCACGCGTTTCATCAATGTTTACTCAGAGTCAATTGAGAAAATTCTGAAATAGTGGGTGCTTTATATCTCTGAAGCATTATTCTATTTACATCATAAATGCAAATGGGGAAAACGAAACTTAAGAACTATCCACCATGTACATGCACACAAAGGCACCACCATAAGTAAAAAAAAAATGAGGAGTACATTTTCAGTAACTCCAAAATTTCATTTCTCATCTTTTTTTTTCCCCCCCCCGGGGCTGCAAACGGTTGTGAAATAATGACAGAGAATTCTTGGGTCCAACTTTGGAGTTGCATATACAGCAGAGATATATTGTTAGTGAGTATTGCAGAGGCATTATTTTTGAATCCAGTGATTGAATAATTGATGTTGTCTTGGTTCTTCACTATGTTAGAGCCTGTCTTCCCTTGGCAGACCTGTGGTGCCATAATTGGTGCTCTCTTAGTTGCTAGCTACTGTGGTTAGATTGTTGGTGCCCACAATATGATGCCTGGGCTCAGGATATGGTGGCTGATTACTGGTTCTGAGCTTTTTTTAGCCCTCAGCCTGTATAAACTGCTAGCTTATCACAGCATTTTAGTTCATTTCATGTCTTAGTGATCTTCTCAATGGCAATGTCAACTTTAGAAAACTGTACAAAGATTGCGATTGACTGAAGAGGTGAATGTGAATATTAGAATTCCCATTATCTTTTGGTTTGAAGCAACCCAGTTGCATATGGTTAAGGTTTTCTAGTATGTTCCACTTCATCAGGCTATTAAGCTTATAATGACAGTCATTCACATATCTGAATAGGGTTGAAGGGAAGATAACAGTACACAAAGTTGTAGAAATTTCTGACGGTTCAAAAAATCACCCATTTAAGTTATTAGGATGAAATGTTTTTCTGGATCTTCAGGTCTAGAAAGTACTGCTGAGTGGCTGATTTCCTTGAGAGTCATACTTTTGTTGTTCAACCATTTCAGTAATATCCAACTCTTCATGCTCTCATTTGGGGTTTTCTTGGCAAAGATACTAGAGGAGTTTACTATTTCCTTCTCCAGCTCATTTTACAGATGAGAAAACTGAGGCAAACAGGATTAAGTGACTCATCCAGGGTCACACAGCTATGAAGCCTCAGAGGCTGGATTTGACCTCAGAAAGATGAGTCTTCCTGACTCCATGTCTGGCACTCTATCCATTGTGCCACCTAAATGCCCTAGGTATAATATACTATGTAAAATAATATGATATAGATATATATATATATATGTATGTATGTGTGTGTGTGTCTGTATTATCTATAACACTACATAATGTCTGAGTTATTTCTTATCTGTCCATTGAACAGATTTTCTTGTTTTCTAGAGTGTTTTTCGCTAACTGTTGTAACCCATTCATTAATCACATGCTGTCTAAGGCATTACAAGTGCTAGAATTCGGATTCACCCTCCTAGGCACAATGGAAAGTGGTACGTGGGCACATTGGTAGGCCCTTGCCCTTAATGTACTTGAGACAAATTATAAATACAGATAAACTTAAGTAACAGTGCAAGAGTTAAATCTGACAATTCCAAACAGCATTAAAAGAGATGCAAATTAGTATGTGGCTAATTACCAGGTGAATACAATGTGTAATTAGTGCCCTGATTATACTTCAATTTTCTGTTGTTATTGTTCACTCATTTCAGTAGTATTTGACTCTTCGTGATTTCATTGGGCATTTTCTTCTCCAGCTCATTTTGTGGATGAGGAACTGAGGCAAACAGATTTACATGACTTGCTGAGGACCACACAGATAATAAGTATCTGAGGCCAGATTAGCAAAATGAGTCCTCCTGACTCCAGACTCAGTGCTCTATCCATTGTGCCAACATGTGACTGGCACTGAGCTAAGAAGTTTTTTACAAATATTATTTCAATTGATCGTTAAAACAACTCTTGGAAGTAGGTGTCATCATTATATCCATTTCATATTTACAGAAACTCTCAGGAGTTAAGTGACTTGCCAAGGTCACAAAGTTAGCATGGGTCTGAGGTTAAATTTGAACTCAGGCTTCCTGATTCTTAGTCCAGTACTCTATCTGCTGTGCCACCTAACTGTATCAAATAGTCATGTCCATAAACTATTAGAATAGAAGAAATATTTTAAAAGTCATGCTTCTTACGTTTCTGAATCGTAGATATATTGTTACAGAGTATTATGTCCCTGGCTCTCTGAAAATCTACTAGACAAGAACATACTGTAATTCATTATGTACTATCCATGCTCAACTACCAGGGGCCATTAATTACTTGGTTATGCCTCTAATTACTTAGTAATATGACAGGAAGGGCAGAGGAGATTCTTAAGTTATTCCTTGTTTTGTTTTGTTTTTTTGTTTATTTGTTTTTGTTTTTCAGTGGTGAGTATTTTTATTTTTTTGTTTGTTTCATCTAAACCTGTTGTTTCACTTGTGCAGGTGTTAGGTGTTACCCTATATCAACACAGGTTGCCACCACTCTGTAACATAAAGCCTTAGAGTTGTGCAGGTGAGTAAGATATTAAGTGATTGGCTGTAATAGTAATCAGTTTAGCAGGATACTTAGCACTTAGTACTAAGTGCTAAGTGTGGAAGGTACAAACTCTGTCCCACTATTAAGAAGGTATGAACTCCCCTGTTGATGTGGAAGAAGGGGATTGGCTGAGCCCCTGTTGATGTGGAAGAAGGGGATTGGCTGAGGTGTGTACATAAGCAAGAATTCCAGAGACAGACAGACAGAATTGGAATTTTGCTCCCCTTGAAGGAAGAATCCTGGAGACTGAAGCCAGCTGAGAGAGAGAGAGAGAGACAGAATTTGAATAATGCTCCTGCTG
>CM053581.1:524260565-524276893 GCA_028627135.1 Pseudochirops cupreus | reverse complement strand
TTTTTTGCAACCACAAAGAGAGCTGCAATAAATATTTTTGTACATATGGGACCTTTTCCCACTTCTGTGATCTCTTTGGGAGATCAGTCAATATTATTAAGTGTCTGCCATGTTCCAGGCACTGTGCAAAGGTCTGGGCATACAAAAGGAGGCAAGACAGTCTCTTCTCTCAAGAAACTCACAGTTTAAGGGATAATAAGATCTATCCTTTCTATTTTGTGGGGTTATGATGACATACACCATAATAAAACCAAATAGGACATGATTATCAACAATAGACATTCATAAACCTTTTCACATGCTCAAATTGTCTTAATGATGAAGTTATACTATGCAATGTTTCATATCTCTGACCCTTTGCTCTCATATATAAATTGCAGAAATTGTACTGAGTTATACTGTGTTGTCACCTGCTTTCTTTGCAATTATACAGTTTGCAAAGCTCAAAGAACAGGGGAAAACACATTATTTATAGTGAAGAAAAAAATAGTGCTCTGATGAAAAACACTTTCATTAGTAACATGTCTTCAGGGACTTAGAACAGGGGCTGTTAAACTTTTTTGTCCCATGGACCCCTTCTCAGAATAATAACTTTAAATGTCAACAATAATATACATATATATATGTATATATATGTATATATATATACACACACATATATATATGTATAGGGTTACGAAAGAAATCAATTGGACTAAAAATTCTTTCTTTCTATCTCTGTCTATCTATCTATCTATCCATCCAATTTTAAAGTCCATAGATTTCACGTGAAGAACTCCTTAGAACTTTACAAAGGTGTCCCCCTTTTAGCTTCTCAGAGTGTGGCACATCCCACCGCTGTCCACAAGCCCCAAAAGCTGGAGTCCATCAGTGATTCTCTGCAAATAGTTTTCTTCCAACCATCATTATTTAATGGCACTCTTCCTGAAACTATCTACTTCTATTAGAAGAAGGTATCTCTTGCCTCTTTTCTAAATATTAAGCTTCTTTTTCTATCTAGGCTTTTCTCATTTTGCAAAGGGGATGCTTTAGAGTTCCCTATAGAGATAACATTACAGCTCAAATCCCAGACCAGACCAGACCAGACCAGACATGGAGTCCTTTGGTTCCTATTGACTTATAATCTGACACCAAGGTCCCCCCACTGTTTAGAAACACACTTCCATCCCCTTCTTTGAATAGGCCTCCATCATCTACATCTGACACTTTCAAGGTGAAATTCGTGGTCAAATGTTTTCTTTCTCCCACTTCTCGAGTAGTGTGTTTCCCACCCATCAGCACTTCTTTAGTACCTAGAAACTAAAACAAAACAAAACAAAAATTAAAAAAAAAAAGGAAAAAGTTCCAAGGAAACTAAAAGGAAAATGTAGAAATCTGGCAAAGAAATGTTCTACTTCATGAATGTTATCTGAGCTAGTTCTAACCTTAAGGGGAATTGCACTATTCCCTATGAAAATACAGGGAGCCTTGTGTTGTTAGCAGAAAAGCTACTCTCACTGTCATTTTTAATCCATTGATTGAACAAGCAGAATTGCTTTACTGATGGAAGAAAGGTGCCCTTCTAGGTTGAGAATTCATAGGTCTTTATTCTGAAGATTTCTGTAGGGCTATGCTCTAACCTTTAGTTCATGCATCAGAAGTGAGAATAGATGAAATAAATAGATGATTCCAAAAAACAAATCTTAGACTGACTGCCTCTCAAATGGGAAAAGCTGCCAATAACTTTGGGAGTTATATTTCTTTGTAATTTGGGAACAGGGAAAGCTAATGGTATGTCATGGCCAGAGAGGTTTTACTCTACAGTGGGAGTTTTAAGGAGAGGGTAGAGAGAATCCCTAGAAGCAGAAGGTAAAAACTTCCTCCAGACATGAAAAAGCAGGGACATTGCTATAGTAGGGATGGACAGTGGAATCAACAATCCTGCTACTCAAAAGCAGCTGAAAGTTAAATGTTGGATGAGAATGCTTGCTCAAGTGGCTGAATTGGTAGTCCTTACACCTATATCTATCTAAATGGGTGAGATAGGTCCATTCTTCTAAGAATCTTCTTTTATGCTATTAAAGATTGCATCTAACTGATCTCATTTTATTTTTTTATAAACACCTCCGGATTTCCATTTTTTTAGTTGATTGAATCTTATTTCTTACAAAAATCTAGAACTGATAAGGCATTTTGTATTTCCTTATGTTCTCCCCTCCCCCCCCTTTTTTTTGTTTTTGGTTTTTTGTTCTTTGTTTTTTGTTTTCTAGGCATGAGTACACAGGACAGCTCTGGGAGAAACAAAGAGATACATGACCTTTCCTAGCCCAGGACAGGAATCCCAATTCCTCAGCTTTCTCTTAGAGGGTTTTTAACACTCTAACTGAGAGGGCAAGGATGGTTATCTTGATCCATCCATAGGTTTCATAAATCCATTTTTAGAAGGGGAATTACTATATATTTGGGACTTTTGAAGTTGACATCATCAGACATGATTAACACAATGACTTTAAAGTAGTTGCATAAGGATACCACTCACTGAACTGGCTTCCATGAGTATAAAATCCTTTTTTTAATGAGCACTGAACTGTTAAATCTCTTTGAGGGATCCTTCAGGGAAAGAACACTTGTCACCTGAGAGCCATAAGCCACCCATAATTGATGGAAACAGTCATTGCTGTTTCCTCTACCTTTTCCCTCCCCCATGTAGCTTCTGTTGGGTGACAGAAATCGCTATTTTCCCATGGATGCCACTATTTGCAAAGTCATAATTCAGTTAAATAAATAAAATAGATAAAATGATTTATCTTAATTATTCATATGATGCTTTAAGGTCTACAAAATGCTTTACTAGTAAGTACCCCTTGTAATTAACGTTAATATTATTTCAGATGAGAACACTGAAGTTCAGGCAATGGATAAGGGATTAGAATTAGATTCACAACTAAGATCTGTTCCCAAATAACAATGAACCCATCAAAATCATGTTCAAACCCAGCATTTTTGCTGGATTCTGCTAGATGAGAGCTCCAGGCCTTTATTTCTCAGGGTGACAATTCTGGCTTGGCTACAACCTTTAGTCTATATTCCTGGGTTCCTGAATCCCCTAAAATTGTTCTCAGCCCAGAATAGAGACTCCATTCCTTGCACTGAACAGAAAACAAAACAAAACAAGAAAAAAAAATGGAAAGGTCAAGGACGCTGGCCTATTTCTTGGAAGCCATCTGGCCTTTCAGAGGGTGCAGAAAAGTATCCCAAAGGATGTCTCTCTCCCTCACCACATGGTATCACTGGCTAAGAGTGAGGGAATCACCACATTCCCTCAAGTACAAATTCAGCAAAGTTACATCAATTCTGATTGAGGGTGTTTTGAAGATTCTGACAATTTCAGTTATTCTCACATTAGAAAGAGCCTCCTCCCAAGCTTGTAGCAAGCCAACCTGAAACAGTTGCATCATGTTTTTGTAAGCTCCAGTCTTCACATAAACAACTCCCCCGTGTCCCCATATGGATGCAGTGATCTCAGCAAACTGAGGAGGTATGCACAAACTGTAGATACCCACTGTATGATATAATCTCAGTGAGGCCAGGCAATCTTTTTATATTTCCCTATTTAATTTTATATTTCTCTATCCTACTCAGCACAGCACATTTTCTTGAACTTTTGATCCCTCTTCAAATCTCCCACAGAAGGGGAGAGCCACAGTTCCCCTTCTCTTGACCCTTTTAGCTGAGAATCTTGGTTCATATTTCACTGAAAAAAAAATGAAGCTATTAGCCAAGCTTCCTTTTCAATCCTCCTCTTCATCTCATATCATTTCATCCCTATCTCACATGAAGAAGCACCATTTATCCTTGCCAACCCAACTGCTCCACATGAATATGTGATACCATTCTATCTGTTTTTCAAGAGAAGATAGCCAGCACTGTCATTCTGACCCTCTCAGAAATCTTCAGTTTCTCCCTGTCTCCCTCCCTACTGCCTACAAAGATGACTATGTCTCCTTTGTCCCCCAAATCTCACATTTAGTCCAAACACCAGCTTCCATTCTGTCTCTCTCCTTACTTTCTCCACTAAACTGTTAAAAAAAAAACTATAACCAGTGCTTCCATTTCTTTTCCTCTCTCAACTCTACAGAGTGACTTAAGGAATCATCATTTGACTGAAACTTCTCTCTCCAAAACTACTGATCATCTCTTAATTGTCAAATCTATTGGCCTTGTCTCAATCCTTATCCTTCTTAGTGTGTCTGGAGTTTTGAGCACTGACAATCACTCATTAACTCTTAGGTTTTAATGTCACCACTCTGTCTTTTTCTCCCTACTTTCATTCTCCCTCACTTTTTTTCCCCCTTTTTACAGGTCTCCTTCACTCTGTTCAACCCCACTCTCCTCCATCCTTCTCTTTCCTCTTCTTTCCCAAATACTCTCACATATTCCCATTGTTCTTTTCTATATTTCCCTCCTTTTCTTCTTTCTCTACCGTCCACCACAATCTTCTCTCTATACTCCCTTCTTCCCTTTCTCCCCTCCCTATCCTCTACCCTCAATTCTCTCCAACCATAGTGGTTAAATGCACCTGTGGGATAACAACCACGGCAGCTAGCAGAGACTGTTCAGTGTTAATGAGCCATGTAATTGCCACAGTTAATCTGGCCCAATTGGGTAGTTAGTCAGTAGAAGGAAGAGAATTGCAGTGAAATTGGATAGGGCCATCCTGCAAAGTGAATATATTCAGCAGGCATTTAATTTAAATCAAACAAGGTAATGTCTGTAGTATTCCTTTCCTTTGTTTAAAATCATTTCCTGGCATGAATAAGCATAATAATTAATTGCAATTAGTAAAACTTGTTTCTGAATGATAATTCATTTTAGGATAATCACTCCTAATGTGCTGGCATACATTTAAAAATCTTACAAATTATATGGAAAGAAGGTGGTTCATTCAGATATAACAAGAATCAAATGTGATAGAATTTTTATGGATAACTAATTACTATTCAATACACATGTTAAATTGCATTTGAGAAGGAAGCCATCACAGAATTAAGAATGAAAGTCAGCTTGGGAGGATATCTAGTCAATCCTCTGATCCCCTTGACAGAAAATGCATCTAAACTGATGATGTTCCATATTTTTTTCTATCTTTCTTTCATGAAAGATCTCAAATCTCTTAGATCTAGAACTAGTTGAAGTGGGAATAGAGAAAACAATAGTGGATGAAAGGGGCCTGCTTCTGGGGCCTCACATATTTCCTTTCATATCTTCCTAATCCTAGTTGAAGACTTTTTTTTTCTGGAACCTGAAGTTTAAGCTGTGAGGATAGAATGTGTTAACTCCAAGCAAATCTCTTAGCATTGTGTTTCATTCAAAATTGCTATCCCACAAGAATAAGCCTCTGCTCCAATATTCTAACATATAATTCATAGTTCTGAAACTAAGATCCAAACCCCTAAAAAATGAATACTGTCTACCTGGTTTTCTTAAAAGGAAAGAAAAAAAATACTCTAGCAGTGGCTATTGGATAAAATTATTTTCACATAATCACAGCTCTCAAGACATTTAAGAATATCTAATGGATTACCATTGGAGTTTGCTCTTTCCAAAAATGAGCAATCCTTAAAAACCTTTCATTTCTACAGAAATCAGATCTGAGATTATATGGACCTTCCCACTTGTCATCTGTCCCAAGAGACAGTTGTGTACCATCTTACTAGATCTTACTTTACCAAAAGGCTCATTCAACTAGCATCTACACAGCATGACTGAATTAATGCTGTGATCATCAACCCCAGGTCAGCACCTCCCTATCCACTATGAACACCACCATCCCTCTGCCCATGCATATTATCCCTGACCATCACACTGGTATGACTAAGTCAGAATACAATTCATTGCCAGTGTACTGTCAGCCATAAAGACAAATGCCACACAGGAGCACTGGGATCAGCTGCAGGATTAGTGATCGCAGTAGTGCATACCCGTCTAAGGGCATCCATTCTACCCTACATGCTCAGCTAGCATAATTCCCAGATTCCCAGACTGACTTCTAATCCTCAGAAAAGCTTATACTTTTTTTTTCCCACTCTGCATTGGTTCTAGCAATTTAGTTGACACTGTTGTTTTGTGATATGTGTGTATATGTATACATACATATGCACATAAACTGTAATATACATGCATAGATATATGTATACATATTTACATCTACTTTTGTATTTGCATACATGTGTATTTATCCAAATATGTATGTACATACATTTATATTATCTTCAATATATATTTACACATAATACATATATACCATACGGATACATAGGTATGTTTTTGTGTTCTTCTTAGCTTTGCTTAGTATTCCTTTTGAGTGTTTTTCTCACTCATTTTGTCCGGACATTCATAGATTGAGTTCTATGCTAAACCCAAGGAGTAGTACTTCTAGTACTATTGTTCATAAACACCCACCAATATCCTTCCCAATAATAATCTTCAAGGAAAAGGTACTTACTAAGATGGTATTGCAAGAATAATTGGCACCAAACATTATTCTCTTTCCAAACTGGGAGTGTTATTTCCCTACACACACAATGTTATTGAGGAGAGTGGGTTCAAACTCAGAGTATAAATTTAGTGAAAGATATGTAGGGAACATTTTGCAAAAGGCTCCCTCACAACTCTTGGTCCTGAGAGTTCTTTTCTCCCTTTGTACTACCTCCATGTAATTCTGCTTAAGGGTGTTTCTCTGATGAGATCTGAAGATTTATCTGCTACAAGGGTTCAGACCACTTGAAGCTGCTGCTTTTCTCAGATAGCTATGCTTTTATATCCACATCTGTGTGGTTCACATTTTGTTCTTGGTTCTATGAGTTGGATGCTTTCTAGATATGGTCTTACATACACTTGCATAAATAAATGCATACATATATACATAGATACATACATATACATGCATACATGCAGCTCCAAGGCTTGAGGAAGGAGTGGGGAGAATATCTTAGGGTGATTCCTCCTTAGGGCCTGCAATCCTCAACTTCTCAATTCCAAGTCCACCACTCAACTGGGTGTGGCTGATTTGCATAATCCATCATAACGTATTTCCTGTGTAGCATCATTTACGTTTATATAATAGTCTCAGCATTTCAATATTTTCAAATTTATTAGTGTCACATTTACATCTAGTTCACCCATTTGGTTGCTTTCTGGCCTTCTCTGATTAATTTTGGGTGGGCTGAAACCCTATTCTTAACACATTTGTTGTTTTGGTTGATTTTTACCTAATTGTTTATATTAGCTTTTTTCTATGTTTTATTCCTATTTCTACTTGTGCTTTATTATTTTTTTTCCAATGAGTCTGGCTTGTTTTAAAATTTTTACTCTGCCGTAATGCCTAGAAAGCTTCAGAATTGTTTTTAAACAGAGATAGCCCTTTTGCCAATTCTAACAATTCTCTTTATTAGTTCTCTCAAGATTGAGGAAAAGTTGCTTAACACCATCTGTGCAGTATTCCTTTGCATATTTTAAAACTGGCTAAATCTGCCCTTCAGCCCAATATCCTCCAAGCTAAATGACCCGCATCTCTTGTATGCAATTTGATTTCCTGCAGTACATAGAATCCATGCAATTTCATCTGTTGCTTTCCTACTTATCAGCATGCAGAATGAAACCCCTACAGAGGAGAGAACTAGTTATCAGAAGGCATATATCAAATTGCATCTTTTAATAAGGTTGGCATCCTTTCAAAAGTGCCATGCCAAGGTCCCACATACTTTTATTCTGCCTTGAAGGGAGGGGAAAGGAGAATGCTGAATGCAGAATGACTCATAAGTCAAGAGAGCAGTGCAAGGGCAGCAACATTCAGCCCACAGACCAGTGAAAATTGGCTTGTATGGCACTGTTTTTGAGGTTCCTTCATATCCCTACGATGCCATGATTTTATGAAACTCTAATGTGGCTTCTTGAAAGTTTTGCTTTTTTAAGAATTATTTTTTTGAAAGCATCATTTTCTCAAGGGTTTCTGATTTTCAATTTGGGTTTAACTATGGTTTCCTCTAGTTTCTGCTTCCTTTTGGTAATGTGGGCAGGTCCCATTGGGTATACTATATAACCCACCAATGACGTGAGTTAGACAGTGCCTTGTACTCTGTGTCCAAACAATGTGGGGAGAGCCTTCAGAGTATTTCATAAGTGCATATCTTAAGAGGAAAACAACAACCTAAAAATGTCTGGATTTTTAAAAAGCAATAATCATTCCCAAATATCTGTTTCAGAAAAAACCAACAAAAATGTGAATTTCAACAAGTAACCAAAGATGTAGGAAACTTTGAAACTATTGAATCTTTTATACAACTGCCATAATGACCAAAGCTACTATTGTAGCTCTCTATCCTTAAAAAAATAAAATAATCTTATTTTCATAAAGTGCTTTTTTGTTAATAAAATATTTTCCTAAAAACAAATATTTTCATTAGGTAGTTTGAGTATTACCTTTAATTGACAAATGAGGAAAATGAAGCCCAGAAGTTGTGTAATTTATTGATTACCATGTGGCTCTTGCATTTAGGAACTAGAATTAGAACTCAAGTGTATATAGTCTCCAAGAACGACCTTCTCCAGTCCATCTTTAAGGGAAATGAAGGAGCATCATTACTCCAAAGATACCAAGTCAGATCTAAGTGATTTCAAATAGCATTTCCTTCATTTTATTGTACAGTCAAGTTTGGTTCAGGATACAGTAGACCAAAAACATGAAAGAATTAAGTCCTGTAAGGGTAAATCTTATTTTTTCGTGAAAACGCTATTCAAAAATTTCATACGAAAAATACCAACCTATACACAAATTTCTCTTAGACCTTTCAAACACCTGCCAGATTTTTGCATTGCTATGTTTCAATATGATATAATTCTATTTGACAAACCTCTCTCTCCCTCTCAGGTAGGACACTTTGTGCAACAAACTTGTCATTTGTGGCTTCTTGTTACACTTTCCTCCAGAGTGTAACCTGACTGTCTCCCTCATTTGGCAGTCTGAATTCCATTTCTGCATTCCTACCTGTTTTTGGAATGGAAATTAACTATGAAATATTTTATTTATATATACACATACACATGTGTATACGTATGTATCTATGTACTCACATATGCATGTGTATATATATATATATACATATATATATATACACACACACATATATTCACATATATGTATATAATAGTAGGAAGCCGATAAATGTTTTTAAACTGAATTGTATTGAAATAAATGGAAATATAGCAATACTACTACTAGTACTACTACTGCTACTACCACTGCTACTACTACTGCTACTTCTACTACTACTACTACTACTACTACTACCACTACTACTACTACCACTACTACTACTACTACTATTACTACTACTACTACTACTACTACTACTACTACTACTACTACTACTACTACTACTCCATTTATAAACTGCATACTGTGTCCCTGGCATTATGCTAAGTGATTTAAAGTTATTATCTCATTTGATCCTTGTAGCATCTTTGGGATATAAAGTCCTATTTTTATTCCCAATTTACAGTTGAGGAAACTGAGGCAAATAGAGCTTAAATGACTTCCCCAGGGTTACAAAACTAGTAAGTGTATTAGACTTGATTTGAAATCAGGTCTTCCTGCTTCCAGGTACAGCACTGTATCCACTTCTCCACTTAGGTGCCCTCGCCATACATATTGCCATGTTTATAGCCTCTATATTGCTTTGGCCATATGTATTTATATTGCATGAACTCCAGAAAATAGTTTCCCTAATCATGAATGCTCTCTCTGTGTTTCCTTGGTTATGAATACGGATCTTATGATCTGTCTTAATAATGGAAATCCTGAATTGATGACAGGCTAATCTATGGGAGAATATAGCCCAATGCCAAATATGGGTTCTTATCACTTGCTTTACCACTTTGTTTTTTAAATTGTCTTTGTTTTGTGAATGAATGGGCCTCTTCTCCTTTGAAAAGTAAATTCCTCAGTGGGGACACATGTTCTGTGATTTCAGGAAGATGCTGACTCACAGAGTACCTTAAATCTAAGGCAGTTTTCTGTAGTCATGTAATCCAGGGAGCTTCAGGTAATACATAAATGATTGATAAATAAACAAATAAATGGATAATAGTTATAAAACAATGAAGGGATGAATGGATAGACAGATAAAATGAGCAAATGAGCAAACAACAAATAGAGGAAATTGAGTCAATTTTGTTATCAGATTCTTGGTGGAAAATCATAAACTATGTCTTCCTAAAAGTCTATAGTCTGCATGTCTGATGTCAAAAAGTTTCATGAAGAAGGTACTACTGAAGGAAGAGAAGGATCTAAATAGGTTACATAAGGTGAAGATGTATTTCTGTTATATTAATGGACTGGGTGAGTGTAGAGAAATGGAAAAAAAAAATCAGAATGTTGTCAAGGAAGAGCTAAGCTTCTTGTTGGGTTGAACTATATAGGACATGGAGGAAAGTTCAGTGGGAAAAAAAGAGATTGCCTGGGTAGGCAGGAACCAGGCATCAGACAGCCAGAAATTCTGGGCCAAGATGTCTACAATCTATCTAGCACGTATCTTGGAATAACAAAATTCAGTCAAACTGTCATCAAGACAGGAGTGATGTGGTCAGATTTATTCATTGAGATCATTATTTTCAGTTGAGTGAGGGATTGATTGAAGAAGTGAGAGACTTTGGGAAAGGAAACCAGTAAATCATCAACTAGAATATTTCAGGTGAGTGAAAGTCCCTGATCTGTGTTGATGCTGGTATGAATATAGAAAACAAGCAAAAAATATTACGGAAGTCAAATAGACAGGGTTTGGCAATTGGTTGTACATGCAGGAAGGAGAGGAAAGGGGAAAATATATATTTTCACATTTTTTAATATTAGAAATTTGATAAGTACAATCCTTCAATTCATGAACAAAAGGAAAAATGTACATAAGACCATACCATTAGTAATAATTTTAAACAAAATTCTGCAAACTAACTTTAATAAAGTAGTGGTATAGCATCAGTGTTTTTGGATTGTACTTTTGTTTTCATGTCTCAAATTTTTACACTCTTCTGAACGTTTCAACCTATATTGTTTATTTTTGTTATGAATACAGTTTTCGTCTCTCCATACATTTTTTGATTCTACTTTCTTCATTGTGAATCATTTGTTTAATATTCTATTGATTTTTCAGTTCTTAGAATGTATTGGTTTTCCATGAGGTTCCTGTGTTATATTTTTAAAGCATTCCTTGATTTTGGGACTTTTATTTCATTTCTTTTTTTTTGTTATTGTACATTTTACTGCTAATCATATTTTGTAGAGTTAGATCCTTCCCCCCACATCTGCCCCTATGTTATCCCTTTGGGGTAGAGTCCCAATCTAGCACTACCAGACCCAATGAAGTGTTTTATGCAAGTTACCGTATAATTTTACCTTACAACAAGACTGTTATTTCATGACTACACCTTAAGTACAATAAGATTTATATGGTCACATTGTTGAATTGTATTTTTTTCAACTATCTTTGATAATTTAATAGGCATAAGGTGCTATTTTTTTTAGTTAATTGAATGTCTGTTTGTCTAATCCAGAGGTTCTTTACCTGTTGTGCATCATGGATCCATTCCGGCAGTATTAACTTTATGTAACTCTTCTCACAAAAAGAAAAAGAATGTAAACTACATAGGATTACAAAGGGGAAAATAATATTGGAATGCAGCTATAAAATATTAAAATAGAAAAAAATCATCAACTCCGAGTCAATAATTTTTGTTAATTAGACTTTACATCATATACATTTAATATAGACAAATGCCATGACATCAAATTGGTGCAGTGGATAGAGCACTGGATTTGGAGTCAGGAAGACTCATATCTCTGAGTTCAAATCTGGCCTAAGACCCTTACTAGTTGAGTGACCCTTGGTAAGTCACTTGACCCTATTTGCCTCAGTTACTCACCTGTAAAACAAGTTGGAGAAGGAAATGGCAAACCACTCCAGTATCTTTACCAATAAATCCCTCAAATGGGATCACAAATAATTGAACACAACTGAGACAACTCAACAACAACAAGATAGTACAGAGGTTATTCAGAAAGATCTGACTTCATGTTTTACTTTTTATAAATAAGTGCTGGGTAAGTGACCATGGGCAAAACACTTCATTTCTCAGTGCTCTAGGCATTGGTTAGACTAAAAGATGTAGGGACTGTGCCAAAAGGTGCCAGTAGAAGGAGATCCTTCTCTAAGAGTTCTCTATACCAATAAAATCAAAGGTCCGATTGCTACCCCTACCCTTTAAAAATGTAGTCACAATATTACCAGCTAAGTGATTCTTCAGGTATTGAAGGAGACAAGATAACAGAGATGCTCCAACATTATACCCAAGATCCACTCACTATTCAAACATGGGCTCCCTGCTTGAAGTTCATGTCACATTTTCTTTCCTCATAAGAGTCGACATTCAGTAGAAAACAATTTGAGTTAAAGGTAAAAGAGAGAAAGTGAGTAAAGGAGATGTTGCCAATTGAACATGCTATATTAGAAGTAAGTAGTTTAAGGAATTATGGTGTCATTATGGTAATAAATAATTGTCCAGTTAAAAGAATGATCAAGAAAGCATTAGAGGCAAATGCATACTTTTTGAGGTATTTTTTGCTTTTTGGAAGAGTGAGGGGAGGGTAATTGGGGTTAAGTGACTTGCCCAAGGTCACAAGGCTAGGAAGTGTTAAGTATCTGGGGCCAGATTTGAACTCAGGTCCTCATGACTCCAGGGCCAGTGCTCTATTTACTGCACCACCTAGCTGCCCTTGCAAATGCATATTGAAATGAATTTCCTTGTCAGATACCAGTGAGAGGATAGAGCACTGGCCCTGAAGTCAGGAGGCTCTGAGCTAAAATCTGGCCTCAGACAACTGAAGCTTACTACCTGTGTGACCCTGGGCAAGTCCCACCAATATGTGTATGAATGTGTGTGTGTGTGTGTGTGTATGGGAGTATGTGTATAAATGCACATATTCACATATGTATTTACTTATGTATAAGCATATACATATGTGATTTATGTGCATATACATGCATACACACCTCAATGAGAACATGTCATGAAGGACATATGGGAAAAGCAGAGGTAAAATTTAAATGGCAAATCTTCAGGAAAAATTGGCTTGTCAGCTCCTTCTGTCTGTCTGCCTTGATTCCCCTCATGCCAAGCTTTTAAATGCTGGTGAGACTGGAGTGAATCACACTCCCCTGGTAGAAATAAATGATGTCTTTGTTGTAATTCATACTAACCTATTAAAAATAGGTATTAAGTGGAACAATAGAAGAGCTGAGTGGAAAACTTCAGAGGAAAGAGGTGAAAGCATCTCAGATTTCTCTGCTCAGCCAGCAGTGATTTGAAGAGCTTTCTTTCAAAGCCTTTCTGGGTGCAGCATCTCTGTTTTGCACCAAATTACTAGGTCTTGAGCAGTGGCTATTAAGGTGCAAGTTGTGGCAAAAGGAGGTTGGTCCCTGCTGACTACAGCTGTTTTTTTGGGGGGGGGGAAGCCTATGGTGTGAATTAGAGAGGGTGTGGGCAATTTAGTGCTTTCAAAATGAAGCTGCTATAAAAAATACCGCAAGTTGTACCCCAGAATTTCCTGTCCCCCCCCGAAATAACACAGATAGTGAAGTTTGTTAAAGAAAATCAAGAATAATTGACTTTATCTGGGATGAAGATATGTTTATAAAATTAGCTAATTTTTTTGTACCAATGTGTCTGTTCTTTTTCTTACTAAACCCCCTGGAATTACAAAGCTGAAATTGCCACTAAATTATTATTTTATTGCTCAAGAATAACATGTCTTCATTCTTAATGTAACTGTCTTTCTAGGAAGATTTTCTAATGGTGTGGGGATATTTTTTCCATCACGACAAGAGAGAGAATAGTTTCAGGCAGCGAACCCTAATGTTTTAGCCAAGTATACACTTTCCTTCAGACTAGAATCTGACTAAAATTTATACATTTCATTTCTTTTTTAGCTCATTGCCCACAACACATTTTTTATCATTCTTTATTTTATGCCCAACATTGTACAGGACTCTATTCTCTTTCTTTTGGGAAAAAGTGCATAAACTTTTACTCCTTAAAGTTTATTTCTACTCAGATTCCTGACCTGTGCCATAATTACAGCACATTCTCTCCCTGGGAGCTTCTCTCCACATTTTGAAGTTCCTCCATGTCTTTAAATTCCAAAGTGAGAAATCCTAAACCTTGCTGATTGGCCGTGGTTTTATTCCCTCAAATACCAATTGTGATAAAGTGAGCCCAGAAAGTCAGTCCTTCACACTGGTATCCCCATCTGTAAAACTAATTATACTCTCAGGAAATGAGGATTTCATATGAAATATTTTTGTTAAGAAGGTACTCAAACTCTTGGCTTTATCATCATTATTCAACAACAACTTTCATTAGCAGGAATTCTTCTTTGAAGATCAACCTTCAGACACGTAACTCAACTCAGATGGCCAAAGTGGGATCATTTGTTCAGTACACGAGAAGCCAGTTAGTTTCTCACAGGGAAAAAGTTTTTGCCATCATGGCAAATCTGTGCTTCCAGCTAACTAGACATTCCACTCCTTTTTCTGGTCACAAAAGGAAGTAATTGAAAGATTGTGAATTGCTCTCTACCACCCATAACAACCGCTGGATGGAAATAAAAAAGAAAAACTCAAAGTGCCTATTAACTCACCTCAAATCAGCAATATTATACTTCTAATTTAGGGGATTAAAAAAAATGTTTTGCCAAGCTCTAGAGATATAGGTATCAGCATTTCCTAAGGTATTACCAGTCACATCGTATATCAACTTTGACAGAGACATGCTTTAAAGAAAATATTTTCTTACAGCACTGTGGTAATGTGAGAGACAGCTCATCTAATGAATCAAGATTATCTTTGAAACCAAGAAAACCTGGGTTCAAATTCTGTCTCTAACACATCCTGGCTATCTGAAATCAGGCAATCTATTAAACTTTTACGCTACTCCTGATAACTTAAGGTGCCAACCTACATTAGTTGAGGAAATATCCTCACCTGACGCTGCCTTTACCAACAGTCAATCAACTAGCATTTTAAGCACATTTATTATCCATAGCACTACAACTTTTAATAATGCTGTTAACCACAAAAGTAAATTTCAGCAATGGCCCAAGCTCCATTTGACCAATAATGTCCTATGCTAAACTTAAAATGTTAAACTTTAAATTGTATCCTATGCCAAATTTTTATAGTGTTTGGTACAAAAACAGAGCAATTGTTAAAAATAAAACCAAACTTGAGCAGTGTTTCACATGGAAAAAAATGCTGCCAATTTTACAAACAAAACAAAAGTAGCCCAAGGAAGAAAAGCATCCCCACTCCCATAACACAAACTTTTCAGTAATAAAAAGGTGTTTGTGACATAATGACCCTAACTTTGACTTCAGTTTCCTAGTTGTATTTGTAACAATAACAGTAACTATCACCACCACTACTACTACTAGTATTAATACTTCTGCTACTTCTGCTATTGCTGCTGCTTCTACTGCTACTGCTATTGCTACAGCTACTAATTCTACTACTTCTGTTGCTGCTTCAACTGCTGCTGCGGCATCTGCTGCTAGTATCTCTACTACTTCTACCACTTCTGCTATAACTTCTATTGTTGTTGCTGCTACTGTGGCTGTTGCTACTGCTGCTACTGTGGCTGTTGCTACTGCTACTATTGTTGCTGCTGCTGCTTGTACTACTATTTCTACTACTTCTGCTACTGCTGATATTGCTCCTGCTTCCACTTCTACTCTTGCTGCTGCTTCTACTGCTACTACAGTTAGTGCTGATGCTGCTACTTTTATTTCTGCTGCTACTCCTATTGCTGCTGCTGCTACTACTGCTGTTGCTACTAGTACTTCTATTACTTCTTCTGCTATTTCTACTGTGGTTACTGCTGCTGCTTCTACTACTTCTTCTGCTGCTGCTTCTACTCTTGCTGGTTACTACTGTTACTGCTGCTACTTCTACTGTTGTTACTTCTACTATGCTGCTCCTGCTGCTACTTCTACTACTGCTGCTACTTCTAGTACTGCTATTACTGTTGCTGCTACTTCTACTTCTACTCCTCCTCCTCCTCCTACTTCTACTACTTCTACTGCTTCTGCTACTACTTCTGTTGTTACTACTGTTACTACTGTTGCCGCTACTTCAACTACTATTGCTGTTCCTGCTGTTATTTTTACTGTTGCTACTGCTGATCCTTCTACTATTGCTTCTACTCCTATTTCTGCTTCTACTACTACTACTGCTGCTACTACT
>CM053581.1:524223285-524260065 GCA_028627135.1 Pseudochirops cupreus | reverse complement strand
ACACATATGTCTATATAGTAGGATATATATGTGTATGAAGGCATATCTGAGTGTGTGTATAAATTTTACACAGAGGGCACAGGATCAATTTAATAGGAAGAGATGATATTTTAAAAGGTGAAATTGAGAGGTGGGAGAGGAATAGAATGAGAGGAGACAGTGAGAGAAAGAATGGGATTAATCATTTCGTATAGAAGAGGCAAGGGATAACTGTTGGAATGGAGGCGAAGAATAGGAAGGCAAAAGGAAATGGGTCAACCTTACTCTCATTGAATTTGGCTTACGGAAGGAATGATATAAACTCTAATTTAGGTATCTTGCCCTACAGCAGAGTAGGGGGGAAGGTGATGACAGGGGGAACGATGGAGGGGAGGACAGGGTGTGGGGGGGTTTGTTAGAAGCACACACTTCTGTAAAGGGACAGGGAAAAAGTAGAGAAGAGAACAAGGGTGGGGGGGCAGGATAGGAAGGAGGGAAAAATATTCAGTCTCTCACAATATGTCCATTGTAGAGATGTTCTGTGTAACTACACATGTACAGCCTGTATTGCATTGCTTGTTTTTCCAGTGGGGGTGGGAGATGAGGGAGGAAGGGAAAGAATCTAGAAATTAAAGTTATATAATCAAATGTTAATACATATATACATATATATTTATATAATTATTATTAATTACATACAACTGGGAATTAAGTTATACAGGCACTGGGGTAGGGAGATCCATCTTGCCATACTGGAAAGTCAGAGGGGTCATGGGGGAGGACATAGGAGAGAACAGACTGGGGGAAGGGATATACAGTGGGATTGCTGTTTTGGGGTGGTGGGTAGGGGAAAGATGGAGAGATAATTTGTAACTCAATATCTCATGGAAATGAATGATGTAAACTAAAATAAAAGCTAAAAAAAGATATATTTCCTATCATATACAACTTAGTAAGAATAACAAAAATGGCATCACAATTATATTTTTCCTAAGATCTTACAATTGTTGACTAAGTGTTGGAAGGGACCTTAAAAGCAACCATAGTACGTCACATTTCACATGAAAAATAATTCCTTAATAAGACCCTAGAGTAGATAATATACATATTTGTTTCATGGGATTTAGCATTGCAAAGGAAATTAAAGACTATCATTTAAGTGCCTTCATTTTGCAGGATAAGGAAACTGATATTCAAGGTGGTGATAGTAGGTAGATAGAAAAGGACAAAGACAGCCAGCAGAAATATCAACAAGGTCCAAAGTTTGAGAAAATCTGAGCTGTTAGGAACAACCTCCAGCCCAGCTGTGGAGACCCACTGGGACCTAGACATTCCAATGGGAAAAAAAAAATCCCATCTCATCTTTTCAGATCCTTAAGGTAGTACTTAGTTCTACTAGAATCCAAAGCATGGGAAAATTTACAAAAACCTATGTGAAAATTTATAAGAAATGAAACAAAACCATGAAAGGAAATCATTTCTTCAAGCCAAAGATAGATTTTCATAAACCTTATAGGCATTTGCAGACATGTCATATCTCTCTATTAATTGTTTCAGTGTACTAGCCAAGCTATGTTATCCAGACCATAATCAACTTCATCTTTTCCCTCCATCAGTGATTTGTTGGTGTGAATAACGAAGTATTCCCCGCCTTTCTCTAATGCTTCCCTGCCAACCCTGTCCTTTCCCTAGGTTGACAGTTTCAGTTGTTAACAGGTCACACAAAGGTTCAAAATTTGGGATTTAAAACAGACTTGGAAGAGAGAGATTCTTGCTTGAGAAAAGTAGATTTATCAGTTTCTTAAGAATATTATCTGGCTGAGCCTCTTCATGCCACCCTGTACACTAGGAAGATGAGGTGGAAGAGATGAGAAAGCCTGGGAGACTGCATAGCGTCATGATGACAGATGTTCCTGATCTGTACATTCCATTCCCATGGTTCCCATTGCCATATATGGTCACTCACCAGGGTCTTATGGATACTGCTCCAACAAAGAAGGGATCGAAATGTCAGCGTTTTGAGTGCCACCCCAGTGTGGAGAGAAGTAGCATGACAGGCACTAGATCGCAGGCAAAAGGCCGAGGGGCATGTGACCATTCATGCAACAATCTTAGTTTCCAAAATGAAAATGGAATATTACATGTTATCATAAGTAATGAGAGCTGAAAAGAGAATTGCTGAGATATCTCTGCCTGTTTTCTGCTTTAACTGACACATAAGCAATGCCATGGGACATGCCCTGTTAATGATGAGCTATGAAAAGAAACACTAATATGAAATCTTTAGAAAAGGGCTTTTTAGTGTGTGTGTGTGTGGGGGTGTGTGTGTGTGGGTGTGGGTGTGGGTGTGGGTGGTGGTTGTGGTGGTGGTGGTGGTGGTGTTCAGTGGTTGTGGTCATGTCTGACTATGATCCCATATGGGGTTTTCTTGGCAAAGACATTGCAGGTGCTTGCCATTTCCTTCTGCAGCTTATTTTACAGATGAGGAAACTGAGGCAAACAGGATTGAGTGACTTGCCCAGGGTTACATAGCTAGTAAGCTTCTGAGGCCAGGTTCAGACTCTAGAAGATGAGTCTTTCTGATTCTATGCCTGGTACTATACCCGCTGGACCACTTACCTTCCCTGGGGCATATTAGGTGTTTGATAAAGGCATGTTGATTCAACTTATGGATGTAGGTCACCAGCCTGCTAAAGAAATCTCTCTCTCTCTCTCTCTCTCTCTCTCACACACACACACACACACACACACACACACACACACACACACACACACACGCCCTTTTTATATCTGTGTCCTATGACTGGAATAGTTTTCACCACCATCCCTGAGAATTCCCAGCTTCCTCTGAAGCTTACTTCTGGCACCTCATTCAATGAGCAACTTTTCCTAATGGTTGTGTCTGCTCTCAGTTTGAGAGAGAGGCTTTTTTTTTTCTTACTTCTCTGTGTACATGTTGAATTTCTTCCTTTCTCTGAAGAATATAAACCCCTTGAGAGTAGGGCTGTCATTTTTGTCCATATCCCCAGACCCTCACACAGAGTATTTCACATAGTCATAAATGCAAAGTACCTGACTTCGTAAATTTTACTTATTCTTTTTAAGCTTGGATTTCCATGCAAAACTCCATATAGAAATAGATAGATAGATAGATAGATAGATAGATGGATAGATAGATATACACAAACATATATACATATATACATGTGTGTGTGTGTGCACACACAATCACTATTTGGCCTTTGTAATGGTGTAAAGTTTCAGTTCTCTCTTTTGGTTTGTTTTGAGTTTTTCTCTCAACCCTTCCTTCCCTCACTTTTGCTTTGATAAACCAAACCTATTTCTTAACAACTAGTTCTGGAAAGATATTATTGGAGAATGAGAAAACATTACCAGGCAGTCAGTTTCTGATTACTAAAAAACAGAACTGAGATTCTCAAATGATCACATTTGTAGGCATGCCAAGTACGATTTGTTTATAAATGTAATTTTTTCCCCTCACAAACTAATAAAACTGGTTTAACTCATGAAAAAAAAATCTGGAAATAGAAATAAAATCCAATAGAATCTCACTCCTATAAAGCTGTTATTGAATGGATTTAGATAGATCATAGATCACATTGTCTCCTTTTCTTCATATTAAATGTATCCAGGAATAGCTTGAATATTCCAGAGCCAATAAATTGAGCATTCGTTTTCCTCTCAATAGCATTAAGGAAGAGAAGGAAGAAAATAGATATTTATTGTGTGCCTACTAAGTATCTCCTTTGATCATCATAACAACCCTCTCAAGTAGGTGCTATTATTGTCCCTAGTGTACACTAGAGAAAACTGAGGCATGTGGATGTTAAGTTGCCTAAAGTCAAACACATAGTAACTTTCTGAGAGCAGATCTGTACTCAGATTTTACTGACTCCAGGCCCAGCTCTACATGATTATTTGACCACCTAGCTGTCTCTAGGGGCCCAACTCAATTTTGAACTGAGGTTTAATGTTATGCTTTATTGGTCTTCTAAAACCTAAGGAATTTTTAAAAATAATAGGTAAAAAAGTTACTTGATTAAATTCAGTAAGTGTGTGTATACACACATACATGTATGTAATTACTGTATATTAAACAAAGGAAGAGAGAAATTCTGGCGAGAATTACAGGAAAGTCTCATTTATAGATGCTTAAAGTTCTAATAAATTGTAATCTAATGCCAAAACACACAAACACTGGTATATATGTGTATACATGTATATATATACATATGTATGTTTACATATGTATATATATACATATGTATGTTTACATATGTATATGTATAGAGAACGAGAGGGGGGAGAAAGGGAAAAAGAGAGAGGGACACAGAAAAAGAGAGGACACCATAGGTGTGGTAGAGAGTATTCTTTATTATTTTTGGTTCAATGATCTAGTGTCCTCTACAACACTTTATTATGTTCATTATGTGGTATTGATAAACTGCACACGGGCAGGGAAGTCACTTACCTATGATGAGCCTTAGTGCCCTGTCATAAAAAGGGAAGTTGGTTGGGCAGGGTGTCCAGGCTGTGTTATGGGCCTGGTGTTACAGGCCAACTTGTGTGTAATTCCATATTTTTTAAGCAAGGAGGGGCGATAGCCACCTTGAACTGGAGAAATATTCTGGTTAGGTCAGCAGCCCCTTCTCTTCGACCATTAATTCCCCTTCTCAACACTAACTTCCATGAAGGACTCATTCCACTTAAAAAAATTGGAGTTGGACTAGTTTATTTTTAATGTCCTTCAAATTTTCAACAATATGATTCTTTGATGATTCTAAACATAACCCCACCCCTAACATTTTGAAGGTATTTTCCAGCTGTTTATAATTACTTACTGAGATTCACTGCCCCAGTGTTTCTTTCAATCATGAGAGATTATCAGGGTTTTAGAATTATTTAAGTCATGCTTTATTACCTTGATGTGGAGGGAGCAGAATTCTTTAAAACAAGGAGACAAAAAACCCCTTTTTGTTTTCCTATATGTACCAAGAATAAAAGATTGACAGATGTCTATTTCAAAATGTCATGTAGTCATCAGGAAAGTTCTCACACAACTCTTGTTTGGATTCTGTCTATAATAAACATATATGTGTGCATAAAATGCTTATACCTTATGAACACAAATGGCTGTAAATTCACATACGTGCATTCGTAAACACATATTTAAATTATTTTTGTGAAGTTCAGGAGGCTGGGAAAATGTAAGCTTAATAGAAGTAAAGAGTTCTTAAATATATGTTTGATTCAATCTTAAAAGTTTGGAAACACTTTATAACTGTAGAACAGGATGATGTGATAAACAACAATAGGGATCAGGATGGTATATAATCAAGTTAATTATCTAAAATGGATAATTAGTGGAGAAACTTCTTCTTTCCTAACTATAGCTTGTGATTAGAATGTGGAAATTATAAATTGATTCTTTCTGCCCTCTTGTGGCCATTCACTAAAATGCTTGTGTTTGTGGAGTTGTTCTCAGTTCTCCTTTGCTATTAATCAAAAGGAGGGCTAAAGGATATGGGAAACATGGAAATGAAAGAAATTACGTATAAGTACTGGAATGAACTTAAGAATCACCTACTCTACCTCCCTTATTTTCCAGATTCCAGTCTTTTTAGGAATGTTTAAAAAAAGTTTGCTTTGTTTTTAAACTTAGGAATTTAGAAGCAGTGCTCACCACTCAATCCTTGCTTTTCCCCATAATGTACAACTAATGCTTGGGATACCAAAAGAAACTTGAGAAAACTATAAATAGAAAGCAGGAAACTATCATTTTAGAAGTAAAAGTATGTAATAACATCACCATGTAACAATGAGAAAAGGATAGCTTTGGACCAAAAATGTATCAAATGGTTCTTATCTTTTTAAATTGTCCTTTTCTAGGGAAAAATAATTTGGACATTTCTAGTTAGTATATTAGATTCTCCTTGATTAAGATTTTAACCTACTTGCAGATGAGAATTCCCTTTAACTCTAACCAGAAGTTTTTTTTTTCCTCCCTTTATTTAATTCTTCCAGCACTTACCAATTACATCATTCATTTGTCCCTTGCCAAGTATTAACATATAGTTGTCATTATTCACATAGGTGTCTTCCTTCCCCAATTAGGCTGTAAACTCATAGAGATCAGGGATTGTGTCCTGAACTTCTTTGTATGTCCTCCTGTACTTGTGATGGAGACATGAACAAATTAAGTGTCTAATAAAGACTTTCTAAATAAATGATTTAATCATTTGAATTGAATACTTGTAAAATATATCCAATTTTCACTGATTCCCAATATGGCCTTCATATAGTAATTAATCCCACATAGGAGGTGAAGATGTCAAGAAATTCCATTCTAGCAATCTTCAGGTTTTAGGGATGGTGGATAATTCCCCATAAAGTAGCCCGTGGCTAATGTCCCGTGTATTTCTTTCGCATGAACTAGAAATAGGGGTAGCCACCTCAGACCATATCTTTATCTTATCTTCCCCTTATTTAAATTTTCCAGAGGCAACCATAGAATAGAATTCAAATATACCTTGAGTCTTGAGATTTCCTTTGATTTAGGAAAAGGATGAGGATGGGGATGGAAGAAAGTGTGATTGTCTGAGTATGTGTGTGCAGGCAGAATGGGTGGCATGGCGTGCTGCTGACTATCACTTCCCGTGTTCTTGTGCTTCTCTGTCTACTGGTCAGCAGTTATTAATGGTGATCATGTGGAGGGATGAGATGGACACATAATATTTACATGATAAATGTGTTAACATTTGGGACAGCTAAGCTGTAGAATTACATAAAGTCTACTTTTTTTAAAGAGGGGTTATGAACAATTTTGTGGTGTGTGTGTGTGTGTGTGTGTGTGTGTGTGTGTGTGTGTGTGTGTGTGTGTGATGGATCTTTATGGAAATAGATTGAAGCCTATGGACTCTTTCTCAGAGTAGTGTTTTTAAATGCAAAAAAGCATAAAATATATGATTATAAATAAAACCAATTATATTATAATGTCGTTGTGAAAAAATAATGTTAATGGACCACAATGAACAACCCCTATTTCAGAATCTAAACCAAAGCAAACATTCTTATCCCAGAGAAGGATGATGATGCCTTTGAGTGGAATTAAAATAAATATTCCTATTGAGTAGACGATTTAGAACTGGGCAGAAGAAAGATTACACATTCCTTTTATCATGATTTTGAACTCCTTGGAGTCAGGAATTAAATTATGTCTATATTTTTACCCATAACAACATATAACTTGGCATTTAAAACACATCTACTTAGCTAGTACTCAATAAATAGCTTAAATTTATTAATATTTGAAATGGGTTAATCATTATCACACCTGCAAGATGAGTTATTAAAATATAATGGTTAGCTACATATAAACTGGATGATCATCCAAAGAGAGTAAAATAAAGAGGGCATCTTGAGGGCAAATCCATGAATTCCAAAGGCCTTTCCTACATGGGGGATGTATTAACATTTCAAATAAATTAGAATGCTATAAAAATTTGTCTCAGCAAATACAGAAATGGCAACCTACATTTAGGAAGATCTCAGCAGTCAAAAATATCTCCTCTAGACCTGACTGAATATACATGTTTATTTATTTATAAAGAACTGAAGACACTATGCCTGTAAAAATGGAGAGTGGAATTTGAAGGTGCCCTTAGCATCACCAGGGATCATCTCTGTTCTTGGGAGATTTCAGGAGACTACTGATAGAATATAAGCAAAGTTTAGGATAAACATATGCAAGCTCTCTTTGTAACTAATATATTCTAATGTCTGATAGACTGTATTTGTTATTTATTATGGCATCACTTCATTTATTTAAACAATTCTAAATGCACTCTAATTGAGGAATATTTGATGATTTATCTAACAAAGACCAAACTGAACTAATGTTTGCAACAGGAAAAAATAGGAAATTCATTATTTATAATTTCTAATGAGTATTTACTTATTTTTTTGGCTGTGCGAGGGGAGAATGTATTAGGCTTTCTTTAATCGACACAGCTGTATTTCAAGGATGCATAACGAAATTTTGGGAGCACTTCCTCTGTCCATACAAGTAACAGTCTCTCTACAATTCAGTAGTTTTGGATAATTGCTCTGGATGAAAAAGTCATTATATAAAAACCAACCTGATGGTGGGTCTCTCTTCACTTTACTGGGCTGAAACTGAATAACAGATCATTTCCTTAATAAGACTGTGTAACTCAGTCAAAACTGTCAGAATTCTGCAGCTAGAAGATTTCAAGAGGTGACTAAATGAGCAATTTTCTAACTTCTTGAACTTCATGAAAATAATTTAAATATGTGTATTTGCATGTGTGAAGACACAGTCATTTGTGTTCTTAAGTTATATATGTATATATGGACATATATATATATGTATGTGTATGTGTGTGTAGAGAAACAGAAAGAGGGTTGTATGAGAGCATTCCTGATAATGTGTAACTGAAATAGACATCTGTTAATCTTCTATTCTCAGGACATCCAGAAAAAGAAAACTGTTTCCTCTCTTCCTCTTTTAAATAATTCTGCTCCCTCCATGTCAAGATAACAAAGCATGACTTACATAATTCTAAACCGTGATAAACCTTCAGGACATCAGGGGAAAGGGAAATGGGTCTTAAATTATACATACTCAGTAGTTATACAGAAAGGCACATATATGAAGTATACTTGCATACATAAGCGTGTGAATTATTTTAATTTGATTAGTACAAGTGTGGTAGGCAGTATTTTTGGTCCAGTGATGTAGTATTTTCTAGAACACCCATTATTTTCATTATGTGTTATTGACAAACTACATGAATTCAAGGAAGTCACTTGCCTATTTAAGGCCATAGTTGCCTTGCTTTCATTATGAAAAGGTTGGACCAGATTATTTTTAACTACCTTCAAATTTTCAATAATGTGATCCTTTGATGATTCTAAACATAATCCCCTCCCCCAACATTTAATAAGAACTATTATCCATGTAAGTGTTAACAGGGCCTGGGTTTCAGACTATCACTGTGAAAGTTATGGACATGTGGGAAATAAAAACCCACTTCTATTCCCTAATGGAAGAACTCGATGCTGAAGCTAATTCATTTAAGTAATTAAAGCTGGTAACAGAACCATAAGTGGAAATAACACAGTAGAAATTTATGAATGTCTTATTCTCCTCCCCCCTTTATAAGTATGAGGTCTTTCTTTTCATTTTGACTTTGAAAGAATGATTTTATGTAAAAGATAGAGGAAGGCACGGTGTCTTTTTTTTTTTTTTGCAATAGAACTTTATCATTGTAGGAACCCAATAAATGTTTGTCCATTGACTGATGCAGTTTTGATTTGATTTTCTTATTTCTTAAATATATGTTGACAGCTGATATTCCTTTGCTATTTACCATCAACACTGTCATAAAAGTCTGCATTGTTATACATGGAAAAAAGGCCATTCACTTTTATGTCTCGGAATTGCTGTAATAAATATTTAGTGCACACCTGGAGAACACAGCCTGTCGATACAGCAGAGAAATCAGATGGTGTGGTCCTACTTCCCTGTCTTCTTTCTGGCAAATTGGCTGAGACTCCAACATATTTCCAAAATATTTTCCCCTGAGTTAACTTCCTTTTACAATTGTGAGTTTTATGCCCGGAGTGAATGGCGTTACGAGCTGTAATTTTTTTAATGTGCCGTCTGCAATGTTTTGTTTTGCTTTTTCTTCATGATAACCACTGTTATTTTTCTTTTCTTGATTCTTAATTTTGAATTGTTCTTTATCTGTTTGCCATAAAAATAGTGAGTATGAATAAAGTAGCTTAGCTTTTGATAATGCCCAGCTTTCAAGTATACATTTGCTTAATTTATTCCAACAACTTAACACTTGGATGTTGAAGGATATGCTCCTAAGCATAATACAGCCTCTGAATACTGGGGACTTGGAAGTTAATTGGGAGAAAAAAAAATGCTTGATTGAAGTTCAAGATTGAAATCTTATAGGAATTTCGAAGAGATATTCCTCGTTGAGGAAATGTGTTATCTGCTCACAAATATATAAAAATAGGGGAATTTTTTTTTTTACCATGTTCATGGAATTTTTAGTTCTTCATTTTTTTCTTAAAGAAGGTGAAGGAGTCAGAGTCCTAGAATAATTATCATTTGCAAACATTGTTGTTGGAGGGATACAAGAAAAATCTGTCCTTTCCACTGAACCAACAATCCCCCCTACATACACACAATATGGCACCTCCCTTCACAGATATAATTTGCTCCTTAACAGCTAAGTGATTTAATACTTAAGTCCAAAGGAGTTACCTAAAACACAAAGAGCTAACTTGTCTTGCTTAGGTACACCTGTATGGTTATTCACTCAAGTATCATGTTTTTAAATGCCTATCATTTGGCAGGCACTGTACTAAGCTCAGAGGATAGAAAGGAAAGGAAAAAAAATAGTCATTGATCTGAAGGGAAGACACCAAGCAATTAAAAAAAAAGTGCATGTATATGTGTATGTGTGTATAGGTGCATTTACACCCATACTTGTATATTAAAACTACATATGAATGTATGCATATATGCACATATATGTATACAAACATAGGCACTATATGTATATATATATACATACATACATACATATATATATATACACACACACACACATATATATATATATATATGTGTTGTACTTCAAAGTGCTTTCATTGCTTCTAAGTCCCTCTTTGAGGCAATAGTCCATTGTCATGGCACCGATATTTTCATTGCTATATTCCTTCAAGTCATGGAACACCGCAGTCACAGAATTAAAATTTATTTCCAAAGATGATTAGAAAAAAAGTGAGAAAACCTATGAGTTCTAAAATATTTATAGCAGTTTACTTTGTGGTGGCAAAGACCTGGAAATTGCAGCAAATACCTGTCATTTGGGGAATGATTGAACAAGTTGTGGTATATGATCATGATGAACTAGTACTGCACTTTAAAAAGGATGAGCTGATTGATTTCAGAAAAACAAGGATGACCTACATGATGTAATGAAGAGAGAAATGAGTGGAACCAAGAAAATGCCACATACGATAATAGCAATGTTGTTTTAAGAGCAGCTCTGAGCAACTAAGTCATTTTGATTATTACAAATACCCAATTTGACTGGGGAAGAAAGAAATACACTATGTACATTCAAAGAAAAAAAATAGATGTATAGAATGATTTTGCATACATACACATATACACACCTATGTTTATATATACGTATACACACACATACATATTTCTGTGTCATGGTAGCCATCTCTATGGTGGGGAGGGAAGACATTTAAAAAAGGAAAAAAAGTTACACAATACCTTTATTATATATTGAAGAGTAATAGCAATCTAATAGATTTGCAGCTTCATATGTAATCAAATTTTTTTTCTAGACTATCTTATGGAAATCCTTATTTTATTTTATTTTTATAAATATTTTATAATATTTTATATAATTTGTTTTATTTCATAAATAATAAATGAAATTTAAAATATATCAATGATCCAAAGAGAAGTAGAGAACTCCTTAGAAATGCCTATGACATAATAGATAGAAAAACAATGATATAATGTATTTTAATTGTCCATTTTGCATGATTAATCAAAATTTTCAAATCCAGGTTGTCTGAAGCCTTTAAAGATGAGCGGTGTCTTGGCTTAGAGAAAACAGCCTAGATAAAATGACTTAGAAGCCAGAAAAGCTGGGTTTTGAATCTTGCTTATGTCACTTGTTACTTGTGTGAACATATGTGAATTACTTTGCTCTCTCTGGGCCTCCCCCTTTTCTCCCGTAAAGCAAGAATCATAATATCTATAATATACAGCACAATTAAAGTCGGTGCCTTCCCTTTGTGATTGTCTCTACTTTATATTCTGTGTTTATGTATATGCATATATGTGTGAATATATATAAACACAAACACACATGTATATGCATGTATACACACATGTACACACACATACACACATACACACACATATATATATACCCACATAATTTATAAAAAGATGAATATCATTACCTTCATTGTGCATAGTTAGTTTACATGTTTTCTCTCCCATTAGATTGGGGCCTCTCATTTAGGCAGAGACTGTCTTTGCTTTTCTTGATATCCATGGTATGTAGTACATTATCTGGTATATATCATGTACTTAATAAATGGTTGTTGAATTAACTAGAGAGCTGAGTAAGAGACTTGAGTTCAAATTCTGCCCTAGATACACACTACCTGTGCAACCCTAGGCAAATCATTTGGGCTCTTTGGGCCTACTAATAAAACGAAGTGGGTAGACTCAATCTCTGATATTTCAACCAGATCTAAAACTTTGATCCTAAAATGGTCATTTAGTCACTTCCTGAAATACCCCAGTGTCAGAAAATATATAAAGAATATGTACCATTGTATAGTCTACATTTAGACTGCTCAGGATTATAAGATGTGATAATAAAAATCAAACCAAGATTTGTCTATTTGTGATTTTGGCCAGTTCCTAGTTTATATATCTAGGTATGAAAAGCATAAACTTTCCCTAGAGATTCATTTCAAATATCTGAAAGGAATTATTACATAACTCCCCACTTCTCTCTTTTCTAGGCTATACATTTTCTACTCTTTCAAAGTATCCTGGCATGATTTGAAGCCCCTTGCCACTGAACATGCTTTTATTTGCCAATTCACTTGCTAATTTGACGCATTCAGAACTGCAAATACTATCCCTTTGATGCAACATAAAACCATTACTTCCCTCATTTTAAACATTGTGCTTTTATTAAAGTAATCTAAGATAGTGTTCTCTTCCATGCACCACCACGTCTGACCAATGATCTATTGAAACCATTAAAACTCCCACATATGTTTGGGTGAAATACTATCTATTCACATATTGTCCTATTCTGCAATCATGAAATTATTTTTTTAAGTTCAACATAGTGCTAACTTTATGCTGTTTGTTAAATTTCATATTCATTTGACCTATTATTCTAGCATACTGATAAGTTTCTGAAGCTTAAATCTTTTGTGCAATATGTTATTTATTCCTCCCAGACATGCCATTAATGTCTTCCTCAAAGTCATGGATGAAAATTCTGAATAAAAAGTTCCAAGGATAAGTCTCTGTCTTATTCCACAAAAGACTTCCTTCCCAATTTTACACTAACCCATTAGTGATTCTTCTTTAGGTCCAGTCATCCAACCAGATTACAATTAACCTACACATTTCTACACTCCTGGTAGCACAGTGAGTAGAGCACTGGCCCTGGAGTCAGGAGGACCTGAGTTCAAATCCAGCCTCAGACACTTGAAACACTTTCTAGCCGTGTGACTTTGGGCAGGTCACTTAACCCCAATTGCCCTCCAAAAAGAAAAAAAAGAAAAAAGAAAAAAGAAACTTAACATGTACTAGCTGTGTGTCCTTGGCAAGTCATTTAATCCCAATTTCCCTGTCCTCCCCCCTCCAAAAAAAAAAAGCAAAAAAAAAAATCAAGAATACCTTGCTGAAACATATAATACAATAAGCAAAAAATATATGTACCACCTGAATATAAAAGTTCATATTAAAAAAGAAGAAAATAACACCAGGATCCGTTCAGAAATATGGAGAGAGCGAATTCTTGCTCCTTTAAGAGATATAAAGAAGACCACAAAGATAATTTTATTTACATACAATTAAGAAGATTTTGTACCAGCAAAATCAATGCAGTTGAGATAAAAAAGAAAAAAAAAGATAGAATCAAATCGGGGAACATGTTTTTGTATCAATTATCTATTATGGCCTCTGACAAAGGATTGAAACATACTTTATATAGAAAATTAACACAAATATGAGACTAAGAATCATACTCTAGGAAATAAGGGGTGGGGGGGACAAAAGTTCTCAAAAGATTTTCAAACTATTCACAACCACGTAAAAGATTGATCTAAATATTTAATGATAAAAGAAATGTCTATCACAACTCTGAGGTTTTTATCTCACAACCAATAAATTCATAAATATGACAAAAATGGAAATAATTTATATTAGAACATCTATGGAAGGCTTAGCACATTTATACTTCTGTTGAAGTGTGAATTGGTTCAATCATTCTAGAAAATAATTTGGAATTATTATAAGTAATTAAAATGTTCCTACCCATTGACCCTGTGAAGAAGTGAAGGAAGAAAAATATCATATACAACAAAAGGCTAATAGCAGTACTAGCAAACAGGTAGAAACAAACTAAGTGTTCATTGATTCAAGAATAACTTTGTCACCTTACTGTCCCGGGCCTCAGTTTCTTCAACAGTAAAATTATGGTATTTTACTAGATGACCATTCTAGTTCTAAATCTGAGATCTTTGAGATTCTCTAATAATTATTATGGCCAGAGTAGGCCAAAGGGGGAAAAAAAAAAGAAAATATATCTCTCTGCTTTCATTGTGAAGGTGGCAGACTAGAGCTATTAGACTATTACTCTACTCTCTGTCACAGTTGACCTATTGTATACTTCTGCTGACTTCCCTTTCCCAAGAAGATTATGGACCATAGAGGCCATCTAGTCCAATCTGCTCCCTTGACAGGTGGAGAAATTTAGACTTTGAGAGATTGGGTGACTTGTCCAGGGTCACACACCTGGGGTGTGAGGCAATATTTGAATTCAGATCTTACTGATTCGAATTCCAGCAGTCTATCAACTAAACCATACTGCATCTCTTTCCTTGTTAATTTGTATTATAAGGGGTAGCTTCCTGGGGGTGGGAAGGAGTGAAACAAAGTTGGACATAAATATAACATTAAAATGTCAATATTTAATAAGTTATTTTTAAAATGTCTTTCTGAATTCAAGCATGCTCTCTATTCTATTTCCCTGTTTTGCTAATTTAGTATTCCTGCCACAAAAGGAAATTAAGTTAGTCTTGAATGACCTTTTTTTTGATAAATATTGGATTCGAGTAGTTTTAATTTCCACTTTCATTGATTCCCATAGCATCCTTATCACTGTAAGTTTTAGCATATTCCTGTTTGAAGAAACCATCTCTTCTGTATCTTGAAAAAAAAAAAAGGACAACAGGATATTTGCCGTCTTCAGGGAAGCATGTGGCATTTTTCTTTGGTTCTCTGTTATAATTCAAAGATCATCTAGCATCTTGGATTTCATACACGTACACACACATACATACATACATATGTTCTTTTACTGATCTAGGATGTAGATGACATGTGTTCATTAGTGCGAACTCTTGCTTCTCCTATTTTGAGTTATACATAATTTCCTGTTAGCCAAGAGAACTTTAACTCATCCTCACTTGTTTCCCCTCAGTTCCTTGAGTCAGCTGTAAGTGCACATCCCTGTGTCCTTGAAATACATCATCCCCTGATAACAATCTTGGATTTCACATTTTACCTTTCCTAAGCTTTTATCATGTTCTTTGTGCAGGTAAACCCTTGTGTCTGAGTTTCCTTCACTGTCCCCTAGTTACCTTCAAAATTTGGCTCAAACACCATCTTCTCCCCATAGGCCCTTAAGCTGCTAGTGCCTTCCTAGCAATATTATCCTGTATATATTTTGTATAGTACTTACATGTTCATATGACATTTCTTCTTTTAACCATGTAATTTCCTTGTAAGATCCTTGAAGGTGGCTCCTGTTTCATTTCTGACTTTGTACCATCAGTGCCTAGCATCCTGTTTGGTACAAAGTAGATGCTTAATAAATATTTGGTAATGATTGAATGGTTGATTGATAAACATCTTTTGCCCAGGGAGGGCTTCAGCATTTCTTCTCTCAGAATAATTAGCTCCATTTCTTTTAAGTGTTATTTCCCTTTTCTGTGTACATTTCCTACTCCACTTCTCTCCCACTTCCTCTACATCAGGTTCTCCCTTTTGCATTTGTATCCCCTGGGCCTAGCCAAGGGCTTATCACTGGCAGGTACTTAATAAATGCTGGTTGATTAATTCATTTTATCAAAAGCTAGTCACAATATATTGTTTATACCTGAAGGTGGATGTGTCTGTGGATTTCCTTTCCAAAAGATATTTGAATTTTAACCCTTTTCTATAAATACAGAATGATCTGGCTTTCTATAATGGAATCAGCCTAGAACAAGGGTGGAGTTAAAGATTTTTTTTTTCTGGGTTAGGTAGAGACTTATTCTTATAAATTTGACTATTGTTTAAATATGATTCTATTTCAATATCCAGCAAATAATAAATGCTTACAAATGACCCACTGACTCCAGCAAACCTTGATTTAATGTCCATTGTCTTCAGATTCAACACATACCTCTTACTAGCAGACATTACTGACTTCATTTCCCCCTTCAGTTTCTTCTTCTGTCAAGTACACATTTTTAAGTCCACATTTCCCCACTCCTACATTCTTCTACTTTATTCAATACATATGGAGCTTTCCTTTCTCATTCCTCAAATACTACATTAAAAAATGAAAATATCTCAAATTATGTTTCCCCAGGTACCTAAGCTGATGGAGTTGCTGGAAGGTACATTGTTTGCCAAATATCACTTAATTCCTTTGTGCATTTCATACTGAAACTGTAATAATGCTTAATAAACTTATAAGATTTTCATAATAATTTAAAGAAAAAAATTACCTTCTACAAATGCAAGTTGTTGTTGTTGTTTTCGGTAAGACCCAAGACTTTTGGCTCAAAAAGTTACATAACAAAAACCAAAAGCCAAAAACCAAAACAGTTTTCACAGCCTCACCAAACCTTAACTCCCAGGTGTGTTGTATCGTTGTTTTCTCCTTGCTCTTTGGACATCAATTTTTTAATGGAAAAAAAAAAGATAATATGAATATAGACTAAGAAAAGATTGGGAATTGTGAGGGTTCTTATTAACAGAGGTAGACAAATATCTAGCTGTTTTTCTCATTCATTCACAGCCAGAGATGACGTTATCTATGAAACATATGATTTTCAACACATATGCCAAGAATTACATATACACTTAAAAGGCAACTTAGCAAACCTGAATTTGCAGGATGTACTTTTTTTCTTGCATGTTTTTTCCAGCAGAATTATATTTAAGATTATAACAATTGGATATTACATAAAATGCTATATATGCATATGTTTGTGTGTATGTATATTATATATATGTGTGTATGTATTTATGTATTTATTGATTTCCCCAGAATAAAATATTAATTTAGCTCACAGTTTTTTTAAAGGAAGAAGAACATGGTGTTGAAAGCTACATCTGTATCTCAGAAACATTTGGTACACTAGAAGATTCCAACCCATTAAATCTATGTCAATTCATCTCAAATATATGCTTTGACTTTATATCTCTCCAGTGGATCAAGAGCATCTTTCTTTCTTTCTTTCTTTCTTTCTTTCTTTCTTTCTTTCTTTCTTTTTTTTTTGCTTTTTTTTTGAGGGGGAAGGTAGGGCAATTGGGGTTAAGTGACTTGCCCAAGGTCACATGGCCAGTTTTGTGTTAAGTGTCTGAGGCCGGATTTGAACTCAGGTCCTCCTGAATCCACCACCAGTACTCTATTCACTGCACCACCTAGCCACCCCTAAGAGCATCTTTCTTATCTCAAGTCACAAGATAATTTGGAAATATAAGTGAATCAAGCCAACATTAGAAGACAGAATAAGTGTGATACTAGTAGCAGTAATAATAATAATAATAATAAATAACAAAACTTTAGAGGACAGACATTTTCCAAGTACAGTTTTTCTCTATGTATTTGATATTTCCTTTGACTATATCTTTATCTACATATATAACAAGAGGAAACATTTTCTTAAGTCTATTCAGAAGTTTGATCGAGACATAACATTGCTTCTAATCCTTCAATATTAGTCTTTGTTGCGACTTCTTCTGCCAGCTGACTGTAGTTCTCTAATGTAAAGTCACACTTTCTGGCATAGTCTACTGTACTAAAGAACTTTGAGTGAGCCAGCTTATAGACAGCCCATCTATCATGCAAAAGTATACAATTCTTTAGGCAGAGAAACTCTTGAAAACTAACTGATGTTGTTCAGTCATTTCAGTTGTGTCCAACTCTTTGCCAAGAAAACCCCATATGAGGTCACAAAGATACTGGAGTGGTTTGCTATATCCTTCTCCAGCAGATTTTATAGATGAGGAACTGAGACAAACAAGTTTAAGTGACTTGTCCAGGATCACACAGCCAGTAAGAGATTGAGATCAGATTTGAACTCAGGAAGATGAGTCTTCCTGACTCTAGATCTGGTTCTCTTTTCTGTTGCACCACCTATCTCCACTGAAGACTACCTACCTAATCAAAAAATTATTGCAATCTGAATAAAGGGAGGAAGTATCTGTGCCAGCAAAATCACTAAAATTTGCAAGATATCCAAATGGATCTGTTATGTCTTTGATACTGACATTCTTTCCAATGATACCTCTCAAGCAATTCACACTTGCCTATTCTGTTTGTCTATAATAGATCCTAAAGGTAGATTTGCCAGTGGTGGTGACATTCAATATGTTCCAGAGCATCCTTCCTTTCTCCTGACGTTGCAAGGGTTGCCTTGGAGTATTATGGCTGTCTGCATGTCATCCCTGACTTATGCCACATGACTAGCTCAACTTCTATACCTATTATAAAAAAGTCATGATGAAATCTTTTCTTCTCTAGCATTCCTGACTTGTTTAGGATGTTTCAGCCTAATCATACATCCCATGCATATCTACAATAATTTCTATGAAATAATCATCTTTTTATTGTTTAGAGTTAATTGTATTCTATGTTTCACTTCTATATAACAATTCTTATAAGAATTTACCATTAAAAACGAACATCTTTGCATTCACGCAAAGCTCATTGTTTGAAAAGGAGCTTTGAATTTCCCTTCAGACTATCCCAATTCTATCCTCCTCCTGTTCCACTCTGGGCCCAACCAACTGTATATCTGTATGTTGTTTGTCACAGTTGTATATATTAATGAACAAGTTCTATAGGGTTTCCAACCAAATGCAAATTGAAATAAGGGCAATACACATTTTTAGTCCACTTGAGTTTTTCTGTATAGTTGGACAAGCCAAAATCTTTTTAAGTGAGCAGTTTCTTCCAGAAGACTCCACAAGGTTTTAAGGCTTAAGGTAATCATGATATGTCAATTATAAAAAGGGATATCTAGGAATATCACCATCCATAGGTAATTTCTTTTGATACTGGACACTCTACTGGATTCCCTCAATAGATAATACTTTTGGATCTTTGTCAACAAAATCAATACAATCAAGAAAAGTTGCTTTGTAGGAAAAGTCTTTTTATTAAACATCTCTAAAAATAATCTCATTCAATATTTGTAGAAAATTAATTCATAAGTCTCTTTTCTTAATAGAAAAGTGGCAGAGGGATATAAACTAATCTCAAAAGAGGAATTGCAAATTACTGACAATCATCTGAAAGACTATTCTAAATAATAACAAAAGGAAGAAAAGACACCAAGATTTTACTGCTTAAAAAACAAATTTACAAAGATTATAAAACATTAAAATAATGTGGGAAGGGTTGTAGAATTACCATTCCACTAATAAACTATTGATAAAATTGTACAAGAGCCTAATAACTATTGAAATCAATTTTAAATTATTCTAAGAAAGTGACTGAAACATCAATATTCTTTAGCCCAGAGATCCCACTACTTGGCATGAAGGTCAAAGAAAAGAAGGGATGGTCACATATACATCCAAATATTCATAATAAATCAGTTTTTGTTGAAATGGGGGAAAAAGAGGTATTTGTCATTTGGAGAATAGCAAAACAAATTGTACATGAATGCAATGGAGTAATACTAAGAAAAGAAGGGATGGTCACATATACATCCAAATATTCATAATAAAATCAATTTTTGTTGAAATGGGGAAAAAAGAGGTATTTGTCATTTGGAGAATAGCTAAACAAATTGTACATGAATGCAATGAAGTAATACTATGATATAAACAATGACTATGACAATGAAGAATTCCATAAATACTTACATGAACACACGCATACTGAAATAAGCAGAACCAGGAAAATATTCACGATGATGACAACACCATCAATGGCCATAAGAACAACAACAAAATGCAATCCTTAGTAATTATAATAAATAAACTTGTCTCTGAAGAAGTGAGGAGAAAATGAACCTACCCTCTTCTCTTTGCTTCGGTGGAAATTATGCGTATGGAACTCTGTTTGTATTGTAATATAATCAAGTTTATATTGATACTTCAGTTAGTTCTACTGAACTGTTTCAAAAAAAAATCTGGTAAGGAAGGTTGAAGAGATATATTTGGAAATTAGATTGACCTGAAGACAAAAGTACTTTGTAAAACTTCATTTAATGTCATTTTAAATGTCATTATTCATTCTAAATTAATGATTAATGTCACCTCCTGTTAGCCTTGAAATGGGCCACTAACCCAAAATGGAACTGACAATCATAGTGGTCAGCTCTGCACTTATTCAGAGGCTGTTTCTTGTGCTCAATGGACAGGAAGTTTAACTTTAAAACAATCCACGTGGTATCCTTTCTTGAAGGATGTTGGATCGTTCTTTTTTCAAGTTACAACAAAGCTTGTTGTCTTTCCTGTCAAGAGTTGGTAAGCCAGTCTATTCTTGAACTTAAAGAAAAAAATTCTGGAGATAATCAAAATCAAAGTATATTTACTTCCTATCCTTACTTCAGGGCTGATGAGGACTTGCTAACACCCTCTTACATACAAAGGCATTTCATAATAAACTGTGTCTCAGGGCTACCCTAGATCCTAGGCTCGTATGGAACTAGTTAAATCCTGGGTAGTGGATGCCAAAGAGGACAGTTTCTCTTTGTCTCAGTTGCTGTAGGAAAATTTCATACACATGGCACAGCTGAAACCTAGCATTCCCTAGATGTGGATTAACAGGGTCCTTGAAAATTAAACAATTAGCAAAGTACTAAAGGCATAAATAGTATATGGGATAGTCTTTGCTTCATCTATACAAAAAATTAAAAGGTCATAATGGAGCCACAGGAGCCCATGAATAGATACCAGAATGTTGAGGTTACTCAAATTATCCATCTACTCTTCTCTCCTGAAGTGAGCTAAACTTGGATTTCTTATCTTCTTATCTTATCCTGATATTCTAGTTAAATCTTTCTCTTCTGCACAGTCACACACAATCTCTTCTGATTCATAGCAAAATTTTGTGAATTAGACTATCCCCAGAAAGTTAACCTATTTGGAAGTGCTGCTGAACAAACAAATGTCTTTTTGATATGGGTCCACTCTTTCCATAAGTACCTTGCTTTTGCTGTGTGAGTAGGATACCACATAAGAATAGTGTAGAACATTAACTTTTTTTCCAGCACAATGGATTAGAAAAATCTCTCCCTAAAAGGTAATTCCTGAACTAAGGAGCACACAAAATTGAGGTTACCCATTAGGCTACTCCCAAGGTAGGGACTTCCTTATCAGGCTAAGTGGGCATCACCATGTCTGTTTCTGCCACGTGCTCTGTTTGAAACCTCATAGTGCCCCAGCTGCTACCAATTAAGCTGGGAAACTACCTCTCAGAAACTCTGATCTCAGGCTGCATGGAATTATGTATCCACTATGGCCATGAACACCTGCCTTAAAAGCTGTTGTGTTCTGGGGGAAGGAAACTGTGCGTGGGTAAGAGTTTCCTCTCAGTTCCAGTACAAATATACCTTATTTGCCATGTGTCCCACCTGCCAATTGCTATGAATTGCTCTTGTAAGACAAGAACGCTTACCACTTCACAAACCCTACCAATTATCTCATTTCACTTTAGAAGAAGGCACCAGTTGTGAACTGATCCAACCATTGGGGAAAGCAATCTGGAACTATGGCCAAAGGACTATAAATAAGTGCATACCCTTTGACCTAGCAATACCACTTCTAGGGCTGCATATCAAAGAGATCATAGAAGTGAAAAAAGGACCCATATGTACAGAAATATTTATAGCAACTCTTTTTGTGGTGGCAAAGAATTGGAAATCAAGGGGTATGCCCATCAACTGGGGAATGGCTAAACAAGTTGTGCTACTATATGAATGTAATGGAATACTATTGTGCTTTAAGAAATGAGGAGTAGATGGACTTCAAAATAACCTGGAGAGACTTAAATAAACTGATGCTGAGTGAGGAGAGCAGAACCAGGAGAACTTTGTACACAATTACAGACACATTGTATGTGTAACAACTAACTTTGATAGACTGGGCTCCTCTCAGCAATACAAGGTTAGAAGACGTCCACAAAAGACTCATGACTGAAGGATATTCACATCCAGAGAAAGAACTATAGCATCTGAATGCAGATTGAAGCAAACAACTTGCTCTCTCTCTTTTATGTTTTGTTTTGTCCCTTCTTTCTCATTGTTTGCTCCATTGGTTATAATCCTTCTTTACAACCTGACTAATGTTTAATGTGAAGGTATTCTGGATCCTATATTTGATTGCATGCTGTCATGGGGGAGGAAAAAGGGGTAAAAAGAGGGTGGGGGAGAAAATTTGAAACTCAAGGGACTGTGGAACTGAATGTTGTAAACTAAAAGTAAATAAATAAGCAAATCAATTTAAAAAAAATAAAAATAAATGATCTGTGCCTTAGTTTCTACATCTCTGTTGCGATAGGATGAGGCCTCTTTCAGTTACAGATGTAGACAAGATCCTAGATCATGGAGAATCGTCTGATTCTTAGTCATCAGGAGGTAGACCCATTCTCTGGTAAACATTTAGCCTAGCACCAGGGCGGCATCAAGAAGTACCCCACATATCCTCTCTTAGGGAGACTTAGGGAACTCCTTAAATGATTTGGTCATTCTCCTGATTGCCCCCTTTGTGACAACAATAATAATAGCTGACAAATATAGAACACTGTGAAGTGTTTAACAAACCTCATCTCTTTAATCTTCTAAACATCAAAGCTATGGTAATATTTTATAGTTGAGAGAAATGAGGCTTTTAGTAGTTCAGTTACATGCCCAGGGGCCAGTAAGCATGGAAAGTGAAGATTAAAATATAGTTGTAGGCAGCAGGTGGCAGAGGAATTGGAAAGCCTGGACTTTCAGTGATTCCCCAAGCCAAAGAGGCCTGTGAGCATGCTCATACAACTCACTTCTTTACGCTTTTATAGACTGAGCTTTTCCTAACAGCGTACTCTTCTCTAGGAGTACTTTCCTTGTCAAAGCCTGGCAGAAGACCACAAAAATCAAATGATTTCCTGCTAATCTTAGGAATTGGTGATCTAGACTGAGCAGTGGTATCAAACTCAAATGTAAGCAAGGCATTAAACTATAGATCAGGATTTCTGTGGGACACATATTGACTCAGAAAAATCTCCTGTGAACATTATCTATCTTCTGATGTATCTTTTTTTTTTTTTTGTCAAATATTTCCTATTTACATTCTAATCTTATTTTAGTAAGGGAGTGTTGTGGGTCACACAGGGCCCACGTTTGGCATCTCTGATCCAGAGGTCTTTGAATCCCAAATTCATATGTCAGATCTGTAACATGTTAATTCTGCTCTCCCACTTTTTTCAGTTATTACAAATTAGCTCTGAGATCCTGGTTCAACTTCTTCTGGTCAAATCTTTCATCTCCCCCAAATAAGTACCAATCTTTCTCCCCTCAATTTGTAACCATTAAATAGAATATACATAAAGCTTTTTTATTAGTCAATAGTTTCATAACATTTTCTTGCTAAAGGGAAAAAAAACAAACTTAAACATGTGTTAAAAACTCCCCATGTTAAAAAGGAGGAAGGTTTAAAATGAGTGATTGGCTCATAATATATTCAGAGGAGAGAGGAAGGGAGAGGGAGGAGAGAGAAAGAAAAGGGAGGAGAAGGAACAGGAGGAGGAGGAAAAAGAGGAGGCAGGGTTTGAGGCAGAGAAGAAGGCTATGGACTAGGGAATAAATTTATCTGCAAAATGATCAGTAAACTGGAGTTGAGTTGATAACAGCAATAACCTAGACAGAATGAAATAAACTTTAATGGAGGGGATGATTGCTGAATGAAAGTGTCATGGAGTATAGTGAGTATATTTTCTTTTAATGCTCTTCTCTTCTAGATTTTCTTTCATGTTCATGTATTTGCATTTCCAATGTATGGTTCTCTTTTGTTTACTTAGTGATGCCTGCCATTGAAAAATCAAACTTTTTTCTATTCTGTTCATTATTTTTGCTGTGTAAAACATACATTCTGCTCTCATAATTCTTATTTCTCTTTTAAAACAGAAACAGTGTGTTGTGGTTCTGTGTTCTGATCAACTTCCACAGGATCCTCTGTTTTATCAAGTTGTGGATCATTTTCCTTCATTTTGTACTATTTATTCATAAGTACCTTAACTAATTTACTAGATCTGGAAGCCATATTTCCTTCTGATGCTACTGTTTTCCTCTTGAATTATATGTTTATGTTAAAAGCTTTTGAGATTTTTATTTTTCTACATGGAGTCTTTGATACTTTCAGTATCCCCCCCATTTATTTTATATGTGTGTGTGTATGCTTAAATGCATTTCTAAGGTGTAAAAACACAGACATTTCTTCATTCAATATTTAGTTCATGAAGTATTTTACCTGCTATATGAAAAACACTGCTCTTTTCTGGGTGAGGGGCAGGGAAGGTGATTCAAAAGGAGTATAAGTCATGACTTATATATGTCAGTCTTCATTTTCAAACTATCTCTCTTGCCACATTCATATGAATCATAAATGATATCACCCCCAAATCTGTCATCTTGGACACTTCTCTCTTCCTCTTTTACCTCTAAAACCAGTAAATCACCAAATCCAACTGATTCCTCATAACATCGGCATATGGTCTATTTCATTTTCCATTCCAACTTCCACCATACCATCTTTGTTCATTGTTACCTTTGCCAAACATGTGGACATCCTTCCTACAGATGTATCCATCTTTCTCACCACTATAATTCACACTTCTCTGTTCATGCCATTCCTTCATTATTAAACTTTAAGTGATTTCCCACCCACTCACCTGCCCGTTGCTAAAGAACCTACCTAAATCTTAAAATCCTTAAACTTAAAAATCCTTAGCCTGACATTTAAAATTTCTTGCCTGAGGTCACACAAATAGTTAATAGCATAGACATGAACCTAAGTCCTTTTAACTCCAAATTCAGTATTTTCATTTGTGATTCTAGATCCTTTATGCAAATATCAATGAACAGGTTGGGAGTTTAAGTTGTTAGAAGTATGGATTTTTGAAACTGGGAGGGGAAGAGAAGAGTCAAACCCAATATAGGGCAAAGGAAATATAAAGAACTAAAATCAGTTCTCTTCCTATCTCTAAGGAAAATAGCAGACTTTGAAGTTTGTTTTTTTTTTCTTCCTTTTGAGTGATTACTATATGGACACTTACAGGAGAAAGAAAACAACCACTATTTGTTATTTAGAATTGCTTTAGACCAGTTCAATAATGTAACATCTTTAAAGGCCATCAACTAGGACATGGAAATCATTTTCTTGTATCAAATGCTTCAATGTAAAGACATTCATAGGATTTTACTTCCATTTTAATGAAGAAAGAAGAAAAAAAGAACTAATAAATGTTAGTGAATCTTCAATATTTAAAATTTTCCTTGCATAAGAATCACTCTGTGTTGTTGTTTGAATATTCAAGTGGGCAACTGATCCTCTGGTTAGCCTGTGGGGTAGTCTAAATAATTGTAGTTTTCTAAGAGTATGTGGGGGGGGGGCGGGGTTGGGAAGGGGGTAGGAGGACAGATGAGGTTAAAAGAGGGATATTTCATACTTCAATGCTATGCCTGTTTCCTTTATATAATGGACATTCCTCTGCACCGCTTTTTGTAGTTTTCTTAGTTTTATTTCCTGAAAGATAATGAGTTCTGGCTTTGGAGTTAGCAAAAAGCAAACAGGTATAAACCATCTTCAGAGGTTAACAAATGGAGCAAGGAGGGAAAGGCAGGGTTGTCTTTCTAGCATTCTATAATGTCCTGAGTGATTTCAGAATTTATGTAAGAGCAAAATATCCAGAATGCCATTGACCTTTTGACTCTGAGAAGCCTCTGTTGGGTAGGAGAGACAGAAATCAAGCCAAGCAAATAAGACAGGGAAGACAAGAAGGGACAAGTGGAAGAGAGAAGTGGGAAAGCAAGAGGAAAGGAAGAGAAAGTGGATATCTTACCAAGCAGAGAGGTCAACTCTATAGATGTGAAAAACTGAGCTAAGATGATAAGGATGACACAAGCATAAACTATGTTGCTGGCAAATTTTATACTGCTGACCCAGATGATATTGAAATGAAAGAAGTACCCTTCCTCACACATCTTTTCCTCCCTAACACCTTCCCTCCCCTCCTCTCTCTCTTTCTTGGTCTCTCCTCCTCCTCTTCCTTTTCCTCCTCCTCCTCCACTCCCTCCCCTTCCTCCTCCTCCTGCTCTGCTCCTTCTCCTTCAATTTCTTCAAAAGCACACCATTAAACTTGGGACTTCAATATAGATTCTCTGAATCCAGGGCCAGTATTCTTTCCATTATGACTATGCAGAACTTGGTGCAATGGATAAAAGTTGCAAAGAAGCAATTTTAGACTTGATGTCAAAAAAATTTTTTTAATACTTAGAACTCTCTCAAACTGAAATATACTGCCCTGAGACGTACTGGGTTCTCCATTACTGATGTTTCCAATGCATGACTAGAAAACTATTTGTCCCAAATGTTCTAAATGAGATCCTTTTTTGGGTAGGATTTGGACTAGCTACCACTATGGTCCTGTGTAAATCTGAACCTAGTATGTTGTATGCAGAAAAATTCAAAAATAGAGAAAGGGACTCAATATACATAAAGATTACATTACTGTAAAAACAATACACTAAGTATTATTGAAAGATTAAAAGCTTAAATCTAATGCCCAACCTTGGGTCAAGAAGAGTATTGGTGAAAAACATTTCTCTCCTCTGTGTGTGTGTGTGTGTGTGTGTGTGTGTGTGTGTGTGTGTGTGTGTGTACATAAAGGTAGACTACTGTGGTGGTAAATTTTACATGTATAAGTTGGTTTTGCTTAACTGTGCAGCTGTGAATGTTGCTGTTGCTAATGCTACTGTTACAAGAGAGAATTCATAAGGGTGTGGAGTGGATATCTGGAAATGTATGTAGTATAAAAAATGACATCGATAATACTTATGGAAATAAACTGAAAAAAAAAAACCCTAGCTTTGCTAAACTAAAGGAAGCCAATATGGTTGTTTAAATTTAACAAATGCACAGACTATTAGTAATTTTCCAACACCTGTGATTCTGAGTTCCCAAATGCCAGGATAAAAAATATATGCGTGTGTGTATGTGTGTGTCTGTGTGTGTGTGTGTGTGTGTATGTATGTGTGTGTGTAGATACAAAAATAGATATAAAAATATAGATATGTACACATATGTTTGTATATATGTTAATCCACATAATAAGTTTATTTTTGGTTCATTTGTTTATTTTCCTCTTTTGGAAATAGAGGAGTGAAGGTATTTGGGATTTAGCACTCATGTATTTCCTGAGTGGAAAATGTCTCATTTTTTCTTTTAATTGGCAGCTCTGAATCCAAAAACTCTTCTTCTAGACATTCCAATGTGACATAGATTCATCCTATTAGGGCTTGACTTTAGAACATTGAGTTCCCCATTCATGTAAATCCAAACAACTGAGTTTTGGCAGAACTAGTTCTAAAAGTAATATCCTTCTGAGACAGGACTATATGTAAACCCAATAAAATTCACTAAAATAATGGAAACTCTGAAGTATTCTTACGTTCTTTCACAGAAAGGAAAACAGCCTTCTCTGCAGGATGCCCATAAAATGTCCACCACAGATAATCATGCTTTTTATTACAAATCTCTATTTAGAGATACTCAGCTACCTCTACCAATTCCAAGAGAAAATAGAGAGATGATTTCTAGTATATATTTACATCTACCTTGTATGCTTAGGGGGAAAAAAATGGAACCACTCTCTGCCATCACTCAATAATAGTTGAGCTGTGAGTAGCTCCAGTATTAATGAAGCAGCTGGGCCAAAGTCAAAAGGAAGTTCAGTTACAGATTAGTCTGGTGAGAAAGGGAAAGTCTGATGTTGTAAATTTCAATATCGCATAGGAACATGGAATGTAAATCTACAAACCAAGGTAAGCTGGATGTGGTCAAACGTTAAATGGAAAGATTAAACATTGGCATCTTAGTTTCATGAAACAAGTTTAGTGAACTTAAATTGATGGAAATGGGTGAATTTAATTCAGGTGATCACTACATATGCTACTGTAGACAATAACCCCTTAGAAGAAATGGAGTAGCGCTCATAGTCAATAAAAGGGTGTGAAAAGCAGTACTAGGGTACAGTCTCAAAAATGACTGAATGATAATTGATACTTTCAAATTGTGGACATAGAGAAGACTTTTGAGAGTCCCTAGGTTAGCAAAGAGATCAAACACATCAATACTTAAAGAAATTAAGGTGAAATGCTGAAGCTTAAATACTTTGGCCACGTAATGAGAAAATGGGACTCACTGGAAAAGACCCTGATGTTGGGAAAGATTGAAGACTAAAGGAAAAAGCGATGGTAGAAAAAGAAATAGATAGCATCATGGAAACAATGAATGTGGATTTGGATATACTTTCATAGATAGTGTAGGAAATAAGGGCTTGGAGTGCTGCAGTTCATGGGCTCATGAAGAATCAGCCATGGCTTACCAAACTGAACAACAACAAAATATCCCAGGTCTACTCCTCACTTTCCAGACTTCTCTACCATTGCCCATGCAAACCTTTCATTTTAATCTCCGTTTTATGGGTTGTATTCCGCCACAATAGACATTAAGTCCCTTGAGGACAGGGATTATCTTTCTTTCTCTTTCTATTTGTATTCTCAGGCCCTTAGCAAATATCTGGCCAATAACGGACACTAAATAAATGCTTGTTCTTGACTTTTCTCTATTCTCACCTGAGAGATTTTATACTTATTTTTTCTAGCACTTTGAGGTCCACAAAGCATTTCCCCCACAATAACCCTAGGAAACAGGTACTGGAGTAAAGGTTTGTCATTTAAGAGAGGAGGGAATTTGCCCTGAGGCACATAGGAGGTAAGTGTATAAGCTTTCATTTAAAATCTCAAATCCAACACTAAAGTTACTCAAAGTTATTGGCCTAACATGGGCTTCCCTGTGAAGCCATTCCATTTTGTGGATGGGGACAATATTGAACCTCAGGCTATTATTGATAGGGGAATATTGGCTCTTAAATATCCCTTTACTGAGAAGTCCAACACTTCATTTGTCAAGTTCGTTTCTTTCCACCAGTCAGTTGTTACTGTATCACATTGAGCAATGAGAGCTAATTTGAGTTTGCTTCAGTATTCAAATGTAATCAGAATTTATTAATTTTTTATAAGCTGTTTTCATGTGACTATGAGAACTAAAAGGGCTTTTTAAAGTTAAATGGAACTCACATGACAAAGAACTCTAACAGCAGATACCAGCATAAGTACATTTAATAAAAAAATATTGTTGGATTGAAATGGAAATAATATACTCTTCTAATATTCTCTGTTCAGGGGCAGCAATGGAAATTTGCACATGGTTTTAAATTTTGGGGAAATAACAGCAAATAAATACTATTTATCCAACTTCTAATTCTATAACAAGGTAGTCTTGGAAAATTAGACTGAAGGCTATCTTTCAAAGATTTTAATCATGATAAATGTTCTAAGGTTCTAAAAGGCAGAGGTAAGGAGGGGATGTCTTGTGGGCGTAAGGTGGGAGAGGTCAAACTGTACAACTCATTTGTTCAGAATATTTGATAATCATCTCTTTAGAAGACAAAGTTATGACTTTTGCTTGTGTCTTTTGCCTTTTGTTCATCAGAAACATACCAGATATAACACAGTGGACTTAAGTGAGGATTTTAAAAGATCAAGAGAGGACAATAGCTAGAGGTAGGGTGTTTTATCCTCAGGAGCTACATATGGCTCTAGTGAGGGCTATTGAAGGATAATGTTCATTAAATCTAACCTCCTTTAAGGAGGTTGAAAAGAATCTCAATTTCTTAGGCAGGATGGTGGCAGAATGTAGCCATCTAGCTAAAGATTTCGTAGGCCAGAGCCATCTTTGCAGTTTGCAATGAGATTTGCCTCAAGTTCATGAATTTTGAGAGTTGAAATACTAGACAGAGGGACAAAAAGACAAAAGAAGAGCATTGCCCATATGATTCATGTGACTGATAGATGAGTAATGACTTAAACCTCCAGATGAGGGAATACAAAAAGCAATCCTTTACTCTTTGCTAGTACTGAGAATTATTCGAATAGTGCATATCTGATAAGGGAGGCACTTGCTTAGTTTTTCCAAAAGATGTCTTCCTGCAGAAGCCCAAAGTAAAGTAAATCACTCTGAGCCTAATAGGGATGATGGAGACAAAGGGAGATAGGGATAAATCATTTAATCAACCAGCATTTACTAAATATCTACTATGTTATCTATAGTGTTCCCAGTCCTGGGAATACAAAGACAGAAACAAAATAGACCTTTATATTACATGATTTGTTTTCAATCACAGACAACAACATGGACATATCTCATTATATGGCTATGAAAGCATACATATGGATCAAATGAACTGAGCTCTAGCAGTCATTGGGATCAGCAAAAGTTTCATGTAGAAAGTAATATCCTAGCTGAGAAATAAGGGAGGAAAGGATTCTAAGAGTAGGAGAAGAGGAAAGAATACATTTCTATGTGACAGAAACAGAAGAAAGTGGCAAAGAGAATGGGTGAAGGCATTAAGAACAGAAGAAGGCCATTTTGAACAGGGCTTGAGAAGGAAAAGGGAGATTAATTTATAATGAAAATGGGGGTGGAGCCAAGAGGGTGAAGAAAAAACAGGAAGTTGCCTGAGCTCCCCCATTTCGTTTAGAAACATGGCAGAAACTACAAAAAGATGGAATGAAAGAATTTTCCAGCTTAAGATAACTTAGAAGAAATTAAGGAAATGTCTGTTTCACTTGGCTAAAAGGGAAGTATAGCCTAGTGCAGAAGGAATCTTGGCAAGCCAGTTCAGAGGCTAATAGCCACAGCACAGATCAGCAACTAAGGCCTTTATTCATGACTCAGCAGGCTACAAGAACAACAGGGCAACTGTGAGACCTACAGTACCCAAACAGAAGGTAAAATGCCAACCCAGGAACCCCAAGCACAACAGGCACAATTAGGCCAGGCCACCCTAGTGCAAAGGGCAAACTGCTAGCACCCAGCATGGAAAGCCAGTGGCCAGGCCTCTAGCCTCAACATAAGGACCTTGAGACAGCACTCCTTGTGCCCCAAAAGCAAAGCTCAAATTTAAAAGTCACAAAATAGGCTAAAAATGAGTAAAAAAAAAAAAAAGATCCCTGACAATAGGATGCTAATATGGTAACAGGGAAAATAAAAACACATAATCAGAGGAGGACAACAATTTCCTCCAAGGGGAATATGAATTATTCTCCAGCCCAAAAAGCTTTGTTGAAAGACCTCAAAAAGGATTTAAAAAATCAAATAAGAGAAGTAGAAGAAAATTGGGGGGTAGGTGGAATGAGTTATGCAAAAGAGAGTCAACAGCTTGGAAAATGAATGAAAAACAAACTGACTGAACAAAACAATTTCTTAAAAAATACAGTTAGCCAAATGGGGGAAAATCCATTGAAGAAAACAACTGCTTACAAAGGGAAGTGGCCAAAAAGAAAAGGAGGCAAAAAACTAAATTAAGAAAATAATTCCTTAAAAATTAGATATGGACAAGTGGAAGCTAATGACTCTATCAGACATCAAAGATCAAAATCAAAAGAATGAAAAAAAATAGAAGGAAATATAAAATACCTTATAGGTAGAACATAGAAAATAGATCCAGGAGTAAGAATTATTGGACAATGTGAAAGCTATGATGAAAAAAAAAAGCCTGATAATCTTTCAAGAAATTTTCAAGGAAAATCTTCCCAATTTCCTAGAACCAGAGGGCAAAATAGTTATTGAAAGATTCCATTGAACACCTCCTGAAAAACATCCCCAAATAAAAACTCCAAAGAATATTGTAACCAAATTCCCAAATTATCAGGTCAAGGAGAAAATACTGTAAGCAACCAGTTAAAAAAAAATTGAAATATCTAGGACCCAGAGACAGGATTACACAGAATTTAGTAGCTTCTACATTAAAGGATCAGACGGCTTGCAATATGGTATTCTGGAAGGAAAAGGTGTGATGGATTACAACCAAGAATCAAGTACTCAGCAAAACTGAACATAATCTTTCAGGGAAAAGATGAACACTAAATGAAATAGGAGATTTTAAGACTTTCCTAATTAAAAAAAAAAACAGGGCTGAACAGAAAATTCCATCTTTATATACAAAACTCAAGAGAAGCATAGAAAGAGTAAGCAGGAAAGGAAAAAAAAAAGATAAATGTTATTCAATAAGGTTAAACTGTACAGCCATACAAGGGAAAATAATACTTGTAACTCTTGAGAACTATGTCCATTTTAGATATTAGAAGGAGTATACACAGACAGAGGGTGTGGGGGATAAGTTGACTTTGATGAGTTGGCATAAAAAATTGAGTGAAAAAAAGGAGTGTACTGAAAGAAGACAAAAGGAAAAGGCACAATAGGATAAACTACATCACATGAAGAGTTATAAAAGACTTATTACAGTAGAGGGAAAGAAGGAGGGAGAACATTGTTTGAACCTTACTTTCATCAGATTTGGTTCAAAGAGGGAATAACATACATATAAAATTGGTTGTGACAATAATTAGACAACATACCAAAATTTATGGGGTGCAGCCAAAGTAGCTCTTAGGGGAAATTTTATATCTCTAAATGATTATATTAACAAAATGAAAAAAAAAAGCAAATCAATGAATTGTGCATATAACTGAAAAAGCTAGAAAAAAAGAACAAATGAAAAATCCCCAATTAAATACCAAATTAGAAATTCTGAAAATCAGAGGAAAGATGAATAAAACTGAAAGAAAACTATTGAATCAATAAATAAAACTAATAGTTTTTAAATGAAAAAACATAACAAAACAGATAAATCTTTGATTAATTTCATGAAAAAAGAAAGAAGAAAACCAAATTACCAGTATCAAAAATGAAAAAGGATGAAATTTGCCACCAATGAAGAAGAAATTAAAGCAATTAGGAACTATTTAGCTCAAATATATGCCAATAAATCTGACGCTCAAAGGTAAATGGATGAATAACTACAAAAATACAAATTGCCCAGATTAAAAGGAAAGTAAATAAAATATGTAAATTTCCCCATTTTGGAAAAAGAAATTGAAGAAGACATCAATGAACTCCCTAAGAAAAATTCTGCAGGGTCAAATGGATTTACAAAAGAATTCTAACAAAAATTTAGAGAAGAATTAATTCCAATACTATATAAACTATTTGGAAAAATAGATAAAGAAGGAATCCTGACAAATTCCTCTTATCACATGTAATGCTGATACATAAACCAGGAAGAGTCAAAACAGAAAGAAAATTATATGCCAATTTTCCTAATGAATTTTGATGCAAATATTAAAATAAAATTTTAGCATAGAGATTACAGCCATTTTTCATGAGGATAATATACTATGATAGAGTGGGATTTATTCCAGGAAAGCAGCGTTGGTTCAATATTAAGAAAACTATCAGCATGGAAAAGAGAGGGATGGAGCCAAGACGGCAGAGTAAAAGCAAGGACTTGCTTGAGGTTGGCCACAAAGCCTTCCTAATACCTATAAAAAAATGACTCTAAACAAATTCTAGAGCTGAGCAACCCACAAAAGGACAGAGTGAAACACGTCTCCAATCCAGATCAGACAGGAAGGTCAACAGAAAGGTTATATCACATTGATTTGGGAGTGGAGCACAGTCTGGCATGGGCTGTGCCAGATGCAGACAGGAATGGACCAGGCCTCTGGGGACTGAATTGCTGGCAACTGTTGCAATTTCCAGACTTCTCAACTGATAAATGCCAAGAACAGCATGGAATGTCAGTGGGGGATGTCGGTGGGACTTGGGTGAAAGAGGAACACATGGTCTGTCCCCAGCCACAGGGCAGTAGAGGTAGTGGTGGTGGTGGTGGTGGTACTGGCAGCTGCTTCTGGAGCTCTGGGACCACAGAAAGCAGGTTATTCAGCAGCTGATACAAAACCCCAGAAGCCTGCAACAGTATACCCATCCTATCCCCACTCCTACTGGAAACAAATTCATGCCTTGACAGGGAGTTAGAAAGTCAAGTATTTGACTGAGAAGATGAATAAAAAAAAGTCAGACTATTTATTCTTACTTTGATGACAAAGAAGATCAAAACATACAACAAGAAGAAGATAACAAAGTCAAAGCTTCTACATCAAAAACCTCCAAGAGAAATATGAATTTATCTCAGACCATAGAAGAGCTAAAAAAGAATTTTGAAAATCAATTAAGAGAAGTAGAGGGGGGCAGAGCCAAGATGGCAGCATAGGAGCAGCAAAGTTCAGCAGCTCCCACATAGCCACCTCAAAATACCAATAAAATATGACCCTAAACAAATTCTAGAGCTCTAAAACACACACACACATATACTTTTTCGCTGAAGGCAGCTTGGCTAGAAGGGACCATCTCAGTGCTGGGAGCTGAAACCAGCCCAGGTTGAAACTGTGGCTTGGCCCTGGGGGCAGCCTGACGAGCCGAGCCAAGCCCCAGCTGGAGCTTCAGGAGAGCAGATCCGCAGCAGCTGTGGCAGTTTCCAGAATTATCAAGCCATAAGAAAAAAAGGACTAAGTGAAAGGTCAGTGGAACTTGGCTAAAAGTGGGGGAGAAGAGCAGGTCCAGCCAAACTGGGGCTGCAAGGCAAGGGCAGGGAAGCAGGAGAAGTGGAGGCCCTGCAGCTGCCTCCACGTTGCTGCTTCAGAGCTCCCAGCCTGCAGACTGCAGGGGAGCCAAGTGATGGTTCAGAGTCCAAGTGCTCTTGTATTGAGTGACCCGGATCCAGATTGTGGTCTTGGGTGGTGGTCCTGCGATGTGTTTTCAGTGTAACAAAGCTGGTTGGGGCTGCAGCAGCCTCCTAAAAGCACCAGCAGCTAAGAAAACCCCAGCAGCTGGGAAAACCCCAGCAATTTGGGACAGAGCTTTCGCCTCTGCAAGCAGAGTTCCACAGAACTAAAAAATCATTGACTGGCCAACCATGAACAGGCAAAAGAAGCAAAGTAAGAACAGCAACCAAACTACAGATTCCTTCTTTGGGGAAAAGAAGGATCAAAGCAGGGAACTGGAGGAACACAACACAGTCAGAACTCCCGCACCAAAAGCTTCCAAGAAACATGAAGATTGCCTAAAAGCTAGAGATTGGCTTAAGAAGGATGTTGAAAACCAAATGAGAGAAGTGGAGGGAAAACTGGGAAAAGAAATAAAAATGATGCAAGAAAAACATGAAAAGAGAGTCAGCAATATGACTGAAGAAATCAACACCTTAAAAAATAGATTAACTCAAATGACAAAAGAGGCCCAAAAAGCCAATGAGGAGAAGAATGCCTTAAAAAGTCGACTTTGCCAGATGGAAAAAGAATCTCAAAAGCTTTCTGAAGAGAATAATTTCTTCAGAATTAGAGTGGAGTAAATGGAAGCAAATGACTTCATGAGAAATCAAGATACTATCAAACAGATCCAAACAAATGAAAACATAAAAGGCAATGTGAAATATCTCCTTGAAAAGACCACTGCTCTGGAAAACAGATCCAGGAGAGACAATTTAAAAATTATTGGACTACCTGAAAGCCATGATCAAAAAAAAAGGACTTAGAAAGCATCCTTCAAGAAATTCTGAAGGAAAATTGTCCAGATATTTGAGAACCAGAGGGCAAAATAGAACTTGAAAGGATTCACCAATCACCTCTTGAAAAAGATCCCCAAAAGAAAACTCCTAGAAATATTATAGCCAAGTTGCAGAATCCCCAGATCAAGGAGAAAATATTGCAAACTGCCAGGAGGAAACAATTTGAATATTGTGGAAACACAATTAGGATAACCCAGGATTTAGCAGCTGCTACATTAAGGGATTGAAGGCATCTGCAATATGATATTCTGGAGCTCAAGGGAGCTAGGATTAAAGCCAAGAATCACCTAGCCAGCAAAATTGAATATAGTGTTCCAGGGGAAAATATGGTCATTCAGTGAGGTGGAGGACTTTCAGACATTCTTACTGAAAAAAAACCAGAACTGAAAAGAAAGTTTGACGCTGTAACAGAAGAAGCATGAGAAGGTAAACATGGAAAAGAAATCATAAGGAACTTATCAATGTTGAACTATTTACATGCCAACATGGAAAAGGGACAACTGTAACTGATGAAACTTTTCTCAGTATGAGGATAGGTGAAGGGAATACCAAATGTACATATACATATACATACACATACGTCTATATAGGAGGGTTTATATATGCATAGAAACACATATCTGAGTATGTGTTTATATGAATACATAGAGGGCACAAGATCAATTGAACAGGAAGGGACAATACTCTAAAAGGTGAAATCCTGAGGTGGGAGAGGATTAGAATGAGAGGAGAAAGGGAGAGACAGAATGGGGTTAATCATCTCATAGAAGAGGTAAAGGATAATTGTTACAATGGAGGGGAAGAACAGGAAGGCAAAAGGGAAAGAGTCAACCTAACTCTCATTGAACTTGGCTTAGGGAAGAAATGACATAAACTCTAAACTGGGTATCTTGCCACATAGGAGAGTAGGGGGGATAGAGATGAGAGGTGGGATGAT
>CM053581.1:524202116-524222785 GCA_028627135.1 Pseudochirops cupreus | reverse complement strand
GAGAGAGGATTAGATTGAGAGGAGACAGGGAGAGTCAAAATGGGGTTGAGCATGGAAGAGGCAAGAGAGAATTGTTACAATAGAGGGGGAAAAGAGGAAGGCAAAAGGGAAAGAGTCATCCTTACTCTCACTGAATTTGGCTTAGGGAAGGAATGACATAAACTCTAAACTGGGCATCTTGCCACATAGAAGAGTAGGGGGAAGGGGGATGAGAGGTGGAGTCATGGAGGGGAGGGCAGGGTGGGGGGAGGGCTGATGGAAGTTCACACTTCTGTAGAGGGACAGTGACAGTGTACAGCGTGGATGGGGGGGGCAGGATAGGAAGAAGGGACATGTAATCAGACTCTCACAATATGCTCACTGTGGAGAGGTTCTGTGTAATTACACATGTTCAGCCTGTATTTGATTGCTTGTCCTTCCAGTGGGGGTGGTTGACAAGGGAGGAAGAGAAAGAATCAAGAATTTAAAGTTCTATAATCAAATGTTAAAATATACATACATACATACATATATATATATATATATATATATATACAATTATTTCTATTCTTCTTCTTCTTCTTCTTCTTCTTCTTCTTCTTCTTCTTCTTGTTATTATTATTATTAACTACATCCAACTGGAACTTGACATACATAGGCACTGTGGTTGGGAGACCCATCCTGCCCTACCAGAAAGTCAGAGGGGTGAGGGGGGAAGACATAGGAGAGAATAGATTGGGGGAGGGGTATACACTGGGATTGCTGTTTTGGAGTGGTGGGCAGGAGAAAGATGGGTGAACATGTGTAACTCAAAATTTCGTGGAAATGAATGATGTAAACTAAACTAAAATAAAATAAATTTTAAGAAAGAATTTTTAAAAAAGACAATGTGAAAGATCTCATTGGAAAAGCTACTGTCCTGCAAAACAGATCCAGGAAAAACAATTTAAAAATTATTCCTGTAACTGAAAGGTGTGACAAAAAAAAAAGTCTAGACCTCATCATTCAAGAAATTATCATATAAAATTGCCCTGATATTCTAAAACCAGAGGGGAAAATAGAAATTGAAAGAACCCAATAATCATCTCTTCAAAGAGATTCCAAAAGAAAAACTCTTTAGGAATATTGTAGCCTAATTTAAGAGTTCCCAGGTATAGGAGAAAATGTTGCTAGCAGCCAGAAAGAAATAATTTCAGTATTATAAAAATACAATCAATAATACAGAACATAGCACCTTCTACATTAAAGGATCAAAGTACTTAGAATTTGATATTCCACAGGTCAGAGGAGCCAGAGTTTAAACTAAGAATCACCTACCAAGAAAACTGAGTATTATACTCCAGGGGAAAAATGGATATTCAATGAAATTGAGGGATTTCAAACATTCTTGATGAAAAGACCAGAGCTGAACAGAAAATTTGACTTTCAAATATAAAAGTCAAGAGAAGCATGAAAAGACTAACAGGAAAGATAAATGATAATTAACTTACTAAAATTGAACTGTTTACATTCCTACATGGAAAGATGATATTTGTAACTCATGAGACCTTTTTTCAGTATTAGGGTAGTTGGACGAAATAAGGAGGAAAGTAGGTAGGTAGGTAGGTGGTAGGTAGACAGGTAGACAGACAGGCAGGCAGGTAGACAGATAAATGGCACAGGGTGAATTGATTATGAAGAAAGGATATTTAAAAAAATATAATTAATGGGTGAGAAGAAATATATTGGGAAAAGGAGGAGAGAGATGAAATGGGGTAAATTATCTCACATAAAAGAGGAAAGAAAAAGGTTTCACAATGGAGGGGAAGAGAGAAGAGGTTAAGAGAAAATGAGTGAACCTTCCTATCATCAGATTTGGCTTAAGGAGAGAATGACATACACACTCAATTGGATATATTACCCTAGAAGAAAGTATAGGGGAAAAAGATAAGAGGGGGGATGATAGAAGGGAGGGCAGATCAGGGGAGGGGGTAGTCAGAAGCAAACATTTTTATAAAGAGATAGGGTCAAAGGAGAGAATAGAATAAGAGCAGGGCAGGATAGGATGGAAAGAAATATAGTTAGTCTTTCATAACTTGACTATTATGGATGTGTTTGTATAACTATACATGTACAACCTATATTTAATTGCCTACCTTCTCAATGAGGTTGGATGGGAAAGGAAGAATGGAGAGAAGTTGTAACTCAAAGTTTTTAAAGCAAATATTAAAAATTATTTTTGCATGCAAATGGGAAATACGATATACAGACAATGGAATAGAATAATCCATATTGCCCTACGACAAAGGGGGGTGGTGACAGATAAGAGGGGAATGTGATAGAAGAGAGGGCAGACTGGGGAAAGGGGTAATCAGAATGCATGCCATCTTGCAGTGGGGAAGAGGGGAGGGATGGGGAAAAAATTTGGAACTCAAAATGTTGTTGAAATGAATGTTGAAAATTAAAAATAAATAAATTAAAGGAAAAAAAGAAAAAAAGAGAAATGATCCAATGCTATCCAAAAAAAAAAAAAAGTATTATCTGCCTAATTGATCATATCAATAACAAAACTAGCAGAAATCATATTATTATCTCAATGGATGTAGAAAGAACTTTTGAAAAATAACAGCACTCTTCTCTATTAAAAACACTAGAAAGCATAGGAATAAATTGAATTTTCCTTAAAAAGATAAGTAATATCTATCTAAATGAATCATCAAGGATCATATTTAATGGGTATAAGCTAGAAGTTTTCCCAGTAAGATCAGGGATGCCCCTTCTCACCAGTATTATTTAATATTCTATTAGAAATAGCTTTATTAATAAGAGAAGAAAAAGTAATTGAAGGAATTAGAATAAGCAATGAAGAAACGAAACTATCGCTCTTTGCAGCTGATACCATGGCATATCTTAAGAATCCTAAAGAAATAATAAAAAAAAATACTTGAAATAATTAACAACATTAGGAAAGTTACAAGATATTTAACAAATTCACACAAATTATCAGTATTTCTATATATTACCAACAAAGTCCATCAGCAAGAGATAAAAAGAGAAATCTCATTCAAAGTAACTGTAGACAATGTAAAATAATTGGGCATCTACCTACAAAGACAAATCCAGGAACTATAAGAACACAATTACAAAACACTTTTTACACAAATAAATTCAAGTCTAAATAATTAGAAAAAATACCAATTGCTCATGTGTAGACTGAGCTAATATAATACAAATGAAAATTCTACCTAAATTAACTTATTTAATCAGTGTCATACCAATTAAAACATGAAAAATTATTTTACAGAGCAAGAAGAAATAAAAAGAAAATTCATCTGGCAAAAGAAAAGGTGAAGAATATGAAGGGAGTTAATGAAAAAAATGCAAAGGAAGGTTGCTTATAAAGCTTTATAGTAATATATAATCTTTATAATACAGATCTAAAGCCTTATAATAAAGTGACAATCATCAAACCTACTTGGTATGGGATAGGAAACAAAATGGCAGATTAGTAGAATAGGTTAGGTACACAAGATATAGTTATAAATGGGTGCAACAATTTATTGTTTGATAAACCCAAAGACTCCAGCTTCTGAGATAAGGACTAACTCTTGGACAAAAACTATTTGGGGAAACTGGAAAATAGTGTGGCAAAAATTAAGCATAGACCAACATCTCACATCTTTTTCCAAGATAAATTCAAAGTGGGTACATGATTTAGACATAAAGGATGACACCATAAGCAAATTACTAGAGTAAAGAATAGCTTACCTGTCAGATGCATGGAGAAAGGAAGCATTTGTGACTAAACAAGAGATAGAAAACATTATAAAATGTGAAATGGATAATTTTCATCACATGATTTTTTTTAAAAAAGTTTTTCACAAACAAAACCATTGCAACCAAGATAAGAAGGAAAGAAGAAAGCTGGGAAAGAATGTTTACATTTAGTGTTTCTGATAAAGACCTCATTTCTCAAATATATAGAGAACTGAATCAAATTTATAAGAATGGAAGTCATTCCCGAAATGATACATCATCCAAGGATATGAATAGGAAGCTTTCAGATAGATAGATAAATAAATAAATAAAACCAACTAAAGTCAGAAAAAAAATGCTCTAAATAATTATTTATTGCAGAAATACAAATTAAAACAAGCCTGAGCTTCACCTCACACCTATCAGATTGGCTAATATGAAAGAAAAGGAAAACGATAAATGTTGGAGAAGATGTGGGACAATTGGAACACTAATGCATTGTTGGCAGAGTTGTGAATGGATGCAACAATTCTGGAGAGAAATTTGGAAGTATTCCCAAAGGGCTGTAAAACTGTGCATATCCTTTGATCTAGCAATACCACTACTAAGTCCCAAAGAGATCATAAAAAAGGGAAAAGCACCTACATGTACAAAAATATTCATAGCAGTTCTTTTTGTGGTGGCTAAGAATTGAAAATTGAGGGGATGCCCATCAATTGGGGAATTGCTGAATAAGTTGTGGTACATGAATGTTTTGGAATACTGTTGTGCTATAAGAAATGATGATCAGGCAAATTTCAGGAAAAAAAAAACTAGAAAGATTTATATGAACTGATGTTGAGTGAAGTGATCAGAATAAGAAGAACATTATACACAGTGATAGGAACAGTATGTGATGATCAGCTATGATAGACTTAGCTCTTATCAACAATACAATGATCCAAGATAGTTCCAAAAGAGAAATAATTATGGATTCATAATGTTAATGCATATTGAAATATACTATTTTGACTTTTTTTTTTGTTTTCTTCCTCATGGTTTTTCTCTTTTGTTAATAATTCTTTTACAACATGACAAATGTGCAAATATGTTTAACAACATTGTAGATGTGTAACCTATACCAGATTTCTAGATGTCTTAAGCAGGGGAGGCTGGAGAGAGGGAAGGAGGAAAATTTGGATCTCAATATCTTATAAAATTGAACGCCAAAAACTATCTTCACATGTAAATTGGGAAAAAAATACTATTAAGCGGAATAAAGATAAACTACACCATAGGACGCTCATGTATGTTTATGTATACACACACAGGCATACGCATATTTTACATAGTATGCATATGTGTGTACACAACACATAACAATATACGTGTATGTGACGTTTCTATGTTTGCATGTGTGTATATGTAGATATATTTATGTCTATATATATGTATATGTATACATTATATGTGTATAGTTTATATGAATATATGTATATGTAGAGATTGGTAAAAACAAACAAACAAAAATAATAAGTATGAAAAATTAATTTAGGCCCAGTAAAGACAGGGATTTTGCTCAACTTTTCAGGGACCATGTGTTATTACGAGGACTCTCTGGATTTCCAGTATATCTTTTTAACCACATTTTATAGATTTCCATTGGCGCAATGGCTATTATATCTTGTAAATTTTTTTTTCTGGGGTGGCTAAGTGACACAGCTAATAGAGCACCAGCCTTGGAGTCATGAAGATCTGAGTTCAAATTCAGCCTCAGCCACTTAACACTTACTATACATGTGACCTTTGGCAATATATATTTGCTACAGATATATAAAACACTTTTTACCACAACAATTAAATAATTTCAAACAAGGGTTTTGTTGATAGCACTGATTTTAATATGTGACCTACATGTAAGAAATAAAGAAATAAGATATGGTAAAAAGCCAAATTACTCATTGCAAACCTGCCTTTGAATTATTTTGCAGTAAATTAGTTGGCCTCCTTCCCCTGTTTGTTTAACCCACAGAGTACAAGATGAACATTATTTTTCTGGCGCATCAACTTCAGTTATTGTTGCATTTTACTCACAGAAATAGTCTTTCCAATATTTGAGATAAAGGTCATGTATATTAGCTTTTCCAAGGAAAGACTTTTACTTTTTAAAAAAAATTCAGTAGTAGTAAAGCAATAAGAGTTTATTTTGTTTTAACTTAGGTATTCCATTTTTAAATTTCTACTTATAATTTGAGCCAAAAGGAGCCTTTATAGAAAGATTCTTAGATAACTTAGCGTCATCATACTTTGGCTCCTTTTTATCCACTATCAACATCCTTTTGCAATTATCTTCCCATCCCTACCAATCCTTTCCCAATTTTATCATAGTTAAGTATTTCAGGAGTGTACACACGTGTACACAAACACACACATGTGCACTCACACACACTTACACACATTTGATAAGCATGAATAAGTCCTTGTTCAATAATGACTTTTCATAATTTAAGACTTTTAAATTCAAGAATTTCTTTTTTATTCATTTTGTATAAATAAATTGTATAAATTAGGACTTTTTGAAGATCTGTTAAAGAATGCTGTTTGGTCAAGGGGATACGGGTGCTTAACATTTTGTTAAGGCCCTGTACACTCTGGTTTTGGTTTGTTTCTGTCCCAGAATATAAGGTTCTACAAGAGCACACACAGGACATTTCTCATGTATAACTTTTATTTTCAATTCACCACATATTTCTTAAGTTTTTTCTCAGCACTACTCACAAATCAAGATTTCTAGAAACTTATGAAAAGCTTTCTATTGAAACACAGACTTTTAAGAAATAAATGTAAGGTTTATTTTTTTCTTTTATGTAAATGTCTTCTCTGATCAAAACAAATATTTTTATTATTTTATCATGTACTCCTGGGACCCTTGAAATAAATAGCAACCCTACCTGATGGGAAAAGTGTAGTATATTTGAAGAAAAATTACAAGTTACAGGTTGATTTAACTTTGTAATAGCCAAGAAACAGAAAAGGTAAAGGGAAAAATACCCAACAACTTATTTCCTTTTAGTCCCTCCACCCTTATCAAATACATTCTATTGAGCTGTTAACTGCCTGAGTATTCCACACTGAGAGTTAATACCTACAATTTTATATGAAGAGCTAGAAGTGGGGTTTAGAGACTATTAATTTAATCAAATTTCTCTCTCTCTCTCTCTCTCTCTCTCTCTCTCTTTTTCTGTCTCTCTCTCTGTCTCTGTTTCTGTCTCTGTCTCTGTCTCTCTCTCTCCGTCCCTCCCTCTCTCTTACCTGAGGCATAGGCATGTTAAATGATTTAATTAATATCATACATACCATAAATAATAATAACAATTTGAATCAATCTTCTGACTCCAAATCTGTTACTGTATTTAAGGAACTTTAAAATCAAAGACAGAGGGGGCCAGTGTCAATAGAATTGAACTTCAGTGACATGATCAAAGACATTCTGTATCCTTGTCTGAATGATACCAATTTCTTTCCTACTTTCCTCCCTTCCTGCGAAAATCACTCTCTCCTCTCATTTCCTCCCTCCCTACCTCCCTTGTTCTTTTCTACTTTCCTCCCTCTTTCCTTTTTTCCTTCCTTTCTCCCTCCCTCCCTCCCTCCCTTCCTTCTCTCCTCCCTCCTTTCTTTCCTTCTTTTCCTGCTCTTGCCATCCCTCCTCCTTCTCCTCCTTCTCCTTCTTCTTACCCCCTTTGTTTGAACAAAAAAGAGATTAGCTCTGTGTGTATCACTTTTTCAGTGGATAAAATTCTCTAATATTTTTCTTTATCAATATTAAGCTTCAGAGTGCAGTGCTTCTGTAGTCCATTATCTTCACTAAGGCAGAACAATTTATTCCACACATATTTGCAGAGTTTAATAGGATAGTGTAGTGTGCAGAAGATATATTCTCCAAACTATCTCTATTTGGATGTTGCATAAAAAATTAAAGTGACAGTAAACAGTGGAATAAAAAAAAAACATTTTAAACAAACAAATTCTTTATGCTCTTCCCTAATTGGTTGCTAATTGTATGAACATATCCAATCCTACTTCTCTGTAGTGAACATATTTAATGTTGACATTAAATATACTAATTGTTTTTTTTAGAGTGCTCATTCAAATAACATGTTTTAGATTTCCACTCCCTCTTCCTTTTGTTGTTGAAAATTCTTATCAGTAAGGTAAAACGAAAATATGTAATATCACAAACACAATGTGTATCTAGGGTATTGAAGATTTTACCTGCACAATATACAGGGAAAATGCATTGATTTTTGAAGTAGAAGATCTGGGTTCATGTTCCAACTTCTGTAAAATGAACATAAAATGCATATCCTCTTTCATAGTTTATATATCATTTTGAGAACCTCACATTGGTATACAAATTTAAATTGCTGTTATCACTATTACCCCAATCTTATCTTTTCAGATGGTTCAGATGGAAACAGTTTGAGGACAAACCCCTGAGCTACAGTAATACTATTCTGAGTTTAGTGTTCTTGAGTGCCTGTGCAAATAGAGAAAATAACTGATTTTGTAATTGAATGAAAGGATTGAGATGTATGGTTATCTTCTGAAGATTCACAGAAAGCATCTTTAAGGCTACAATGACCAACTGTGATTTCAAAGGCCTGATGAAGAAGAAGAATGATAGTCATAGCTTGACAGAGAGGTTATGGGCTATAGCCTATGTTGCACTCCAGAAATTCTTTTGATTGTATACATTTATTACAGAGGATTTGTTTTCCTTTCTTTTTCTTTTACATTGGGGAAAGGAATGGGAGGGAGTGTTCCCCTTTGACCATCTAGATGACTGTGCATTTTCAGCCATCTCCTTGTTTGAAGGTTCTTTTCTTATTCTAATGTATTTGCTTTTCATATCTACATAGCAGCAGATCTTAATCTGAATTACATGAAATTTTAAATTCTGCTGATAATTATATCAGTAATAATTGTTCTCCTTTGCAATCCTATGAATTTTCTTCATGCATTAAAAACATTATAATGTAATGCACTTCATGCATTCTGAATAGTTTTCACCAGAAAGCCAAAGGTATCCATGATATAAAAGTAGTTAGAAACACTTGCTCTCTATTATAATTCTTATTGCTTAAATTAAATTGAAATTAATTGCTTATGTTATTCTTTGTGCTATTTTGATTCCATGTAACACATGAAAACTTTGATTTGACCTTTAATTAGTGATTACAGGTATCAAGAAGTTCTGATATCATTCACATTTTAGATTGCATTTTGTATTTTTCTTGTTGTTTCACTCTGGCTATTCAATGATGTAATCTTCCAATATATTTCCATAGATTTTTAATAGATTTCTCAAACCTCTTCTGCTGACTGAGAGGCGTCATTACACATATGCCTAAGAACCTCTACCTTTCCTCCTGTGGTATTTGTTGTGAAAACAGTGGTAATACTACTGATGCGTGCAAGTCGAAACATATTTTTATACTCTGTCAAATAGATTTATTCATGACTTTTATGAGACATCAGTTCTGTTGTGAATGTCACACATTCTTACTGCAGTTGGTCTATTAGTTGGATTTATGCTATCAAGCAAAAAAGACTGCAATATTACAGTATAAATATGCCTTTTCAAAATCATTTGAGATTGGGATTATCCTTGTTATCCATTTCATTCCTAGATAGCAGCAGTGAGTCTGTGCTGAATATAGATTTTTGGAAAAAGATTTTCTATTTAATTAGCTTTATCATATTTATATTTAGTGAACTCCTTGCTTTTTTTATTACTCCTTAATATAATCCGGTTTTATGAATGGAGTTGTTTCTTACAATTGTCCAGCATTGATATGTAATAGAAAAGTATGTACTTTGCACCTGAAGGGATCATTAAAACAAAAAAGTATGATGTTTTTATTTGTAACTTATGAGACCTGTTTCCACTTTTTGTTAAGATGCAAAATATTTTTAAAGATATTTGTTGTCCGAGACTGGAAAATAAAGGAGGGGACTAGGTGTCTGGACAACACAAGGCCAAAGGAATAATCATTTATATGGTGTCTACTGTGTGCTAAGGGCTTTATAAATATTATCTCACTTAATCACATTTTACAAAATCAAAAAAAAAAATACTTAAAAGTTGGTATCAGTTAAGGCTGAGCAGTTAAATCAGAAGTCAGGAGTTCTTAGATATCGGACATAAAGCTTAGGACAGAGTTTAACCAGGTAAGCCATTAAGAACTGTTACTGAGATTAAGGAAGTCAAAGGTTGCTTTCAGTTTCTACAGTGGCTACCTCGGATAGAAAGTCTTTTATAATAACAAAAAACAGCAGAATAAAAGCCAAAATTTCTATGTCACTTTAAGATTTGCAAACACTTTGACTTTCTTTTTAAAATTCTATCTTCACAAAAACCTTGGGAAGTGCTACTCTTATCTCAGTTTTTCAGATGAAGAAACTGAGACCCAGAGAAGTTAAGTTGCTCAGGGTCACATACGCACTAAGTGAGATTTGAAATCAGGTCTTCTTCACTTTAGGTACACAGTATTATCTGTTGCATCACTTAGATGACTCATATTGCCTGATACCTAAGCTTCCTGGTAGGATAGTGACCAATTCTAGAGTATGGGAAACCTTGATAAAACTAGGGGAGATGATTAATTACCTATAGTGGAGATTAAGGTGGAATCTGGCAGGATAGATTTTTGCTGGTAAATTTGGGTAGAGGAATCCCTTTTCAATACTTTGAAAAGTGGCTATAAAGAAATAAAATTTTAAAAAGAAAAAATAAAAAACAAATATGAAAAAACATTGTTCCTTGATCTAACAAGTTAATTACGTTCACAGTGATAAAAGCCCCTGTAGAAATTGAATGCAACCTTTGACTTCGTAAATGTCAAATTGCCACCAGAACTCCTGAAAACTTGAAATAAATTTTATATCTACTTTGAATTATAGAAAAACTCAAGGTGTTTTATTTCATTTCATGCAATGATGTCCTTTAAGTGGCAAATGTTCTCAACAGAAAATAGAGATGGACAAAAGAAATACTCTCAAAGGACAGTGGCAACCAACATTTTACCACAAAGGAATCTCATAGTCATCTCTTCCCTAGCATCAGCTCTTATAATAGAATAACATAAATATAATTCAAGAAAGCTTTAAAAATGACATGATAGAATCGGTGCACTGTATAACTCTAAATTACATACACAATGGATTTCTAGGAAATCAACACAAATGAACTCAAAGTAACTATATTGTTATCACTACTAGTATAGTACCATATCAATATTGCTCTTTGTTGTTGTTCAGTCATTTTTCAGTCATATACTCCTAATTGTGACCCCATTTGAGGTTTTCTTGGCAAGGATACTGTAGTGATTTGTGATTTCCTTCTCTAGCTCATTTAAAGATGAGGAAACTGAGGTAAACAGGGTTGTGACTTGCTAATAAGTGTTTGAGACTAGATTTGAACTCATGAAAATGAGTCTTCCTGACTTCAGACCCAAAATTCTATTAACTGCACCACCTATTTTTTTTTTTTAGTCTATTGAGAGTTGGTTCAAGTTTTAACTACAGTTTGTCATCAAACCAAGGTCATGATCTTAGCTCCTTCAGTGGCCAGTTAGATTTGTTCTTTGTTGGATTAATTAGTTTCCCTTTATGAACCATCTCGCAAAATCTGCCATTGGACATAACAGAAAAGAGAAATATAAAGGAGATATGGACACATATTTACCCTTGTGATCTGATAAAAAACTCAAGATTCATGGTCTTTGAAATACTTGGTTATATCATCTACATAAAAGAAGGACAGTAGAGTCCCAATAAGGAACCTGCTATGTGGACTCAGAAAAACAGAATAATCAATGATCATTGTTTTTTGGTGATCCCCACAGTCTCCATGTTTTGAGGTTATCTGACATCTTTAATATACAATAATGTATTTGCTCACCAATTTAAAAATCATGACTATTTTATTGATGCTCTTTTTAAATATAAAAGCTTTCAATTCTCAGGGACCTGATCCCTACCTCAGTGTTATACCTATCCTATCAAAACAAAGAAGCGCAATACTCTGCTTAACATGTGTTTTAATATGTAGGATTTATATAAAAATCCTGTCTCTTTTAAACTGATTTTTAGCTGTTTCATTAAGTAGTCAACATTATTTTAGATCCTGGAAAATGTTAAATTAGATGCCTCTTTTTCAAACTTCTTATTTTGTGCCAAAACTTTTATAGTGTATCAAGCATTATCACCAACACACCTGTCACTTATTAAACTTTAAAATTTAAAAAGTCCTTTAGCTTATGGCATTTGATTATCCTGTCAATAAAATAATCAAATAGGAAAACAAGTATATTCTGGCTTTTGTAATCCCTCATACATGTATATGGCTTTCTGAAGAATTTAAGCTAAAATACTGTATTGATCCCTTTGTCATTGGTACAGTTCCTTAAACTAGAGGGTGATAGAACGAAATAAACACAACTTAATAATAGTAGATATTTATTCTGAGGTTTTTTCACTTAGGAGAATTCATTTAAAAGGACATAATGAGAAATGGCCTATCTATTCCTATATCAATCTATCTATCTATCTATCTATGCATGTATGTATTTATTTATCATCTATCTTCTGTCTATCTTCTATCTATTTAAATTTTCATGCAATAATGAAGTAGGCATTTATTGTTGTTTTTCATCTTTCTTTCTTGAAGACCAATGACATCACGAGGGTGATGTCTTGACTTGTGATTGAAATGGATTTAAATGAGGCAGATTTGCACAAAGTCATCAGCCTCACTCCCTTCTCCAGAATCATTATAGTTCTGTGGCAATACAAGGGTCAAAATGACTGGGGACAACCCAGGATGCAGTGGGAGACCTTGGTCTTTCTAAATTAAGGCCTTTCCCAGATTTCAGTTTGTCTGAGTCCATGGCCATTCAGTGATTGGTCTGGGTAAGAGCTGAGACAAAAGATGGATGGATTTACCATTACAAAGACATCAAACTGGTTTTAACATAGAACACAAGAGGCAGTATGACATAGTAAATAAAAACTAGTCCTGGAATCAGGGAAACCTGTGTTCAAATCCTCCCTCTAACATGAAAGATCCTTCACTGATATAGATCGACAATTTGTCAATGGCTTGCAGTATTAAAGTATTCACGGAAGTAGGAAAGGTTAAGTGATTTAGTCATGGTAATGTAGCTAGCATAGTGGACATTTAGGAATAGAAGGTTACCCTATGTTACTTTTAGTTGTTTTATTGTTGTGAAATAACCACATAGTCCAGAAAGTGATAGTGGAGTCCCTAAAACCAGCTTGGTCCGCATACCATTCCCATATATTTCCCTACCCCCTGGGAAATCCAGTAATAGCTAATCATAAATGACCATACACCTCAATTAGAATTGTTGAATTACTCACTGAATAACAATGACAATGAATGATAAGGCTATTCTCTGGTTCATCAAACAATTGATTCCTCATTCCCCTCCCCCCACCTCATTTTAAGTTCCAGAAGACAATAAAAAAAAATCCTCTACCCTAGATTCCCATAAAGTACAATTTCACATCACACACAAGATCTGTTTGTACAATAGTTAGTGGTTTAGTTAGGGGTAGGAAGTAGATATTTAAGTGTCAGAATGACCACATTAAAAGTAATCTATTGTTTTGACTTGGATTCTTAAGGATGATTTTTTAGTGATACAGCTGTACGTTTAGCAAAATCCCTTTTTGCCATAACTTTATTCCATTGTTTAGAATCCAAAGGTAATAATGCCTATCCCTCACTAAACTCACAAGTGTTCATGAAGAATTATATTGAAGAAGTTGCTAGCAGAAAAAGGCATAATTATATTTAAAACAGAGCAGACTCATAGGTTAAGCACCACTTATTTGTGGAGCCACTGTAGATAGGTTTTTGTTTTTGGCTTTTTTTCTTCCTTTTCAGAAAAAAATAATGATGGCATTTCACTCAGGAACAAACAATTCTTGTACAGTGCCTGATAATGAAATACAAAGCCCAGTTTGATTTAAGCCATTACTAGAGACTTCTCTTAATAGGGACTGGTACATAATAAGTTTAGTCATGATTTTTAAATAATCAGTTTCCTGCTTTCAAATCTTGGTTTAGAAGGCTTATTTTAATTTTCTTGATCTAAATACATTCCTGGTTTGTTTGTTTTTTGTTGTTAAATACCCAAGGTCATTCAGGGGCTGCAGCTCATTTTCAGAGATCATAGTTGAAAGCTATTACCAACGGATTTCCAAGAACAAAAGTCCTCATCATCTCAAGGATATGACAAACACAGAAGCCAAAGGATGAATTACAGACCACGAACATACATCAAAGAAGATTAGTGTAAGGATCATTAAACAATCAGAAGATTTCTGGTTCTTAAACAAGTTGAGAAGTCAATATACAGAGATCTCTCTGTGAAGGTAGGGCTAGACATTGAGATAACTACAAAATAGGCACAAGAGTTAATACGAAAAGGTGCTGAAGAGTCTGCCATCCTTGCTGCCTCCTCCCCATACTCCAGACTCTTATCTTTTACGTCTATTGTCCCATTTCCACTGCCACCATGGTGGGTATTCCCATTTTTTGGTAGTAACATGTGGGGACTCTAAAGGTCATTCATGTGGTTACTGAATAGGGGAAGATGCAAATAATGTTTTAACATGCATACCAAGTCTCCTTTATGTAATTGTAGTTAATCAGAAAGTACTGGACTTGGCACTGGCCAAAGGACAATTATGTATCTATGAGCAAAGATGAAAAAAGGGAAAAAATGATATAGTCTCCATCATCAAGAAAATGAAATCCTATTAAGGAGACATGTATACGTGTATGGATTTGTGCGTACCTACTTATTTACATAGTGGTATATTTATGGGTGTGTATGTCCAAAAATATAAGATGACTGGGAGAGAAGCAGGCACTAGAAGCTGGGAGAATCAGTAAAAAGGAAGTGATGAGCTTCATGTGAAACTAGGCATTTTAAACGGCTCTGGACAAAGTATATTCAAATCATTGTTTTGGCCAAAATTATATTTACTCATAAAATCAGACCTGGTCTCATAATTTCTTTTATTCTCAATATTTAGCCCAGTGTCTGGAATGTGAAAAAAACTTTAAAAAGTTTATTGTTTAGAAGAGATTTAGAGGTTATCTAGATTAGTCATCATATTTCTATAACTGGAGAAAGTGAGACCCAGAGAAGTTAAATGACTTACTTATCGAAGATTTGTAGCACTGATGCAATATTCACAGCACCAACAGTAACTGAATATGCTGGCATAGTAATGAATTTCAAAAAATAACAGACTCTTCATATAGAAGACAGAAGCAAAACATTTATTCAGACACCAGAAAGGCAAATCCTAACACAAGAAAACTGAATTTATCATACAACAAAGAAATCTATATACAATAACACTGCAGAGAGCAACCACCCCAAAGCCTTTCCACAAATACACACAATACTCACTGTCTACTGGATTAATCCTCTCTCTCCTCTCTGTTCTAACTGCTCTGACTCCCAGCTTCCTTTCAGCTCTGTTCCACCCTTCCTGTTCCACCCATTCAGCAAACTCCTCCCACCACAGGCTCCATGTGATTACATCATGTCTATTAAGGGACAGGGAAGATCTTCAAAATCCCACTACCATTACAAGGTTGTACAATTTGCAAGTCACAAATCTGAAATTTGAAACCAAACTTTGTGACTCCAGAAAGATAGGGGCAGTGGACAGAGCATTAGACAGAGTCAGGAAGACTTGAGTTTAAATCTGGCTTCAGACACTTACTTGCTGTACAACCCTGGGTAAGTCACTTAATTCCTGTCTCAGTTTCCTCAACTGTAAAATGGGTATAATAATAGCATCTACCTCCCAGGACTATTGTGAGTACTCAATGAAATAATATTTGTGAAGTCTTTAGTATGTTGCCTAGAACATAGTAGGTGCTTAATAAGTGCTTGTTTCCTGTCCCCTTTCCTTCCTCAAATCCAGCCTTCTTTCCTTTATGGTACACCCATCCTTATGTTCTTCAGTTACCTCATTTAAGTTTATTTAAGGAGTAAACGATTCCTTTCATACTTTGGTATATAGCCCAAAGAGCCTCAAAATGTGTGGTGTCATCTAAAAAGAATAATTAGCAAGATAAAGCTTGGCAGAGAACATGAATCATATTCAACATTTAATCATCACCATAATTGCTATTGCTGCTATTCCCCTCCCTCCCCCCCCCCCCCAACTGAACCTCTACAGATCAGGACTTGGAAAAACATTAAAATTCCTCCCCTGAGACTAGCCTATCCTGATTGGCAAGATCCAAGTAAACTCAGCCCTCAGTCAATGATCTTACAAACTCCAATCCCAGTACTAACCAACCTGCCCTTTTTTCTTTTTTTTAACTTTTTAAAAATTAATTTGTTTACTTTTAGTTTATAAGATTCATTTCCACAATCCCTTGAGTTTCAAATTTTCTCCCCCTCCTTTTCCTCCCTCCCCCCTGCCATGATAGTATGCATTCAAGTACACAATCTGCAAATACCTTCACATTAAACATTAGTCAGGTTGTAAAGAAGGATTATAACTGATGTAATGAACAATGGGAAAGAGGAAACAAAATGAAACAAGAAAAACAAAGAGAGCCGGTAGTTTACTTCAATCTGTATTCAAACTCTGTAGTTCTTGCTCTGGACGTGGACATCTCTTTTCATCATAAGTCTTTTGGAGGTGTCTTATAACCTTGCATTGCTGATAAGAGCCCAATCTATCAAAGTGTGTCATCACACATATGTTGTGTCTGTAATTGTGTGCAAATTTCTCCTGGTTCTGCTCTTCTCACTCAATATCAGCTTGCATAAGTCTCTCCAGGTTATTATGAAGTCTGTCTGCTCCTCATTTCTTATAGCACAATAGTATTCCATTACATTCATATACCACAACTTGTTTATCCATTCCCCAAATGATGGGCATACCCCTTGATTTCCAATTCTTTGCCACCACAAAATGAGCTGCTACTAATATTTTTGTACATACTGGGCCTCTTCCCACTTCTATGATCTCTTTGGAATACAACCATAGAAGTTGTATTGTTGGGTCAAAGGGTATGAAATTATTTATAGCCCTTTGGAAATAGTTCCAGATTGCTCTCCAGAATGGTTGAATCAATTCACAACTCTACCAACAATGTATTAGTATTCTAATTTTTCCACATCCTCTCCAGCATTTGTTATTTTCCTGTTTTGTCATCTTAGCCAATATGACTGGAGAGATGTGGTACCTCAGAGTTGTTTTGATTTGCATTTCTCTAATCAATAGTGATTTAGAACATGTTTGTTCATATGCTTATAGATATCTTTAATTTCTTCCTCTGAAAACTGCCCGTTCATATCATCTGACCATTTATCAATTGGGGAATGACTTGTATTCATATAGATTTGATTCAATTTTCTGTATATTTTAGAAATGAGTCCTTTATCAGAGACACTGGTTGTAAAAAATTCTTTCCCAATTTTCTACTTCCCTCTTAATCTTGTTTATATTGTCTTTGTTTGTACAGAAACTTTTCAATTTAATGTAATTGAAATTATCCATTTTTTGTTTTATATTGCTCTCTAATTCTTGTTTAGTCATAAAGTCTTCCCTTCTCCATGAATCTGACAGGTAAACTATTCCTTGCTTTCCCAGATTGCTTACCCAGATAGCATTCCCAGATAGCTTTATACCTACATCATGTACCTATTTAGCCTTGATTTTGGTATGTGGTGTTAGATATTGGTCTATGCCCAGTTTCTGCCATACTATATTCCAGTTTTCTCAGCAGTTTTTGCCAAATAGTGAGTTCTTATCCCCAAAACTGGAGTCTTTGGGTTTATCAAACAGTAGATTACTATAGTCATTGACTGCTGAGTGTCATGTACCCAATCAACTCTACTGATCCACTGCTCTATTCTTCAGACAGTATCAAGTAATTTTGATTATGGCTGCTGTACAATACAGATTAAAATCTGGTATGGCTAGGCCACCTTCCCTAGCATTTCTTTTCATAAATTCCCTTGTTATTCTGGACCTTGTGTTCTTCCAAATGAATTTTGTTGCTATTTTTTCTAGCTCTGTAATTTTTGGTGTTGGAAATGCTTCTAGCTTATCCCCATTACATATAATATTTGCTAATGGTTTTAGATAGATACTACTTATTATTTTAAGAAAGAATCCATTTATTCCTATACCTTCTAGTGTTTTTAATAGGAATGAGTATTGTATTTTGTCAAAAGCCTTTTCTGCTTCTTTTTCTATGCAAACCCAAAACTCCCCTGTCATGTAAGCTTCTTGGGGGCAGAGATGCTCCTATCTTGGCATTTGTAGCTTGTGCTGAACTGGACCTGACTCAGACTAGTTCCTGGCAGTTCAAATTTGATATTGAAACAAAATAAGTTACTCATACGTCATTCAAGAGTTCATCAAAGGAGATTGATAGCAGGAGAATAATATTCAATAATGTTCTGAGCATATCTGGAGCTGACTTAACTGAGAGAATCTATCCACTCTCTGGGCTGTCATGTTGGTCATTAGGCCAAGCATCAGAACAAGATTAGAGGTCCTTGTGACTGATTTTTAATCAGATAATAAGGGTGTGATGCCAAGAGTCTGAACTATTGGTCCTTTGAATCAATCAAATTTCAAGGTTTATCTTTATGGGTGGGGGGAACTGGTCTAACCAGCATGGAGTTAGGTATTAAGACATTAACCTTATGCCATAGCCCTACCACTCAGCATTGTCTATGACACATAGTAAGAATATAACAAAAAACTTAAATTTGTCAATTTAATCATCATTAACTGGAAAATTTTCTCTAAAATTAACATACAAAAGGTAGTAAACTAGGGATATAAAAACAAACAAAAACTGAAAAACATATAAGAAAATATGATCTTAGGTCTCAATGAGCTTACAATATGGTTGGAGAAATGTAGTCCCATTATTATACCTATCATGGGACCCAGTCAGTGAGAGACATATGAGACATGAGGAGATAGTATATAGTTCTGGGCCAACTTCCCCTACCCAAGTTTCTTTTACCTGTATGCACGGGGATGCTAACTTTCCCCTTCTATCCACTATTTCTATCACTCATATCCTTGAAATGAGATAAGGTTTCCAAATTTTTTAGGTGCCATCTTTAAAATAATCATGGAAGCTTTGCTGGTTGTGGGTGTAATAATGTCTATTGCTAGCATTTGCCAAGAAACATAGGATTATAAATTTTTTTTTTAAAAGTGAAAATTTAGAAAATTATAAGGTCCCTAAAAACTTATAAAAATAGTCCTCATTCTCAGAGAAAATCTCAATAGAAATGGAGCTTGGCTTTGATATTTAGATTCTACACAATTCACTGAAATTAAAAATCCTGACCTGTACAATGAGCTACCTCTATACTGTCTGAATTGGATAGTGGTCTCAGGTTCTTATAACTAGAAATATACTCTGATTGACAAGGGTGTTGGGATTCTTGGCTTCTATCAGGAATCTATTTTATGGTTTTATCTCTGGTTGTAGAGATGGATTAAAAATATATTTCTCTATCTGGCACCTCTGTGAGATTATAGCCTATCTTTCACTGACCTGACAATTGCCTTGTTCACCTTCCTTTAGGTATCCTTGAATGCTCTATTACCTTTTATCCCCTTGAACTTAGTCTGCTTGATTCATTTGAAACAAATTTACTGGCCATTTGATATGATAAGCTCTACACTTAACCCAATCTTCACTGATAACTCTAGACCAACATTGAGCCGCTATTTCCTGTAGTGACTAAATGTCACAATGATTGGTACCATTACTCCTTGAAATAGTCCCTCTTATATCTCAAAAAAAGATTTCCTTTTCTTTCAATTTTAATATTTACTCATTATTTTGAATTTCAATTCCTATCTCTTTTGAAATGGATATATCTACCTCTTATCCTGTTTATGTACAACAGAAGGCTCACATGTCTGAACCTAATGATGAGCTGTACTTATCAGCTCTATTCATTTCAAAAGTTATTTTCTGACTCAATTTAAATCAGCAAATCCATATGCATACGAATCCATATGCATGTAAATCCATATGGCTTCTGTGCTGAACTTTGGGCTCCTGTTCATGTGGCTTTTTTAGGGATTCATACAGATGGGGCTCAAATATTGGCTAGAAATTGTGGGAAAGAGTATGTAACACTTTAAAGCAAAAGGTGCATCTTCCCACCCCCACTCCCCATCCCATATTACAGAAAAAAAAATACGGGTCAGTTTCTATTTGGATATCAAGAGGAAATAAAACTGTCCCTCCAAGGTCATAGAGAAATTTTTTTATGATGTTTACCAACATATTCTCTTATCCAAATCTTTCCCTTCTTGATGGAAGTCCCAGGCTAACAATTCTCCCCCCCTCCACCTTCCTTGAACCATTCCCCTCAATTTGCAGCATTTTTTTATGCTTTTCTCATCATACTGTTAAATTGTAGTTTGGTTACATTTGTTTATATGTTGCAAGTCCTCTACTAAACTTCATAAATAAAGGAGTGAAGCTTTGCCATGTGTATATCCCCTCACCTATACTGCATCTGGTAGATATCACTTTATATAAAAGAAGTTCAAAAATATTTGCTACATATATACATACATGAAACACTCATTCCTCATATGCATTTCTACTGTAACTCCAAGTAATAGTCTCTGAGAACTATTCATTCAATTTAATTCCACAATACTTAGTGTTAAGTGGCCACCTAGTCAATAAGTCAAGTCAACCAAACATTTATTAAGATTTACTGTGTTTCATACACTGTGCTAAATATTAGCAGGGGATACAAAGAAAAACAAGAACAATCCATTATCTCAAGGACATCATATTATAACTGGAAGACAGAATGTAAGAAAAGTATGTACAAGATCATATATGT
>CM053581.1:524146174-524201616 GCA_028627135.1 Pseudochirops cupreus | reverse complement strand
ATCCAACTGGAACTTGAGATACACAGGCACTGCAGTTGGGAGATCCATCCTGCCCTACCAAAAAGTGACATAGGAGAGAATAGACTGGGGGAGGGGGGAAATACTGGGATGGCTGTTTTGGGGTGGTGGGCGGGGGAAAGACGGGGAGAAAAGATGTAACTCAAAAAAATTTAAGAAAGAATCTCATATTGAATGTAAAAAAATAAAAAAAATAAAAAAAATAAAAGAAGTTCTTACATTAACTATGTCTAAAAAAAAAAAAGAAAAAAAAAAGAAAAAAGAACCAAATTAAATACTGAAATATCAGAGGAACAACATTTCTGTTTGTAGGTGGCATGATGGTGTATAAAATAAAAATTTAAAAAGTTCTAGAAAATAATCAAATAAACTAATAAATTGCCTCAGCAAAGCAACAGGATACAAAAACAATTAAAATCATTTGAATTGATAAAAATAAAGTGAGAATAATAATAGAAGAAATACCATTGAATAACTAAAATGCAATAAGTGAAATTTTAACTATCAAGACAAACTATATTAATATATAACAACAATAAATAGTCTCCATAGAAAAAAAGGAAGACAAATAATTGGAGTTAAATTTACTGTTCATGGTTGGGTGCTAATATCGTTATATGGATATTAATATTACCTAAAGTACACATTTGATGTAGTAGCAATCAAATAACTGAGGGGATTCTTTTAAATAATTAGACAAAATTTCACAACAATTAATTTGTATGAGCAAAATACGTGGAATCTTGAAGCAAATCATAGGAAAAAATAACAAATTACAAGAGTAAATGATTATTAATTCTCAAAATAGATTAAAAAGTAAACAGGGTACTTTCATAAAATATAAAAAAAAGGTGAGTGGAAATGACTAGATAAATATGACATGAAGGAAATATGTAAATACACACATATAAACATACATATACGTATATGCACAGACATGCACCCCCCCACACGCATACAACAAGAACATAAACTACTTTGGGGATGGGCTCCATTTTGTTTTTTATAGGAATTACTTGGAAAACTGAAAAGCAATTTAGAAGAAATCTGGTCTACAATAACACCTTAAAGCATACATAATAAAATGCTCCAAATGGATTCACAACCTGAATATAAAAATAGCATACCATAAAAAAAAGGAATAGAATCAAAATTTCTGTCACTTTTATAGAATTATTTTTTGTAGTACAGGCATTAAGTTCTTGAAAAACCTCTCACTACTAGAGAGAGAACAATTTAAGCAAATAAGAGATTAATTAAATCATAAAAGATAATATGTCCAAATTTGACTAGATAAGTTCGTAAAGTATTTTGAACAAATCAATAAAGACAGAATTATGTGAGATACAGTGGAGGGGGAAAATGTTTGCCGGGAATATTAATGATAAAAGTCAGAATTGAAACAAATAGAAAATACCAAGACTCATATCCCCACATAGATGTTTTCAATAGATAGGAACACAGAGTTTTCTAACAAGGAATTAAAAGTTATTACATAAAAAAAAATGCTCTAAATCGCTAACAGTCAGAACAATGAAAATAAAAGCAATGCCAAGTTTTGACCTCACATCATGCTTATTGGAGAAGATGACAAAAGATGCGAACAATGTCAGAGGAGTAACAGAAAGACAAGTTCACTTATACCCTGTGTCTTTAAGTATGAAATGTTACTTCTATTCTAATTTCAGTTTGAATTTATGCAATAAATATTTAAAATATACATATTTTGACCCCTAAATCCCACCACTAGGTATATATCCCAAGTGAATCAAAGGCAGAAATAAGGATTTTAGAATTTGCAAAATTCATGTCAGTAATCATGAAAAGAACCATTATCTGGGGAATGATTAAAAACAAAACTTCATATATAAATTTAATGTAATATTGTATTATTCATTAAGAAATCATGAATAAGGAACTCATGAAAACTTGGGAAGATTAATATGAACTGATGCAAAGTGGAAACAGAGGCAAAAGAACAAGATACATCTAGACTAACAACTTAAATGAAAAAGTGACTAAAAACATGTCAAACCCTCCATAGCTAAAAAAGCAAAACAAAACAAAAATAAACCAACTCAATGGTCTAAGAGAATAGTTAATTAAACATGCCTTTTTTTTACATCAATAATATTATGTGTGTGTATGTTTATGCAGATATGGTTGTCATATTGAATATTTTTGTCAGTAATTTTCTTCCTCAGAAGAGAAAGTTTGATGTGTGAGTGTGTGGGGGGTGGAGGCTATGAAATTACTGATGTGAAAATAAAATGAAATCAATGAAAGAGTTTTTTTTGTGTGTGAAAGTGTTTAAGTCAGCTAAGCTCTGACTTATTCATAAATTATTAATATAGAAAATGGGTAATGGATTAAATATGGATTATATTATCAATTACCAACATGTCCTATATTATGAATTCAAAAGAAATTCAAATGATGTCAACAATTGTAGGTTGGTAAGTTAGAAAAGTAGTAAAGAATTACTGACCCTGGAGTTGTGAGCTATTAGGCCGCAAATCTCAACTTTTAGACAGATTGATAATGACTATGGACAAAGCACTTACCCTATTTCCTTGTCTCTAAAATGAATATAAAGGTAATACCAACCTGACAGAATTCCATAATGCATGTAAATAACTGCAATGAAGATGGTATTTAAATATCAGCTATTATTAGTCACAGTGGGGATAGTGTTAGAGTAAAAATAGATAAAATATTGTTTATTATTTTCCAAAGACCGAGGACATCCTTACTGCTTCTCCATTGTGATAGAATATCACCAAACCATGTACTATGCAAACACATGGGCACATGTGTGTATAATACTTATTAACATTATTGATAAGCCATCTTTTCCAGGGCCTAGATCATTATACCTGGAATCATGAGGACTTGGTTTTAAAACCAACTTCTGACACTCCCTAGTTATGTCATAGAATAAGGATAGGAACTAGAATTGTTTCGTTTGTTCAGGGAACTCACAGATGAGGAAGATCTCTTTTGTAGTGGATAACAGAACATTCTCTACAAGTTAGTATAGTGAAGAAGTGCCCATAGCATTTAGAGATTGATTTACCCTTTATCACAAAGTCACTCCTTTTTGGTAAGCATTGTTTGAACCATACCTGATGAAAAGAACTCTGCAAATTGAGGGAAACTGAACTATTTCTCTAGAGAAGTGGTTCTCAACCTGTGGGCTACAACCCTTTGGGGTCAAATGACCATTTCACAGGGGTCACAGGGGTCACCTAAGATCATTGGAAAACACATATTTCTGATGGTCTTAGGAACCGAGACACCTCTCCTCTATCCGTCTACAGGCGGGTCTACCCACATGCAGATACACCCACATATGAGTATTAAAGGGTCATGGCATTAGGAAGGTTGAGAACTGCTGTTCTAGAGAATCAAGACAGCCCTTTGTAAAGGCATGTATCTTGAGGTCCAGGTGATGGTGTACAAGGGAAAGAACAAGAAATAACCAGCCATGACTATGTCCAACAGGAAGACAGGAAACCAGATCACAGAAACCACCAGAGCAGACTCCTTCACCTTCCTAGGGTAGCATTTAATTTTTACAGACAATGGCTTCTAGGATGTTGGATGGTTGATCAGGGAAGTTAGGTGCATAAAAACATAATTGTTGATTATCAGTAGAAAGCTTTAACCCTGAGATGGGAAAGTCCCAAGTTTATAGCTCAGGAAATGTTAAGCACTCTTTATGTTAATTAGAAGATATGACTGGTAAAAAGAGACCAATTGGGCAAACATAGCTGATTCATCCTTAGTTAAGAGGATGAAATGGTCCCATGATCAGAACAACATGGCATCATCATCCCCAATGTCTATGGTGATAATAGATTCATTCTCCAATCTTTGTTTTTTCTTGGGCTAATGTTCCACCTTAAATAAAACAAACAAACAAAAAGTACTTTATGATGAGTAAGGCTTCAGAAAAATTCCTCCATTGGATCTGACCCCAATGGAGACAGCCTTTGATCCAGTCTCTTTTCCAGGCCCCAAACCACCTGACTATCCCCTTAACAACTACCAAGAATCAGAATAGATGAAGATCTTTTTTCTGCTTTATTACCTCAAGACTCTTTGAAATGATAGCCATGCAGCCTAAAATATAGTCCACACTGGGAGAATTTGTTAGGACCCAGAATCTTCTGGGGATTTTCATCTCATGGTTCCCAAACTTGACTAAGCAGGCTGGATTTTACATTTTCATTATGTTGACTTACCACCCCTTGCCTCTCACATGGGTCTGCACTGGATATGAAGCTTTTGCCACAATGTCCTCAACTGACCAAGTCAACATCAGGTTATCAGTATAGAAGAATATACTGAAACCCTAAAGAATGTAGGTGTCTTTTAGTTCCCTGTTTACCATAACATGGCAGGATGAGGCACGATTCAAGTAGGCTTGGGGAAGGACATTGAAAGTATGCTGGACTATTTCCTAGATTAAATAAACTGTTTCTGACTAGTTAGACCCAGAAGGAAAAAAAAATGATGAGTCAGTGACCCCATAGCACCTACCCTGGGCCTTGAATGCCTGGGTTCTCTGGTTCACAACATGGATGCAGTCAGGAGGACCTGTAGTGGAGCATATAACTATTTTCAGCTCCCTTAGTCTATAAGGTACCAGGTGTCAGGTACCATATGCCTTTCTCACAAGCAACATAGATCTGTTGCAAGGAGAAATGGCATAATGAAATATTCCACTTTCTTTCATCTCCATTACTGAAGAATAAAATTCTTTCTTCCCCTTATGGGCCCAGTACTGTCCTGTGCTAACCACATGGGATGGTTTGGGAAAATCCAAGGATTTCCATTTGGCCTTCCTCATAATAACCTGCATAGATAGTGCTGAAAAAATTTGAACTTTTACTAACCTCCAGTTCCTGCTATATATCCTCCCACACCATGTTCTGCCCTCTGTAACCTCCTCTTGATGTCCCATTTATTGATGGGGCCTAACAGGCTATCTTATCCTAGGGGTGGACAGAAGAGTCCCGACTCCTCTAGTGATGAATTTTGCTTTTCAGTTTTACTAGGACTCCCATACATCAATTGCTTTCTTATTAACCCATGTTTCAAAACACACACTTAAATGTCCCTCTGGAAGTAGAGTCATTGCCCTCTGCCTACTTGGTAGTGTAATAGTCTCTGTGACTCCTTTTCCCATTCACAGAGCACATATTAACACTGACAGCAGCATTTTTCTAAGCCACAGGTGTCCATCCTGTTTCAACTTCAAACTGTTGATCAGTTCACCCCTTTATAGTTCTGAGATAGTAGAGATCCATGGCAGCAGGGGTGGGGGTCGAGGGAGTTCCACCCAGAAAGTAGAAACTAAAAGGCACTAAGTCAAGGTGTCCATAGGATTTAGTAGGCCATGTGGGGTTGGGGGAGTGGATTGTACATAGATTCAACATATATAAAATTCATTCCCTTTTAAGGACTTCATTCCCTTCCTTGTGAATTTTCATCAGAGAGTTGGCTGTGCTAGGAATGCATCGTTATGGGGTCAGATCAAATAAATCCCCATCCTAGCCACTTAAAAAGGAACTGATGATGGCCATCATCCAGAAACTCTAATTATTTTAGTAGACTCTGTAATATCAAGTCCCCAAAGAGCTTCACAAACCTATGAAACTCAGCTATAAGACTGTCTCAGCAAAGGCTCCATTAGATTCTGCCTTCAGGAGTCATTGCCCCAACACAGGGGTGGGGAACCTGCAGCCTCGAGACCGCATGTAGCTCTCTAGGTCCTCAAGTGCAGCCCTCTGACTGAACTCAAGTGTCATACTTGAGGACCTAGAGGATCATATGTGGCCTCGAGGCCACAGGTTCTCCACCCCTGCCCCCATGATTCATCAAGTTTGTGTTTAAATTTCTCGTGCAACCTGTCCAGTTGGTGGTGGTGAAGTCCTACTCATCTCTTACTCCCTCACTGAAGGACATTATCTTCTTCCCAAGAGGAACAACATGATATATCTGGAACTAATCTTTTTTTTTTTTTAACCATTGGTAGGGATTTCCAAAATTTCAGTCTTGTTTTATTTTTCCCCCCCAAAGTATCATGTTTTCAGTTTTACAAAGTGTTTTCCTCATCACAACTTGTGAATTAGGCAGTGCATTAGTGCTATTTTATTTATTTATTTTTCCATTTAAATATGTATTAAAGTTATTGTGGGTCAGTGAGGTGGAGGGGTGAATAGAGCACCAGCGCTGGAATCAGGAGGATGTAAGTTCAAATCTAGCCTCAGACATTTAACACTTAATAGCTGTGTGACCTTGGGCAATCCGCTTACCCCCAATTGCCCTGCCTTCTTCCCTCCAAAAAGACAAAAACAAAACAAAACAAAAAAAAACTTACTGTGTTACTTTCTCCCTCCCTCCTTTTTTCCCTTGTCTTTTCCCCCACCTAAGAGATTACTATCATTACACAAAAATAGGTTTGTATATGTAAAATCAGTGTGTGTGTGTGTGTGTGTGTGTGTGTGTGTGTGTGTGTGTACATTCATCAATTCTTTCTCTGGATGCAGACCATGTTTCCTTCATAGGTCCTTTGTTGTTAATTTGGGGTACTTATACTAGTTAAAATGTTTAGTCATTCGCATTTTCCTGTCTCATGACACTAATGTCAGTGGGATACAGATAAAACTCATTGTACGATCTCTATCTCCCATTATATAAAACACCTCTTACATCAAGAAAGTATTCTTCACTGGAACTCCTTCCTCAAACTGGTCTGAGTGCTTTCCTTTGGTTTCCCCTTGTTTCAATTGCTATGTCATTTCTTCTATTCTCCTTTAGCTAGTGGTATGCTGGAGGCCCTTGAACTGCCTTGTGAAAGCTGCTTGTTAAATTTTCAGTTCTGAACCTTAGAAAACAGCAAACACTACAAATTGAGACTTGCCAGACTGTTATGTTGATTGACTAGACTCAAGAGAGTGATGGAGAAGAGGTTAATAATACACTTGAAACTTGATTGTATTTTTCATCTGTTCTCCTACCCAGAGAGTTGGTTGTTATGTATTTACCAGCACACCACTTCTTATATTCCTTGAGAGTTGCCTGGGCCACTGAAAGGTTAAATTTGCATATAGTTACACAGCCAAAATATATTAGAGACAGGTCTCCCTTGCAGTGATGCAGTGACCCATCTCTTCTGTCACCTCTTAAGTAAATTTCATGATACCTATTCTGGGCATACTTTCTTTTTGTTTGTATGTATTGGCTCCACAGACATAGATACTTTGGTAAGGACTCTGACATTTGGCTATATAAATATCAAAGAAGAATCAAGGCTTAGAGTCTTTGTAACCAAAGAATTCTTACAACTTGTGATGGATTAGATGTGAGACATGGAGAAGAAATGAGAACCATAGGTTTCAATATATATATATATGTGTGTGAGAGAGAGAGAGAGAGAGAGAGAGAGAGAGCATATGTGTATACATATATATTCATAACTATTTAAATTTAACTGGCTTCCTTAATCATGATTTATATTTTGACTCACTTAAGTACATTATTCTGATAAAAGTTCCACAGGTAACACTGAACTGTCAAAGGGATCCATATCATTCCCCCCAAAAGGATAAGAAGCCCTGAATTACAGTGAAAGAAAAATTACAAATGGCTAACTATTGGGACATACCATATTTTACATGTCAACAGAAAATTCCAAGAGACATGACATTGAATATGAGGGGGTTAGGGTTGAATTGAAGGCAGGATGTCACTAGACGTGCAGGTTTGGGACAACTTGGTACACATGTGGTTGTCACTGAAAGCATGAAAACAGATAAACCTTGCTGCACTTTGCATAGATCTTCAGAGTTAAGCCTTTAGAGACAGTGACACTCTAATAATAGGATAAAAGAAGAGAAGACCTTATTGCCTCTTTTACTATATTCAAGTATTTCTGTTTATATCTCTTAAAAATAGAACAAAAAAGTAACAGAACTCTCAAAAAAGAAAAGCACATTGTAGACTATCATGCTCCCTGGAGCTAAAGAGCCTTCCAAGACACCAGTCTAAACTAGCTGTTACATAGGTCACAAATCTGATATTTGTGTATTGCTGGGGGGATGGTGGTCAGGATATGAAGGCCACTGAGGAAAGGGGCTCTGAAACAGTACTTGACATCCAAGCAATAAGTTAGAAATGTCAATTGACGCTTGAGGTAAACATTTATTTTTCAGGGCAAATGTTACAGCTGGTAGTTTTTCATGGCAAAGTGTCATTCAAATATACCTCCAAAGGACAGCAGTAAATCTTGAAAAGTACTTTCATTAATAACACATATTTTTTGTTTAAATATAAAGTCATTTAATCTACTAACTCATTGCGATCTTCAAAACACAGAGTACACAAACTCTTTCCTTTAGAATAAAAAAATGCTTCTTGTGTCTCAGATTCTTTATTAATACTAACATCTACAAATCTAGAATAAATTAATTTTGGCTTACTCAGTCACACTTGGTAAAAAGATCATAAAATAGTACCATCCTTATATGGGAAGTTGTCCTTGACAACAAATTCAATATTAGTCTTCAGAATGCACATTCTTACCTGCACACATGTGCGTGCACACACACACATGCACACACACACACACACACACTTCATTCTTGGAAATCAGAGTTAGCATACAACTTCCTTTACTTTCTTTTTACTAGGTGCATCACTATACCTTTAGATTCTTATGAGTTAGATTGACGAGAGGATTTTTTTTTCTTTACTAAGTAACTATGTTAAGGGGCTGTTATTTCATAGTAAAGACAGGTGATAATTGAGTATTTCTTATGTGACAGGCATTGTGGTAAATCTGGGGCATACAAAGAAAAAAAAGATCCTGTGAATATTCCAGTAAAGTAGATAGAATATTTATGTCTTGGTATTTTATTAGCACTGCTGTATAGTGGAGGAAGAGCAGGCCTTGGAGGTAGAAAAGACTGAATTTGAGTCTAGTCTGATGGACTGATTGTGTTACTTTGGACAAGTCACTTAAACTGTCAGTGCACCAGATCAACTCTCTGGGACTTCAAGTGGCAGAGAAGATGCTGCCCCGCAATGCTAAGGTTTAGTCCTTTTCTATTCGTATAACAACAAGTCAAATATTTCACTATGATAAACTCATATACATGAACACACGTAAGTGCACACACACATACACACACATTTTTTAAGAGTTTTCTTAAAACTACATTTAGACATCTAAGGCTGACATGTTTTGATCATAAAAATATGTCATATTATTTTATAATAACTTTAATGTGCATATATTTTGCCACCTCAAATAATTTAAGAAAGCAAAGTATTTCATATAAAGACTAGTACAATATTTGGGCTACTCTAGTAGGTACTCTGTAAATAGTTAGGGAACTGAATGAATTTGTGAAGTCCCAGATTCTACATGATAGAGATCAAAGTGTTCTTAATGATCTCCAGATGTTAGCATTTTTAATTACAAAATGAAGATCTATCTCACATGATCACAAGGCCCGCTTTTGATACTAACCTTATCAAAAGCAGTCTTATGATCACGTGAGGTAGATCTTCATGCATATAAGGATACTAACCTTATATGACTCTTTGACCCCTAACTAGAAACAATAGGCAAAATGTTCACAGGAGCAAAATTTTGTCATATATACGTGCACTGACTATGTCTGTGATTTATAATATATGTAAAATAAAGAGTTTTGTTAAAATATTTAGAGTTATTCAAAAGTGGAATGCATAGCTAAAGAAGGAGTGAAATTTCTGATACGAGTAATCTTCAAGTAGAGATTGGATTGTCAACTTATATTTTAAAGCAGATTCATGCTTAAGATATAAGTTGGACTATATGACCTCTAAGTTCATTAATAAATTTCTATGATAATTTTTGTTCTTCAAAACCATAACATTTTTGATATTATAAACATTAAAGAGAAAGCTATATTAATGCCTTCATTCACAGCATATTTGTCATTTTCAAGCCATTTCAGACATATGATCAGGTTCACAGAGTTTCTCTAGGAAAAAGGTTGAGATAATACCATGAAGCTCCACCATTTGAGTACAGGTTTGGAATGAAAAGTATTGTCACAGATCAAGTAAACTATTCAAGGATGTGAGTTAAAAGAAATAAATAGCCATAACATTCTAGTTTCTTAATTTCTTGTTCACTGATTCTACCACCATCTTTCCAAATTGATACACTGAATTAAAAAGAAACACAAAATGCTATATTGCAATGAGTAGAGTATTAATAGTACAAGGTATTGTTGAACAAGAAAACAATTAAGAATTAACAGAAAAGTGATTATCTATAGGGAGGAAAACATCTGCATTCCAGGTTTACACCATTTTGAGAGTTATCTCTTTTTTGTCTGAAAAAAGTTTGGTATGATTATGTACCGAATTACTTAATTGTTTCCAATGGCAAACATTGTGCTCTTAAAAAGTTTGCTTTTCTCAGGGATATCCCACCACACTACAATTCACAAAAAAATAAATTAAGAAGCATTCCTTTGAGACATGAAGACAGAGCCTCTTTGAGGATTATCAATTTATGATTCAATATATGATAGTTAGCAAAGTATTCGATATTCTTATTTCTTTCCGTCACCCTTAGGAAATATACACATAGGGTAATTGACTCAGTCTCTGACATTTGAGACACATATAGAAAGTTATGAAGTAATAGATTGTGACAGCAACTTTTCATCATAAAATTATATTCTAGCTTTAATCATTAAAGAAATATTAATCCAACCTTCTAAAACTTCTATGGTCATGCAAAATAAGTGATGTTAAATTGTGTCTAAAAATTGTCAGAGCAATCAATGAGTGGAAGAAAATGAGTCGAAGTATTTATTTGTAGGCACGGTGACAGACCTAGAGGTTGACTGAATGTTTAATTTTTTTATCAGGTATGCTGCCATATTCCATAACTCTCTTCATTTTAACAGTAAAACAGATTTGTGATCTTATTGATTCAGTGGCTCTGGAACACCAATAATGCAGATTATAATTCATTCATGCCAACAAATCCTATGTGACTTCCACCTATGCCCTCCCCAAATCTTGCCACAGAAAGTGTATCCAATATGGTGGAAGCATTCCTCATTACTTCCAAAACCAAGAATGTTCCAGTGGAGCTCTCTAGCCATCTACCTGTCATTCATCATTCTCCCCATATGACCAGACCATCTTCTCTTTCTGCCACATCTTTGATAGCATCCTTTACTCTTGTTCTTCAGAGTTCCGGGTTGGTCATCACACTCAGCATTCTCCTTTCCATTGCCCTCTAGGTAATGCTCATCTTTAGTTATTCAGAGTCAATGCTGTTCCAGGTTTCACAGTCCCACAACAAAAGCAGGAAGATATGTATATTGAAAATATGGACCTTTGTTGTTAGGGGATGTTTTTGATCAGTTAAGAGCTTTGCAATTCCTTCCCCTAAAAAAATCTAGCCTGTTTTCTCCTCCTTTTCACCTCAGGACCCAGCCAAATGTTCATCTGTATTTTCTATCTCAGCTATGCATGCTGTTGAACTAGCTCTCTAGAATTTCCATTCAACTTCATGTTGAAAGCTGGACACGAAGCAAGCTTCATCCATTTGGACTTTTCTCTTTGGGTGGAGATGTCAAGGTAATTTCAGTGATTACAAATATCTTCCAGGAGATTCTGGAGGCATTCCAGGAGGTAATGTCTTGGGGTTTGATGCAATCAACACTATGTCACTGATAAACAAGACTTTTTGAGAGTACCTTGCAATCCACAAGAAATTCCTTCTCATCTTAAACTCCCCTAACTGAATCTCTTCCATCACACTGATATGTACTCTGGGTAATTATACATCTCCCTGTTTCATGCCTCACATAATGTTTCTTATCAGAAGGTCACTGGATAACGTTATTTCTGTTGTCACATCTTCCAGAAATCCTTTAATTACCTTAATGATGTGAGATACTGCTATAAAAGGGTCTGCAAGAGAATGTTGTATTTTTCTCCTGAGTGTAGTTTTTTAAAATAATTAAGCATTAAATAAAATGAGATCTTATATTCTGATCACTACATTGATTGTGAAATGGTAGAGATGTGTTTTACCATTGAATACATTTTTCAAAGCCTGAATTTTCCTACTTTTCCCTTTTTCAAACACAACTTCAATATGTGTCTAGATAACCACCAAAAAGGTTTTATATAGAGGCAAGAATAAACATATCATTCAACATTTGCCTATGTTTTCTGACACATTCTTTGGGAAGCCATAAGGTCTGGTACTTTCCTCACGCCTTTTCCACTTTCACTGCTTTCAGAAACCTTGTAAATGATTCCCTCCATACCATCATAAGTTTATCACCTCCAACACAAATATTCTAAATTTATACTTGATCCAACCAGTGTGCTTTTTCTTTCTTCTCTTTACTGTCATAGATGTTTTCATTCTATTAGAGTATTCGTAGTCAGCACTAGAATTTATGTAGTCTTTTAAAGTTTACACACATTAAGTGACTTTAAATATATTATCTCATTTTATCTGTATAACAACTCTGGGACATCGGTGTTGTTATTATTGTAGTACTTTTTTATTCTTAAATTCTTAAACATGAGGAAAATGTGGCAGATGAAGGTTAAGTGACCTGCCCAAGGTCATACAGTTACCTCTGCTATATAAATCAAGGACTTATCCTAGGAACATAGTATGTTCACTGGAGATGTGGTGGGAGAAATGTTATGCCTGCATTTTATTTTACCAAACGAAATAATTTAACAACGTAGGTAGCAAAGAATAGATACGGTAACATCTTTACTCATCTGAACCTTTCAATCAATTGTATGATGATGAGGTCTGCTAGAGAAAATGATTTTTAAACATTAACCATTCTCCATATCATACTTTATTTAAAATTCTCTATTAGATTATTATGATCCTCACAAAGATATGATAGAAATGACAAAGGAAGGCTGAGAGTTGATAGGTAAGGTAATATAGTAGATAGAGCACTGAATGTGGAGTTAGGGAGTCATGATTTCAGATTTCACCTTAGACATTTACTATGCATATGACTGAGTAATTCACTTAACTTCTGTTTATCTGAGTTTTCTTATTTATAAAATGAAGATATAACAGCGTCTGCTTCTGAAGGTTGTTATAAGGTTAAAATGAGATAATGTTCACAAAGCACTTTGCAAACCCTAGAACACTGTATAAAGCATCAGGATCAAATGAGTATGAATGTGAGTATGTATGTGTGTGTGAGTGTATTGTGTGTGTGAGTGTATTCACATGTATATGTATATATATACATATATACACATGTATATATATATACATATATACACATGTATATATTTTTGAAAGTCTTACAAAGCTACATTCTAATTATTAATGATAATAATAATTTTTGAGAACATCGTTTCTCAATGCCATCAGAAATGAAATGCCTCCAGAACAGATTTCCTTCTTTTATATTCTGCTCCATACACTCTTCTCTTTTTTCTTCTTTCATACCATTCATTTCCACTTCTTTATATAACACAGTATATGATTGGAGCTCACATGCGGCAGTTCCATATCATTAATGAAGAAAATCATCATTAAGGAAACATTGATATATCTGCTCCATATTATAAATATCTATTTTACTCTTTTGGGTCTTATGTTCAATTGCTCTTGAGATGATCTAGCTTATCTGGGTCTCACACCAAGTTTTCTTCAAATGTGTTTCCCCCCCCATTGTTCCTCAATGCTTTATGAGGTCATACTGCTTGTAGTCATTCACTATCCTCCTCTGTAAAGGTTTTACAACAGTGGTTCTCAACTTGTGGGTGACCCCTTTCACAGGGGTCACCTAAGACCATCGGAAAACACATATTTCCAATGGTCTTAGGAACCGAGACTCTGCTCCTCTATCCATCTCCAGGCGGGTCCACCCACATGCAGATACGTCCACATAAGAGTATTAAAGTTTCATGGCATTAGGAAGGTTGAGAATCACTGTTTTACAATGACATTTGTGTTTTATAACAGTGTTGTCCTTGCCTGTTATGACTTGTCTTGATGAGGGTCGTGTATACTCTAGCTGTGGTGGTTTCTAGCTTCCTTTGACTTCCTTAAGAAGATGACTGTTTACATCTGTTAGATTTTACTTGGAAATAGTAATTGCCATAGAGAAACAGAATCATTTGTTAGATTCTCTTCAGAATTAGATTTTATTTGGATTGTAATTGTCATGAAATCATAGGATCATAGCAAAAAGCAATCTATGCTATGATCCTATGACTTTATGGTAATTACTATTTCCAATTACTATAATTGTAGATATGACAATTACTATATTGTGCCCCTAAAAGGGACTTTAGAAATCATCTAAACACATCCTTGTATAGACAGAGAAACCAGATACCAAGAGAGCTGAATTAACTAGCCATACATAGCTCATACATCAGGTAAGTAACAAAGTCAATATTTTAACCCAGCTCCTCTTCAAATTCAGCAATCTTAGTAATGTACTGCATGTTGATCTTCTACTCATTTCATGTCTTTTTAGACCAAGTAGTTAGTTCACATAGGTAATGCTAGAGGTATTATAATTGAATACAACATTTCCATCCTTATCCTTTCTTTTCTAATAATTGCTTTTTATGATTCTTCTGGGGTGGACATGACTCAGGCCAGTGACCCAGTAGTTGACATTTAATACGGCAACAAAATGAGACATTTAAAGTTCATGCAACATTTAACAAAAGAAGATTAATCCTGCCACAGCAGGAGAAGGATGATCAACAATAATATAGGCATTGAGGATATTCCAAATTGATTCAGGTAAATAAAGGTCAATAGCTTGACTTGACCAGAAAAAAAAAAGATGAGAGAGATCCTTGAATGGCTTATGTCTGTATGATACTTAGGCAATGGGGAAGGCATATTAACAAACTGAGCCTTTACTAGGTGAGCAAAATGTTTAATGAAGGGTTCACTTCCTTTTAAGGAAAAAAAATACTAACTTGCATAAGTAAAGAGTTAGGATGTTGCTGCTACCGCAAATTGTTCTAAAAAGTTGATGCTACAACTGCACGTAGACAGTTTACTTGGAAATGATTCCCACAATGGTAATTACTCATTCCACTTCTGTTCCATATTTTATCATAAGCTTTTCCATCACATTTAAAGGAAGGCACTATCTTTTGTCATTCTTTGTTTCTTTAGCACTTAGCACGGTGCCTGACATATGAAGAACTTAAGAAAAGTTTATTGACTGCCTGACTGTTAAAATGCATTTTGTTCATATTTTGTTAAACTGTTCATTGCTTTTCATATGAAATCCTCATGCTTATGAGGTTATTTCTAATAAATAGTAAGATTTTTGTGAATGACACTTCCTGTTATATGAATGTGAAGAGTCCCACATGGCTGCTATATGGTTATATCTTTATTTTGCATGATGTTGGCAGTGTTTCTACTCACATTCCATCCCAATCATCATTTTCCCCTCTATTCTTATTGTTACTATGCCTTTTTAACCACCCTGACCTTGCTATATATCTGTCATTACTAAAGAAGCAGTCCCCTAGTGATTTTACCTAATGCCTGTGCTCTCCTGTTTGGTAAGTATATCTCATGATTCATGTGAGCCACAGCCATCTTCTTGCTATTCCCCCTCTTCTCAAACCCTTCAATTATTATCATCATTATTCCTTTTTCATCTGTCTTAAAAATTCTTATTAGACATGACCTATTACTCCAGTTAAAAAAAAGTTTAAAAGAAACTAATAATCTTTTGTTAGTTTTTAAGCAAGGGATTTTAATTTAAACAAAAATGTTTCATATGTACCAAGGTGGTCTTAAAGTGGGAAACTGAATCATGCAATGATTCCTTAGGTGTCCCTCTTCCTACTTTCAGCCCCAAGTTAAAATGGTAAATTAAAATGATGGTAAAGGCCAATAAATTTATTACAGTTGAAGAATCAGCCATCAAAACAACTTATTTTACCACTTTTAACTTAAAGACAAATGCTAAGTCAGGTGGCCATTCTTATTTTTAGATGCTCAGAACTGTGCCCTTTCCTATAAATGAAAGAGTTCTCAAAGTATTGTCCTTATAATGGCACCATGTCAATCCTTTATGCTTCAGTAAATGTAGCTATGACATTACCCAGACTTGCACTTAATCCTTCAATATCCAGACCCTATTGCTTACTTTCTAGGTTCTTCGCAAATGTCTTCAGTATATTGATTATGATAAAAACTCCCAAAAGTCAATATTTGTACCTTCATTTCATAGATGTAAAAACAGACCCAAGGGCTGTGTATAACTCAAGATCACAATTTAAGTAAGTGGTAAGCATTAGATTAAAAAAAATATAGTAATGGCTTTATATCATTATTTAGACAGCTGAATCAGATTAAACCTCAAGACACAGAAAGAGATAAGTGAAGTAAGTTTCTGGATGAAAAGTGCCAACTGAGTTAATTACTAATTAATATCAAAAAATAGCTTTTGAATACAATCTTGTTCTATTCCCAGCCAGGAGAAAAAAGAATATATATATACATATATATATATTATATATACATATATGCATGTATGTATATATACACACACACACACACACACACATATACAGAGAGAGAGAGAAAGAGAGAGAGATGACTCAATGGCAGAAGTTTAACAACTCTGACATATTTCTTTGTTAAGTAGCAGATAATTGATTCTTTGATTCTGTAGCAGATAACCCAATACTTTCTTATATTAAATATCATATTACAAAGAGAGGAAGAATTATGCTTTCCTTCCTTAGGGAACTTCACACATAATTTTTCTGTAACAATTTCTTCTCAACTTTTTTCATCTATCACTACTTGCTTTGCTCTATATAACTTGCAACAAGTATGAGCTTTAATGTAATTGTGTAAATAGAATTAGGCCAAGGTTAGGCAAAGTTGTGCATCTACCACTATCTTTGGGATATTGAACACCATCAAATATTCTCTTTTTTAAAATGTTTCATCAATTATGTTATGAAGATAGCTCCTGTATTATCTAGTTGTAGGAAGCTAGGGAAAACCATTAAATTTATTTTGGCTTCAGTTTTCTTATTTGAAAAATAAGAGCATTTGATTACATTATTTAGAGCTTTTCTATTCATACTGTTCTCCTTCATCTTCACATGTTCAATTACTTCCTATCCTTTAAAACCCAAGGTAATGCTACTTCCTCCATGAAACATTTCCCAACTTCTCTAGCTGATAAGAGCATTGACCATAATAATTTTAGACAAAAACAATCACTTTTTATAACTTAGATTAAATAATTCTCTAAAAATACTTCCAAATTTAAGACCTTACCACTTCTGTTTAATCTCACATAATAACTTTCTTAATAATTGACTAATGCACTTGTTATAGGTTACAGTAGAATATATAACTGCTATCATGCCTCTATTTGTCTGTAAATTCTTTAAGGGCAAAGACTGTTTAATCTAAACTATGTATCTCTCCCAGAGCTTGACATGGTCTTCTGCGCAAAGTATGCACTTAATAAAAGTTGATCGTTGCTTCACCTCATTTAGTCCTAGCATGCTAGAGTTATAGAAATTATATCATCACTATTGCTAAATGTCATTACCTTACGATAAAGTGTATGGCTACCTTAAGACAGGAAATGGGTGAGTGACATGAGACCCCAGATCTGGGTTTGCTGTAATTCAGCATTCAATCTCTCTGACACTTCAGAGAGGCATACTGATTTTACTGGCTGAACCCTAGCAAGTTCATGCGACAAATGATGGCCATCTCATGACAACAACAGGGGGAATAATACAAATTTATCATTGACAAGAATTTATTTTTAATGCCAAAGGTTGAGTAATCTTACAATTGCAACCCTGCTGGGATGGCAGACTTGCTTGACTGGGTGATCATTATAAAAGTGTTCTGGGCCGTAAAAGGAATTGCTAGTTTATTTTCTGATCATCCTTGACACAGTCAAGTAGGCCAAAGCACACTTTTCCCAGAGAAAGGCCAAGTACCTGGTTTTTGGTCCGAGAGAAATGGCCAAATGATCATCCTTTTATTAATAACCCAATGGCTTTATTAATAAAATTATTAAATCATCCAGAAACTGTATCTCTCAAACCTTTTTAAATGTTGCAGCTATGGCTAACTGCAAAGGGATCAGAATCTTTCACCCTAGATTCTGAACAAAGAGCTCCCTTCAATTAGGCCCATGAGGAAAGTTTCTGCACAAGGAGTATATCTATTAGAACTCTGTCCATGATCTTACTCTTCCTTTTACCAATAAGTAAATTTTATCTGGGTAAGCATGTATCTTTTTAAATGTCTGTTATTATTGTTTGTGTTGTAGCTTTTTTCTAATTTTAACTCTCACAGGAAAACCGATCCTCAGGTAAATGTGTCTACTTGAAAAAAAAAAGATCCTCTGAAGTAAGCTATATGGGGATGAGATAGAAAATCAGTGTACACACTAAAGGAACACCTGGGAAATTTGGGGTATTATAGATATTCCACCTACAAATCCAATTACTAGCAAGCCCCCAAAGTACTAGCAATACAATTCAAATTTCTTGCAGGACTGTGGTTTCAAAGAAGGACATCCAGTAGGCCAATATTTTGTGAGAGAATCTCTAAAGCTACAATCCTTGCTTTCAAGTTTTTGGGGGGTTATTGTAATTGTAAACATATAAATTAAGGAATGTGTGTGAGTGTGTGTGTGTGTGTGTGTGTGTGTGTGTGTGTGTGTGTGTGTTGTGTAAGGAGCTCCTTGAATAAAGGTATAGAGATGTGTAAGATTGCCCAAGAGGGCCTTCAGGTTCTATTCTTCTTGTTTTCTGTAAGAGGTGTGTCAAAAAGTTTCTCACTGTCTGGCAAAGTGGGAAACTAAATGAGATATTAAAGCAAGGAAAAAAAGTAGTTTTTGATCTCAACTTTTCACGTTCTGAGTCACTAAGGCTAGATTCTGTTTGTCCTGGTGTCCATTTGTATGAGGTTTTCTAAGATTAGCTTGTTAAGTGAGGGAACTACTTGAAGGAGGCTAGGAACAATCATTAAATTTATTTTGGCTTCAGTTTTCTTATTTGAAAAATAAGAGCACTAGATCACATTATTTAGAGCTTCTCTATTCACATGGTGAGACTCTCCCAGGAGTTAGTTTGGGAGGTGGAATCAGTGATTGGTCCTTTGGTGGGGCCTTAACTTGCAACTCCAAGCTGATCACATCTGAGACTAATCACCAACTGGCTCGGCTGCAGCAAACAAAGGTTGATTCTTAAGAGCAAGCCCATCTTCTCTAGTGAGGTTATTTAATGAGTTACTTAAATATACTTTAGGATGCCTAAATTAAATCTAGAGAACTGTCTTCACTTCTCCCCCCTTCCAGTATATCTGACATCAGGGCAATATGTTTATTTAAAACTGCAAAGATAAAGTGTGTTTTTGTTTGGGTATTTTGGTTTCTTTTTCTCTTTTAAAACACTATGATTAGGGCTTTTATATTGTAGCCTTAAATGCAATCACTTTAGGATTTGGGTAATTTGTTTAAAATGTATATTCACATTACAAGAGTTGTGATTTTTTTTTTTATAAGTAATGTTGGTGAAGGATGTAAGAGAACTACAGCTCTCTTTTTGTAAATTATTGAGTTAACTCTCCAGAATATAAAAGGTGAAGAGCAGTAGGACAAAAAGGAGGGTATGATTTTTAATTTGGAATACTGTTAAGTAGGCAATCAATCCCTTTGTAATCTATTAATGGGTTTAGGAGTAGCCAGAATGCCACTTAAGCTGCTACACATCTCCTAAAAGTTTTTGTAATCCCTAAAAACAGCTTAATGAATTTAATTTTTAAGGATTTGTCCCATAAACTTCTTCCTATATTAGGACTAGGATAAGACAGTGAAGGTTCCTGTCTTTTGAGGGGGAGAATGAAAGATTTGGAGCTCTTTCATCTCCTAGATAATACCTAAATTTTGCCATATACGGATTAATGAAGAGAATCACCTGGGTTGAAATTAATTCCATAGCTTGGGAAAGTAGGATTGTGGTAAGACATTGGTTTAATAATAATGTGTGAAGTCCGGCATGTGGCTGAAATGCAAAGGAAAGTTGGGTAGTCTGAGTAATGGGTTTGAAAGGTTTTAGAAAGAGAATTACAGGGTTGAGTGAAAATGCGGGAAGGTAGATAAAGTTTGAGGACAAATGGGGATTATACTCTGCATACAACAGGAGGGCAGTAGCAAGATTTAAACATGTTGAGAGGGTGTAAGAAGTTTGACTTTGTTTTAAGTAGAAAGACTGAGAATGGACATTTTGTAGCTTGCTTTGAAAATCAATAAACAAAGTTATAGAGGGGTAGGAGGAATCAAAATGGAGGATACCATGTGTTTGAAGCTCCTCTTGGTATTTACTGTGCCAGGCCTTTTCAATATTTTGCAGTGGGTTAACTGGAAATAGTGAATCCCATTATAGGAAATGTTTGAAATAAATAATCCTTGTGTAAAATGTAATGCTAAATAATTGAAATTATAAATTGAGGTTTTATATGAAAACATTTTGAATATAGATCTGGGTAATATTGAATTTATTCAGACTTTATTTGAAATGGAATTTATTATTTATTATCATTATACTATATCAGGAAACTTGTTAGTTGTGTGGTTTTAACCCAAATTAGAATTTCGACTGGGGGAAGTTTTTACATGCTTGGAATAAACATTCTTCTAACTCACTAATGGGTTTCCGACCTGTCAGTTATCCTCAGCCTGGTTTAGCCCATCTGCTGAGATGGTTTTACCTGGGTATGGCCACTGTTCATACTACAGCTTTTTGGAGCCATGGGTGAGAGTTGGGTGATAGGTAGACCCAAAAAGTGGACCCCGAGCTCTGAAAAGGGCTTGTCAAGCCCTCATATTGGAGGTGCAATGAATATCCCATATACCCCATAATATTGGAACTATTGCCTGGGTGACACTGTAATTTCTGTGCACATCTTCAGTGAAGTAAAATATCTATTCAAAAAATTGTAAAGGGGATGAGGATATATCACTTTCAACGGATATGTAGGTTTTGCCTCTATTGTAGGCATGATTAACTCTAATAAATACATTGGCGTAATAAGAAGCAGAATTGCTCAAGAATTTTAGAAAATACCAGATAATTTGAATACTACAAATTGATCATGTTGCTCATGTACCATGTCACTGAGTATAAAGGATTTAGAAGTTTATCCAGGAGATGGAAAGAAATATACTTCAATGATGTACAAACTTACCTGAATTTAATCCTGCTATATATCCTGCCTATATCAAGGTAAGATTTGGAAAACTGAACTGTTCTTCAAAGGTATGTGAAATGTATGGATTCATGATGAAGAATTAAAGAATTTTCTTATGAATCTTGGGAATTTAGTGCAAATTAAGTAAAACTAGTGATTGTACAGGCTATATTGCATGATAAAATTTTTAATGCAAAAATTACAGATCAACAAATCATATTATGACAATAATGTTTATGTAGTCAAAAAACAAAGTCAAATACCTGCTTGTATGTTGTAATTTCAGGTTCACTGTGAGTTCCCCCTTGCATCCTCTACCTACTTTCTGAGTAGTGCCATGTCTCTGTTAGAAGACTGTAGCAGCAAGTACCCGAGCATACCAAGGATGGCTGCTAAAACAAGTTCTTTGATCTGCCTTTCTAAAGGAAAGCAGCTCAAAAATGTGTTAACCATCTTACTTTAATCAAACACATATAATTTACCTAATTTAGGGGAAAAAGTCAGCACCCTGAATTTCAGAGAATAATAATAGAAGTTACAAGCAGACAAAAAATGCAGATAGAGAAAACAACACAATTCAGCAGACAAACAGATAGCGTTTCTAGCTGTCTGACTATTACATACACACATAGTTAGTTAGCAGAGAAAGAAGAAATGACATCAGGGTTTTCAAAGCCAGGGTTTTCAATGGCTGCCCAGAGTCTCATCTGGCCTAATCACACAACACTTCCCATGAGTGAGCCCCAAAGCAAAACCTTGCCTCAGAGATATATAGCCTTCTCTAGGGTCAGAGAACATCACAGTCCTCATGACCCACTGCCCAATCACAAAGTAACAAGCTGTGGGCATTACAGAAAAAACAAGTCTGCTACCACAGGCTTCATGTGACCCCATGCCACCTATTAAAGTGCAGAGTATATTTTCAAATCAGGAAGGTCCTCAAATTCACTTAAGTCTATCAAGGGGCAGGGAAGATCTTCAACTTCCCTTTACTATTACAGAGACACAGCATTCTCATTTCAAAAAAGGAAAAAAAAAGTTATGAGGTACCTATTATGCCACTTTAGGTAATCAGGATACAGAAAGATACAATGAGACACAATTCTCTTATCTTTTCCAGTGAGTTAAAATACAATGGAGAGATAGACAACATCATCTATCAAAAGCTGAAAAACACAAAGAAGACTTTTAGAGTTCCCTATGACATTATTTTCTGTGATTGCAAATAAACTTTAAAGCACATGTGCTCCTGCAAGAGGAACTTAAATTGATTTAATTTCATACCAAAGTGAAAATGACTGATATAGATTTCTTTTATAAGAGAAGATTTGGGGAAGCATGGAATGGATCACAAAAACAAAAACAAAACCACCAACAAACAAACAAAAAGCCAAACCAACAAGCAAACAAACAAACAAACGAAGAGTTCCTATAAAAGAACAGAAAGGAACATTTTAGAAATTGTGAAAAGTGGATGTGGGGGATGGGAGAGGGAAGAAGATTAAGGATAATAAGGGAAAAACTTGCTTTCTTCACAATTTGGGCTAGGTTGTTTCTATAAAACCTTAAAACAAGCTGGGAGGTACATGCAATATCAAATATAGTCCAACCCCTTCCCCAACATCTCTACAACATCTCTCTCAAGTATTCATAAACCTCTACTGATCGTCATAAGAGATAGAGAACTGACTACCTTCTACAAATGACTTGTCTGATTTTTGAACAATTCTAATTCCTCTAAAAATATTTCTAAAAAATAAAAGGTACAAAAGCACCAAAATCTCTCATCACTTTAAGACCCCAAGGCTTGCAGTCATGGCAGCTCCAAATTATGTTTTCTTAATTTCTTTTAGTTCTACTAAAGAAAAAAATCAAGTGATTAATTCTCGTCTTTATCTCTTTTCTACATACTAAATATCTGAATCCCTTAATCTTTCAGCCAATGTGCCATTTTCTAAACCCTACCATTATGAGATTACTGAAATAATTTTACAAAAATGAAAACTGCTTTGGACTTTTCAGAGAAAGCCACTCACAGCTGATAGCTAATGGATTTAAGACTAACAACTTCACTTAACTGTTCTAATGATGGAGTTAATTTCTTGATATTTTGCTCATTATTTTCCATTATAAGGCTTATCCTAAAGCATAAAGAGATTTTTCTTCTTGAATTATAATAAGTGGGAAAGTTTTGGAATAGAGATTTTTTTTGATAATGAATATCATAGAATTCCAACTATCTAGAGATTTTGCTTAATTTCTATTTTTATTTTACCATCTGAAAAAAATCTGTGGTTTTCCTAGGTTGGGTAATACCTTCATTGCAATGGACCAAAATGGAGTAAAATATATTTTTTATTCAAATAAACACTTTTTGAGATGATATCAAGTCCACAAATCCTTATTAGACACTTACTATGTGCCAGGCACTAGGGGTGAGGGGTGAGATAATGCTAAAAAATAGTCCCTACTCTCAAAAGGAGGCTCAAGATGGCAATAACATACACACTAAATTCAGTATTTTACCCTACAGGAGAGTATCAGGTAAGGGATAAGAGAGGGGATGATAGAAGGGAGGGCAGATTGGGTGGGAGGGCAGTTAGAAGCACACACTTTTGAAAAAGAACAGGGTCAAAGTAGGGAACAGAACAAGTGGGGGGGGTGATAGGATGGAGGGAAATATGATCAGTCTTTCACAATATATCCACAATGGAAATGTTTTGCATAACTACACGTGTACAACCTATATTGAATTGCTTATCTTCTCAGTAAGGGTGGGTGATGAGTGAAGAAGGAAAAGTATCTGGAATTCAAAATTCAAATTAAAATCAAATGTTTAAAAATTGTTGTTATTATTATTTTTTACATGGAATTGGGAAATAAGATATACAGGCACTGGGATATGAAGATCCATCTTGCCCTACTGGAAAGTAGGAGGGGGGATGGAGGAGGATATAGGAGAGAACAGATTGGGAGAGGAGGTATTCAATGGGATTGCTGTTTTGGGGTGGTGGGTAGGGGAAAGAGGGGGAGAAAATTTATAACTCAAAATCTTGTGGAAATGAATGGTGTAAACTTAAAATAAACATAAAATTTAATTTTTAAAATGTTTATAGCAATGAATGGATATATATGTATACATATGCATATACATATATACATATATATACATACATACATACATACATATATATGTGTATGTGTGTATATATATATATATATATATGTCTATATATAACTTGATGTGTATTTATTTTCATTGACCGACTTTACAGCAGTGGACTTGGGAACTTTGCCTTTCAATTATTTGACAGATATTATGTTATAATATATATTATAACATAATATTATATTATGTTATTTGAACAAGTTAGTTATTACATCCAAACTGAGCTTCATGATTTATTTTAGACTGATGGATGGATGGATAGATAGATATAGATATATGTGTATGTGTATATGTACATATATGTATAAATATATTTATATATGTGTGTGTGTGTTCTGCAGTTTCTTTCTGTCATTACATATCTAAATATGAGCTGGGTTTATTCATTCAAACAATATTTATTATTCTCCTGTTACACATACCATTGTACTAGATTGTCTGGTCTTTAAACAAAATAATCGCTGGTAATTTCTTAAATTTGAATTCAATGAAAGAAATATCTTACCATACATTGGCTCAGTGCCATCACTCATGGAAGATGGTATACATTTGCTGACTCCACATCCAAGGGAGGGGAACATGAGGATGGGGTGCCTGTTTTCCAGCTTGAAAATTACAGGATAGGTAGTGATTCTCAAGCTGATCTTCATTCATATTGGATTACCAAAAAAATTCCAATGTCAGAGGCGAACCTAAAGTTATTTTCAATTTCCTGGGTTTCATGGCCAGATTGAGAATGGAGAATTCCCAAATATGATTTGTTTCAGATGAACAGATTTAACAATGAAATTCAACTAATACTAAGAAAATGGATATAGGACTAGATAATGAAGTATATCATATTCTTAGCTTTATGTTGCGTGATTTTACGTGTATTTTGTAGGTACATATCTGCCACCTTTCCTTAAACTATACTACTAGGAAGGCATTCATTTAAATCATTCCTCTTAATTTAATTTCCTTAGAAATGATATCTATTGCTCTTAGATTAGTGTGAATTAGTCCATCAGATCACAATCTTCTGGAGTTGCTTAGCAAGCTGTGTTGGAGAGAAAAAGAAAGGGAGGGGAAGGGTTGGGAAGACAGAGAATTTGAAATAGAGTGGATTAACTCAGTGTGTAACAGGAGGTTATAAGGTAATAAAGAAGGTGAAGTCCATAGAACATAAAGGTGGAAGAATGCCCAAAATGACAGGTTTTACCTACTGTATCACTTTTCCCAGGTTGACCTTGAAATTCATGTCATTGAAATATGAACTAGGTAGACATTATCACATATACATGCAGAAAGAGGTTAATATAAGAATCAGGAAATTGAGGTTCTATTCTCTATTTTGCCTCTCAGCCACCATGTAACCTTAGAAAATTTCATTGCTGTAAGCCTCAACATCATCTATGCTGTGAGACATTTGAATGAATGTATTTTGAAGGCCCTATTCAGGTCAACAACCTGTGCCTCTAAGATCTCACATGAGAAAAAATAAGGTTTTTGGGAGAGGATGGGAAGAAGATAGCTTATATTCATATTAAATCTTGGCAGGGGAAAAGCAGTACAGAACCAGAAATTGATAGAGATATATTCCCTCTACCACTGTTTGGTCTCTCTTCTCCTTTTGGAATTTATCTTTAAGGATTATTCTAGTTCTGGGGACAAAAATAGTCATGCCTGCAGTGGCACTTCAGAGAAGACATAGCCATCTCTAAAGAGTTTATTTTATTTCCTGCTGCCTGTAGATGGAAGTAAACCACTAAGGTGGGTAGTGAGTATGTTTACATATCTTTGAATTACTGGAAAGGACGACGCAAAAGACAAAATTAATGTCTGAGAAGTGAAGGCATTTCATTCTTTCCATTGTAACTAGAGCTTCAATGTGCAAGGTTGGGAGCTGAAGAAAAAAAAATAAAGGCCTTTTTCTTTCGGTTGAGACAACACTTGTCCCACAGATCTGGGTTGTATTATTTGTCTGGGAGTCTGATTGTATATGAGAACTGCCACTATTTACTATTGAGCTGTTGTCTTTTTTAATTTTTTTTTATTTTTTGGCCAGAAGGATTTGAAATGTAAAATGGGTAATTATCCATCTACTGCCAAGGCTGACTGACATTTCCTGTACTCTGCTTCTGCAGCCTGCTCTATAGAATGAAGGCATCACATATGACCATATTTGTTAATGAGTTCATAGTCCTTCCCTCAGTCACTTAACTAAACAAACACTGCATATCTTTGGACACAGAGATACACTTTATTACTTCCACATATGGCTTGAAAGGGATGTGATCCAGAAGAACACAATGTCCTCAGACCAACAGGAAGCTTAAAAAAGGAAACATTTAGAAAATAGCTCCAAAGAGCTTGATTGGGTTCCCACCAAGTTCCTTGTGGTAGAGTCATTCAAAAGGCAGACTGAGAATTCTTTTACTTTAATGAGAAGCTAAAGAACATTCTTGAATGCTTAAAATTCCATGTAATCTTAGATGGGAGAGAATATTAAGTTGCCTTCTTACTGTTTCAAGTCTTTTAAAAGAATTTACTACACGTTTAAAGGCATCACATTATATATTTTATCTAATATGTACACAAGGTAAAAATTTAATGATATATTCTGTTGTCTCCAATAAGTAGATATGAAGTCAGAAAGATATGAGTTCAAATCCTGCTTCAGACAATTAACACTTGTATGATCCTGGGAGAGTCATTTATCTTTTCCAGATACCATTTCATCATTTATAAAACAGGTATGAGGTCATGTAAGTTACTAGATTATTTTGAGAAACAAATGAGATATATAGAAAGAAATTTGCAAGCCTGAAGTAACTACATAAATAATAGCCATTATTATCTATAATTAGAATCTTTCTTTTCCGTTTTTGTGACAGTATATTAAATCTTGGACTATGTAAAAACCAAATGAAAGTATTAATAATCATAGGTGATAGTGTTGTCAATTTTAAAAGTCAAGGTGGCTTTGAAATTCCTAAACGTAGAAAGGTTCAGCCACTGACATTAAAAGGGAATCCATTTTCCTGATGGACAGTTTATTATTGCTTTAAGCACCTGTTTGGTATCAGCATTTAGCCTTCTTGCTTACATTTCTTTTCAAAATTATAAAAATCCCACAATGGAAATTCAAACACCAAAAGGGCAGCATATTTGTGTTGGCCATGAAAAGACTGCCATGGTCCATGGAACTCATGGAAAAACAAATGTTTCACTGGTACATGACTTTCAGAATATAAATTATTACTTATGTTCTAAAAGAATTATTTGGGAACACTTAACTCTTTTATAGAAAAACTTTTCACATAGTGTGTGCTGAATAAATGTTTGCTTAACTGTGGACTCTTCCAACTGAAGACCCCATATCCTCTATAAATGGATGTGCATTGAAAGAGGAAAGTTATGATAGAGGAAAGATTTTACCTTCAGAGTCAGAGGATATTGAGTCAAAATCCAACTTTGGTGATCTCGAACAAAACACCTTTATGCATCATTTATCTCATGGATAAAATCAGAGAAATTGGATTAGATGACCAATCCAAATCTGTGATGCTATGATCTAAAAAGAGAGTAGTAAGGAAATGGAATAGGAGTGAAAAGGGGGAATCGTTAGAAGAAATCTTTGAATATATACATATTTTTAGAACTGGGAAGTGACTAAAAGATTTTTGAATATATTTTCATGAAATGTCACATTTCAAAAATTGATTATCATCTCTGTCAGCACCATGTTTATTCTATAAATATGTATGATAATAAAATTGTAAATATCATAATTGTAAAAATTCATGAAATGGTGAAAATTATAAATATGTTTCAAAGATTATTTCTATAAATTTTTTAACATCAAAAGGGACTGTAACAGTGGAATAAAATGTGGCTATTGTGATTTATAATTCTGCCTCTAGAAATCATTTTTATAACCACAAAATTTAATTTTCCTGAACAGTTAAAGCTATTATTATATTACTATTCCGCTTTTCTTATTCCTAAAAGATTAAGACATTAGCAGTAATGCTTTTTATAAGCATTTTTGTTAAGAAGCCATTCAAACAAATGACTATCCGGTTTGTGTCCTTTCTCAGGTCATCTAGCAATTCTATAACCAGTGTAACAAAAAGGATTTCAATTCAAAACCCTTTTCTTATTATCCTGAATTCCAAGTGATTAGGAAGCTTTTGAATCATCTAGGAATAGTCCAATTTCCTTAACGGTGAGAGAGAAATGAATGTCAGAGACAATAAATTCTTGTCTATTCATTTCAGAATATGCCCAGGTCCTAGAGGGTGTGAAGTCTGTGTATATGTGTGTTTGGGGGGTAGGGAGCAGAGGGGAAGGTGTCTGGAGACAAGGAGTAAGAAAAATGAAAAGAAAATATTACAGTTAGAATTTTAAAGAAAGTGAGGTTCAATTCCATTGTTCTTACCCACACAAAACACAAAACCATTAAAGCCTATTGTTCTATATCCCCTGGCAAAGCTGTCAATCACCCACCTACTGGAGGATTGAGTTGGAAAACCAGATATGAGAAATTCATTGACCTAACCTCAAATTGGTGGGTGAACGAATGTTTAATATAGAGCACTCCAGAAGTTAAGGAAACATCTTAAAATTATAATGTTAGAATAAAGCAACTTTTGATGGGTCATTTTAACAAATGTTTGCAATGACTCTCAGAAAAGGAAAAATAGAGATTTTGTTTTCCAATTTGTATATATGGACATTGAGTTGTGAATGCATTTTCCTATGCATGATTTCTTTGCACCATCATCATGCTCTACCTTTCATTTTCAATTCCATGATTTTTAATTTTTACCATTTTACAAATCAAAAATAATAATTGTACCCTCCAATAACAATCCCTATTTCTTTTGCCCAACCATCCCACTCTTCTGCACTAAAAGTTCCGGTAGCTATCTATTGTCCCTAATGAAATGTAAAGCCCTTGACTTACCTTTCCAGGCTTATTGTATAAGATTTAGCACAGTGTTTGACATATAAGAGGCATATAATAAATGTTTGCTGACTTGACATAGCCCCTTCATACACTCTCCATTCTATTTGAGTTGCCTGACTTGCTAAATTCTCTTAGAGGACATTTCCTTTTTAGACTCTGTGACATTGTTTACATTGACCTCCATGTCTGAAATATACATTGTCCTCAACAGCACTTCTTAGAATCTCTTGATTACGTCAAAGATCAGCTCAAATTCCATATCCTGTACAAAGCCTATTTTGACCCTCCCTCATGCCCCCAGTGAAAAATTACACTACCTTTACTTTATGTATACTTTGAAGCTACTCAATCAACCAGTGTTTATTAAGTACATACAATGGAGCAGACATTGTGCAAAGTACTAGGAAGATAAATAAAGTCAAAAATATGTCCTGCCCTCAAAAGTTTATGTTCTAGTTGGGGACAGCATGCAAATGTTTTTACATGGGAGGTAATATGTAAATAATCAGGTGCATTCAATATACAAAGTAGGTGAAGGTGATATGAGAGAGAGAGAAAGGCTCCAAGATGGAGGATTTCAAAAACTCTTTCTGCACATGGTGGGATTTGAGCTAACTCTTTAAGGAAGCTAAGGAAGCTAATTAAGTGGAAGTGAGAGGACAGAGTACTTCTGGCATGGGAAAAGTCAGAGATGTAAGATGGAGTATTGTGTTTGAGGAACTATAAGTAGGCCGGTGTAAGTGGATTGGTTTAGAACAAGGGCACAGAAGTTAGTGATTAAGTAGACTAGACTGGAAAGGTAGGAAAAGATTAAGAACAATTTTAAATGTCAAATAATGGAGCTTGTATTTGATCCTGGAGACCACAGGGAGCACCTGAATCTCAGGCAGTTGAGGTAGGGGTGATATGGTCAAAATATTTTAGAAAAATATAACTATCTCTGTGGCTGGAAGGAGGATGAATTAGAATGGAGAGAGACTTGAGATAGAGACCAGTTGGAAGGCTATTCCAGTATTCCTGGTAAGTGATGATGGGGACCTGAATCAGGGCTGGAACTATATAAATACAGAAAATGAGATATATACTAGAGTTATAAAGATAGAAAGGAGAATATTTGACAACAAATGGATATATGGACTGAATGAGAAGTTGAGGATCACACCAAAGTTGCAGGAATGATAACACTGAAGGTAGTTATGCACTTGATAGTAAATGTAAAGTTGAGAAAAGGGGAGTTTTTACAAAGATAAAAAAGTTTTGTTAATTATCTATGCATGTGTAATTTCACCAAAGAGAACATGAGTTTGAGGCCAGGACTGTTTCATTTTTGTTTTGGTGGCTCTAATATCTTTTTGAGGGGATACTAGACAATCAGGGTAAGTGATTTACCCAGGGTCACACAGGTAATAAGTGTTAAGTGTCTGAAGTAAGGTTTGAACTCAGGTCCTCCTGACTGTAAGATGGGTCTCTATCCACCGTGTACCTAGTTACCCCTGTGACCCTAACCTCTTGCCTAGCACTTATTATAGGGTAGCTACTTAATAAACACTTCTTAAAGCAATGAATTCACATTCCACAGTGAATAAGACAACAACAGATAATCAAGAGCTGATTGTCCAATTAAGTCAACAGGCACTTACCAAATACCAACCAAATGTTGGGCACTATGCTAAGTGCTGGACATACAAAGAGAGACAAAAACAAACCTGACCCTCAAGAAATCCAAAAACTAATAGGGGAGACAAAATTCAAACAACTATGTAGAAACAGGTTTTGCGCAAGATTAATTGCAGATATTCTCATAGGGAAGGCACTAGAATTAAATGGGATGAATGTTGATTAAAACTTGCAGAAGATGGGATTTTACTAAGAAAGGTTTTGGCTTCTAACTATTCATGATCACTCCTGAACTGCCAGAGCCAGACAGGTTAGCATTCCAATGGAAAACTTGGCACAGACGTACAATCGTTCTTCACAGGCGTGTTTCTGCAAAACTTCATACTTAGTTGTGTGAGTCATGGAAACTGGCCCTATGACATCTTGACCCATACACGGCAACCGTCTTTTGGAGATGATGCAATATATACAGAGAGATAATGAACAGTGGTACCAGTACAACACGAACTATACTCAATGTGAATTAATTGAAGAAAACCTTCTTGTTTTACATGTCATTTATTTTTATTGCAGCAATAATGTTCAGTGGCTAGTTCAATATATCTTTCCAAATATATACAACACGATTATATGGCCTTTAGAGAATATAGAATCCATCATGTCTTTTCCTCCCACCAAAAGATGTCTGCATCTAAACTCTCCTCCTGTGAATTCTCCCCTATGTGTGATTTCATACTCTAAACACTAGTGCAGTGGTTCTCAACCTTCCTAATGCCGCGATCTTTTAATACTCATATGTGGGCATATCTGCATGTGGACAGATCATCCTGGAGACGGATAGAAGATCAGTGTCTCAGTTCCTAAGAGCATCAGAAATATGTGTTTTCCAACGGTCTTAGGTGACCCCTGTGAGGTCAACCCACAGGTTGAGAACCACTGCACTAGTGGAATCTAAGATAGATATGGGGAAGCACCTCTAATGCGACTAGAGTTCTGAATATCCCTTAAAAAAGTAAAACCTCCTTCATGCCAAGAAGATTGAAAAGAACACAAGCTATAATGCATCTATTACTTGTATATGAAAAGTAACTAGGACAAAGTATCTATTCATTTCATGTAAAGAAGATAAATTCTCCTATCTGTCCAAAAACTTAGTGAGAATATCTTCAAATATACCTCTAGATTTTCCAGGGAGACACTGTCGAAGGAATGATTAGAGCGTTGAGCAATGAAGGGAAGAAAGGATTTTCCTTTGAGAAACCTGCTAAAAGTGCATTTTTGCAAGGAATCATTTTCCCTTTGTTCCCTGTTCATTAACATCTCTTTATTCATCATAACTTTGAACAAAATTATCCTTTTCACAAAACTACTCACATTGTTTCCTATTCCTTGGCACAATGAAGCCATGCATATGTATGACACATCACTGAGTGTCGTTTTAGGAAAGACCCTGTTATTATGCATATGCACAAGGATGAGAGTCAAGTTATTGTAACCATGGAAGCCACTTTATTTGAGCAGTCTTTGGCATTCTAGAATGGGGGAGGGGAAGGGAACAGGAAAGGAATTGCTTATTGAGCATGATTTTAGTATAGGTTTTGTAACACCATGTATGGAGAAATAGATTACAGTATGCAAAGTATTTGTATAGTCAGAATTCGACCACAGTATTTTATAAGAAATAAATGTGGCAAAGTATGTTTAGTGTGATTAGAGAACAATACAATTTTTTTCTAATGAAGTGCTGCCAATAATTTCAAATGACATTTAAAACCCATCTTCTCTTTCTGACGCATTTGCAGTGTTCATATATGGGATCCAGAAACATTCAGAAAGATCGCTTGGTTAAAAGTGGAGGTATGAACAAATAAGATTTGCAAGGGAAATTGCCCTGTCTCTAAAAGAGAAGGCATCAGTTCTACCAGCAGATGGCGTAGCAGCCTATTTTATGGAGAAAAGAAAAGGAAAGCCACAGCTGGAATATTTTTCCTTGATTTGCTCTTAGTAACATTCTAAAATGGCATTTTCAGCCTCTGCTTATTAATGCCTAAATGGATATAAATAAAAATGTAGTGATATTAATGCTAATAACAGATAGTTAAAACCATAATCTCAGAGGCAATAGTAAATGAATTAAGAATTATAGTAGCAGAGAGGTACCATGATGTAGTGAATACAGAGCCAGCCTCCCATTCAAAAAGAACTAGTTTTAAGGCTTGTGTCTGATACAGACTGACTGTATGGCTATGGACAAATCGATTAACCTCTGATTGGCCAAGGCAAAACAATCAGATAATTAATAGGTCTGGTCCAAATCATTATTATTGGTCTGATGAAAGAAGGATAGCACTCACATATCTCAAACTATGTTATAAAAGATCAAACATCAGAACAATTTGGTGATGGTTAAAAAGACAAAAGAAAAAAATGATCAATGGAATGAAATATATAAGAATGAATAAAAAAATAAATGAAACCAGAAACCTAGTATCTGATAAAGCTGAAAAACCTAAAAGAATAAATAATGAAGGAAAGAAATTCCTATTTTATAATAAATGATAGGAAAATTGACAATCAATTTGGCCCAAATTAGGCTTAGAACAGCATCTTAAGACTATATTTCACAATCAAATAAAAATAGATGCATGGCCCTAATATAAAAGAACATATCATTTAAAATAGAAAAAAAAAGCAATGCCTTTCATCATTATGCAGAGGAAGTCAGTTTGAAATAAAAAACGGATAAAAGCAATTATAAAAGATAAAGTAAATAATTTTGATTGAATGTTATTAAAAGCATTCACACAAAAAAAATTAATACATCTAGCATAATAAAGGAATCAGTTAAATGAGAACTATCATAAGGCCAAAAATCTCTAGTACAGATCAGATATAAAAGATGCAGGGTCAACAAACAGAAATAAATACACCCAGAGACCATTACCCAATGGTTAAGTAGTGAAGGGATTTGGGAAAGAAAAATAGTTCTCAAAAGAAGAGTTGAGAATTTTTGACAACTATGTAAATAAATGACCAAATCACAAACAATAGTGGGGAAAATGACTTTCTACCTCACACCCAGATAACAGGCAAAGAAGAAAAAAGATGGAAATAGTTGAGGTTGGAGGTGGTTTTGGGAAATTAAACACTCCAATTTCTAATTGGTGGAACCATGAATTAATATAAACATTCTAAAAAGCAATGCGACATTATACAAATCATGTATCTAAAATGTCTACACACTTTGACATAGAGATTTCAGTGCCAGACATGAGGAGGTCCTCCATGAGGAGGTCAATGACAAAAATAAAGGTTCCACGTACATTAAAATATTATAGTTCCATGTTCTGTAGTAGCAAAGAATGAGAAACGAAATAGACACCCAAATGACTGGGGAAGAGTTAAACAAATTGTTGCACAGAAATGTAATGGAATACTATTGTGCTTTAAGAAAAGATGAATACACAAATATGGAATGATTTATGTGAAGTGATACAAAAGGAAGCAAATGGAGCTAAGAAAATTTCTGTAACAATGTAATAGAAAGAATAACTCCCTAATCAAAGCTGAAAGCTGTGAAATTATAATGGATAAACTTTGACCCTCCCCCCTACCATCTCCTTTAAAGAGGTAAAGCATCAACCCGTGTGAGAGGCTGCCTAAAACTTCATCTTTTTCTCTGTGTTAACTGACTTTGCAGACATTTTTCGTGGACTTTATATTTTCCCTCATTAAATTTCATCCTACTTATTTCTTCCAATACAGTTTGTCCAGAGATTTTTAAATCTTCACTCTGACATCTCTCATGTAAGCTATTTTTTCCCAGCTTCATAGCATCTGTAGATTTGATAAGTATTCTATTTAAGGCCTTTTATCCAAGTCATAGATAAATACTGTAAAGCGATCTGGGCCAAAGACAGTTCCCTGGTGAACTCTACTGGAGATCTCCTTTCAAGATGACATTAAACCATAATACAGTGCTTTTTGGTTACAGTCATTTAACCAGTTGAAAATGCATATAACAGTACTACTGACTATTGCACATCTCTCCATTTTCCCCCTGAAGAATAACATGAACTTTCATCAAATGTTTGGTAAAACCTGAAGTGAATTATATTGAAAATATGGTTCTTTTCAAATATGTTATTCACCCGATCCAAAAAAACAAAAACAAAAGTGCAATAAGGGAAATCAACCATAAATTGTACTTATGCAACATGCTGACTCCCTGAGCTGACTGTTTTCTTTCCATATTTCCAATAACCACACCTTTAAAAATATATTCTAGGATTTTGCCAGGGATTTTTTTGTCTTCATCATAAACATTCTTTTCTCTATAGTCTTTTCAAATAAATGTTATTATGGATGAAGATGTATACAATTGTTATTTGGGAATTTACGTGCCAATTGGCCTTGGTCAAATATCTCTGTACAAGATTCACTTCAAGTCAAATCAATAAAAATTAAATGATTATTGTGTGTCAGGTATGCAAGAGATACATAGAAGTGAAATAGTTCCTGCCCTGAGGAAGCTTGCATTGCATGGATTAATACTTTTTTTTTAATTTTCATCAATTTGTATGACCATATATGTACATGTACACAAGCACAGAGAAAGATACAGATAATCACCTTATCAACTTTTGCTGAGAGCCTTTTCAAATTTCACGACACAGATCCTCAGGTCTTGTTCAATTCAACAAACATTTTTGAGCATGGAGTCATTATGTGAAAGGTGCTACGTTAGAATAAAGAAAGAAAAAGAAAAAATGATAATTCCTGGATCATATTCTAAGCCCTCTCAAACTTCATAAGAGCTGCGGGGCCTTATGTACCACTGATAAGGACTTGGAGATTAGGGTTTATGCCCCAGTTTCAGAGCAGAATTTTCATGGGTGGAATGGCTTAGAGCAAAAGGACATGACATGTTCCTCTTAGTGTAACACCTACCACTCCTCTGCCTCAACTATCATATGCTGATTTATTATTTTAATGGCATACATATCCTTCACCACTCTCAGAGTGAAAGATTGCTTATGGACATCATCGTAGATTCTTTCTTTTTTTATTTCATACGGTACAGCTATGAATATTTTATCTCCTTGAGAATATTAGAACCATAGGGTCACAGATTTAGAGGTGGAAAGGAGGTGGAAAGGTCATTGAGTTCAATCACTTCATTTTAGAGATGAGGAATCTGAAGCATAGAGATGTAAACTGAGTTACCCAGATTCACACTTTTGATGTGTCTGGATTTGAATTCAGGTCTTTCTTTATGAAGCCAAATCGAGTGCTCTAGCGACTTCACCATGTTGCCTTTCCAATACTATTACTTAGTTGCTTAAGTTGACTAAAAGGAGATTATCCTTTCCCTGGGCAATATTGTGCTTGGTTTCTTTTTGATATTAGCAAACTATGCATGATCTTCATTTGCCAGAAGGTCTATAATAAAACCCTGTCTTCAAACCAACCTGCTCAAAGACTATTCTTTATTCCAGATTTTTGATACGTGTGTATATGTGTGTGTGTGTGTGTGTGTGTGTGTGTAAAAGTACGAGTAATGTAAAGTTTGATCTACTGTAGAGGAACCCAGGCTAAATATTGTCATCATACTGGATAAATTATAGTAGAAGATGGAATTTCTAAAACAAACAAACAAAAAGGCCCCCCTAATATCCATCTGACCTCATGACACTTTGCATTGATAAACTAGATTCCTTTTTGTTAGCTCAAATATAACCTATGGAATTTTATGGTGTGAAGATTAGCCAAAGAGACAGAAAAGTTGATCAATGACCACTAACATTTACTTGAAATTCAATTCAGCAAATACTCAGTACCCTGCAGAGCAGGATGATAGGCACCAGGGACATACCAAATCTGACAAGATATGCATTTATTTCTTCATGAAATTTCAAGTCTAGTTAGGGGTTTAGATGAACATAATGATTAATATAAAGAATGTATAATAAGGAGGGGTTGAAAAGAGGAAGAGAGTCAGGTTCTTTAGTAGGAAAATGTTTTCTGAAAAGCTCGAGCTTTGGTACCTGACCTGAATTTTCTTCTTGTTATCAATCTGGAAACATAACAGAGAATCTGTCCATTACTTTCCATCCTAGTCTAAATTCAGAAGAGTAGCCAAACCACCAGCAAGAGGGAAAGGCAGGTTAAAGCAAAGATAGATTCTGCATGATGAAATTCATAAATGTGAGGAAAGACAAAAAATCAATACAATGACATGACAGAAAATATCACCTCTTTAAAATTTTCTCTTGAAATTTCTAAAAATTTAATGATTGATCTTGCTTAAAAAAAATACAAGGTAGATCCACAGGGAACTTGCTGATCAGATTAGGTTAAAATATGTATGTGTACATATTGTACATGTCTGTATGCATGTATGTATGTGTATATACATGTATGTATCCACATGAATGATGAAAGCAAAGGTAGGACATAGAAGATAAATGTAAAAGCTGACAAGGTCCTCTAAGAAATGACAGTAAAACTCAATGAATTAAAGCTACCATAGAACCAAAAACAACAGAAAGGATATTTTAACTGCTCTGAGAACATAGAAGGACCAAAGAATGGATGAGACATCTAACCTATGACGAAAGGGAACAGAACCATTCAGTCACTGCACTTCTGTTTTTCTCTGCAAAGTAGAATGCTCTTTGAACAACAACAAAATCATTCAATCAATAAAGTGCCTACTATGTGCCAAGTGTTGTACTAAATTCTGAGGATACAAAGAGTCAAAAGATAGTCTCTGTTCTTAAGGAGCTTGCAACTTAATGGGAGAGACAAAACAAACAACTCAAGCTATTTATAGTATAAATAGGAAATGATTAATAAAGGGAAGGTATTAGAATTAAAGGCTTAGGGAAGATTTCCTGAATAAGGCAAAATTTTAATTGTGACTTAAAGGCTGCCAGAGAGGTCAGTAGTTGGAGAAAAGTAGGGGGAGTGTTTCAGGCAAAGAGACATCAAGAGAGAATGTCCTGAGCCAAGAGATGGAACCCTTGGGAACTGAGGGACCCAGTGTGACCCTTGTTCCTATAACAGCCAGGACACCTGTGCCACTAGATCAAAATTAACTGTTGCAATTTATATGTAAGAAGACTGAAAAGTAGGACGTGGCCAGGTTTGACAAAATTTGAGTGCCAAACAGAGCATTTTGTGTTTTCTTCTGGGACCAATAGGGAGCCACTGGAATTTACCTAGTAGGGTGGTGACATGATCATGCTTTTATTTTAGGAAAATTCCTTTAGCAGCTGAATGGAAGACGAGTTAGAGTAAGGAGGTACCTGAGGCAGGCATACCCACCAGCAGGCTATTGCAATCATCCAGGCAAGAGGTGATAAGGGCCTGTTACAGAGTCCCAGCAATGTCAGAAGAGAAGTGAGGGCATATTCAAGAGATGTTACAAATATATAATCAGCTGGCTTTGGCAATAACTTGGATAGAGTTGGTGAGATATAGAGTCCAGGATGACTCCCAGATTATAAGCCTGAGGGACTGTCAGGATGATGTTACCCTTTATAGCATTGGGAAATATAGGAGGGGGTAGAGTTTAGGGAGAAAGACAGTGAGTTCTGTTCTGGACATCCAGTTCAAGATGTCTGAAAGGCAGCTGGGTATGGGAGACAGAAGGTCAGCAGAGATAGTGAATCAGGAAAACAAGACGTGGAAACCAAAGCTTGCAGGGCCTTACAATTTCAGGCCCTGAGGTGGCACAGTGGATAACGTGCTGAGTCTAGGTCAGGAAGAGCCAAGGTCAAATCTGGCCCTCTCACGTACTAGCCGTGGGACCCTGAACAAGTCATTTAATTTTTATTTGCCTCAGTTTTCTCATCTGTGAGATGGAGGTAATATCACCTACCTCCCACAGTTGTTGTAAGGATCAAATGAGATCATAATTGTAAAGCTAAACTTAGCACAGTGCTGGGCCCATAGTAAGTGTTGTATAAATGTTAGCTGAATACTATTATCATTATCTATACCACATGGTAGATTCAATTGCCAAAACATCATTAAGAAACTTTGAAAGAGCATCTTAAATCAAAGAGGTGTTATAGAACTAGAATAGTACAAATTATTGATTTTTTTAAAAGTGGGGTTTCTAAACTATAAGTTGCTGATTTTAACTTCTACTCCTAGAGAAATTACAACGTAAAGAGAAGTAATGAAATCAAAGAGACAGCAAAACTCCATCAGCTTATGGTGACATCAAAGCTATGATGTCAGGATATTAGCTTCAAATCAAGTTTTGGGGCTGTTAATAAGACTACTTGATAAGGGTATACTATACCTAAATGTATGACAGTACTTGGCAAAATCTCTAAGGCTCTCTCTCTCTCTTTTTTTTTTTTTTAGGATGAAGAGATGCAGGTTACACCATGGTATACATAGTTTGATTTTGAAACCCCTTAAATGGATATGTAAAGAGCAATAACTAATCTTTCCAAATCTCACCTTGGAGTGGAGGCTAACAGAATGCCTAAAGGTATTTATATATGGCTCTGAATTCCTTCAGCAAGCTACCAATACCTTTATCAAGACTTGGATAGTAACAGCACAGATGGAATATTTACAGAAGTTTATATATGACACAAAAACGAGAAAAAGGGCTCATATTTGGGGAGAGTTCAGATCTAAAGAGATATTGTCCCACCAAAATCCTTAGTTTGAATATTATAATATGAAATTTAATATGATGAGATGTGAAAAAACAAACAACTTCACAAATAGAAAATGGGATAGGAATAAATAGATAGTATTTTGGAAAAGTTCTGGGACTTTAAATGGATTGTAACCCCAATATGAGTAGAATATGACAGAGACATAGTTTTCCAAATAAAAGAGCTTATAATCATATTGTGCTCTGTTGGCATGAGCATATTTGGAATATTATGTTCAGTTCTGAGTAACACATTTCAAGAATGACAATGGTTCAATGTCAATGAGAAATTAGGACTTCCAAATATAGTCTAGTGTTAGTTAACTTTTCAGGAATGTAGCTATTCTGGTAAACACAGGATACTAGTGTAGGACAAATAACAGATGGGGCATATAAGAATATACAATAAATAGAGTGACAAAATGGAGGTAACAAGGAAGGCAAATGGTACCAAAATCATACTTGGCAAAGATGCAGAACTTGGTGACCTTTGACTACAGACTTCTAGGACACATTCCCTTATTCTATTCTTATTTCTTATTCTGTTCAGTGCCCTAGTCATAACCTTCTTTGCTATCCCAGTTCTGACTTTTATCTTAAAGGACTTCTGCATATATGTTGATGTTCCTTCAAATAGACTAATTTACTAGTTCCTCAATCTATTCATCTCCCATGACTTATTATTCTTCTGTATTTTAACTTCACATGTGGATGGGCAAACCCTTGATCTTGCCATTAGCCTCAAATATTCTACTTCCATATTCAACAACTCTGAAATTCCTTTACATGCTCATAATCTTTTATAGTTTTAATCCCTATAGATGATATAAATATAAAGCTACAAGTCTGATATAATTATAGATAATATATAGATGTGGATAGAGATATAGCTAGGCTTATTATTTTAGACTGGGAATTGACCAAAACAAAGCAATTAGACATGAATTTAAAATATAGCACTTCTGAAAAGAAATGACTACCAAACTTTGAGCATGTAGAAATTATTAGTTCCTCTACCATCATGGTATGAAAGCAATTCTGCCTTCTTTATTGCCACAGATAGCAGAGGACAATATCTATAAGTTTTTATCAAGCTGACAAGACTTTTTTGAAGTGTAGGCTCAGAAGTTGGTACATCATCTAAAATCTAGACTAGCTATATTCAGAGAAACTCATCACCAGGCTAGATGGGAGTTCTTTTTTTTTTTCTTAGCCACATCCATTTTTGAAGACCATCAATTAAGTTGGGAACATATTGTTGATAATAATCATTGAATACAATATACTGGCTAAGCAAATTCCAGAATATTACAGTATTATAAAAGAATACCAAGTAGCCTTGGGAACATAGACATACCACATTCTGATCTATAAAATATGGTAGTTATAATAATTGACCTCCAAATTTTTCCTGATTCTAAAAATGCTATAATTTTTTTTTAACTCCTCCTTGTATAATAAGAGAAAGTAGTATCCTTTTTCCTTTCTAAGACTTCCTAGTAAATGCCTGAGTCCTAAAGAAGAATGCAACGATATGGAAAGAATTCATAGCAAAAGTCTGCATTTGGAGTTGTAATCATTTCTCTAGGGGAGTGATTTATCTATTACTTTAATCATTAGCAAATTTACTGGACAAAGAACTGGCAAGACATACACTAGGGAATAATTCTGCACCACTGAGGAGATAAACATGATGACTTAATAGCTTTTCTCCATATCCAAATAAAAAAAAATCATAGTTTGGCACATAATGTGTTTTCCATTAGACAAAGCTTGTTCTATTATTTTAATTGTTTTCTCATACTTTGAGAAACAATATTAGAAAGCAAAAACAAGTCCAAAAATGATACTGCTTTCAGAACATACACCAACAGGAATGGGTGTGTTTTATGGAGAGACTGTGTGTGTCTCTGTGTATGTAGATAGATAGATATAGATATACATAGATGTATGTATGTATGTATGTATGTATATAAATTTTCCAGCATTAAAAAATATGCCAACTACCAAAAGTTCTCAAAGCCTTATTTTTAATGAAGCTTACTTGTCCTTTTTCATTTCCAAAAGAAAAATTTACCATCATATAAACTTCTTTTCCTGGTTACAAATGAGTTTTTTCCAACTAGCTGAAAGAAAATGACATTAAGAGCGGACTGTATATGTTATGCCGCAACCACAGCTGCTGCTACTGCTGCTGCTGCTTCCAATCACCCCCTCAGGGACGCTAGCTTGGTTCCGGTGTTCTCTTGCTCTACCCCTTCCTGCTATGTCAGCAAGTTCAAAGGGCATGGAAGAGCTTCAGATCCCAGTATCATTACAGAAGTGTCCTTAATAGGAAAGGAATAAGCATTTGTTTTATGTCTACCATTGCTGGAATCTGTGCTTTAAGTACTTTCCAAATGTTTTGATTCATCTTCACAGGAACACTGAGGAGCAGGTGCTGTTATTATCTGCATTTTTACCATTGCAGATACTAGGGCAAATAGAAGTTAAGAGACTTGTCCAAGGGCATGTAGCTAGGAAGTGTCCAACCAGAATTTGAACTTAATGCTTCCTGATTCTTTTTTGTTTTTGTTTTGCTTTTTGGAGAGGGGAAGGCAGGGCAATTGGGGTTAAGTGACTTGCCCAAGATCACATGGCTACTAAGTGTTAAGTGTCTGAGGCCAGATTTGAACTCAAGTACTCTTGACTCCAGGGCAGGTACTTTATTCACTGCACCACCTAGCCACCCCAAGGCTTCCTGATTCTAAGCCCAGAACTTGATTCACTGTGCTGCTTCTCTATGTGTGTATAACTCTCTTTCTCTTTCTCTCTCTCTCTCTATCTGTCTCTGTCTTTCTCTCTATCTCACACACCCACACACTCACACATTCCTCAGTTATTCCTTCTATATCATTAATGTTAGGCATGTAACTCCTCCATAATGCGAAAAATCACTGTAATACTTTTTGGCCCTCCCTTCATACCAGAGAAGAAGTCTAAATTATTTAGTATTAAAAGATAAAATATACTGATATTATGCAATACACTACGTATATTTTACACATTTCTGAGTTTCTCAGCCTTACCTATGTGATCTCCTGTGTATCCTCTGTGGTATCCACAAAACTCCCCCAAAATTCCCACTTAATTTTTTATATTGACTATGTGGAAATTTGCAATGTGGTAAGAATAACTCTATATACATATAAGTGCATGTTATACACATATATGCATATGTATATGTGCATGTGTATGTATAAACATGAGCCTATACATACATATATGTAAGTATAGAACTATGCACTAAATCCAGGAAATTTGGCTACAAGTTTGAGCAATGTCACCAATTAGTTGTGTCATTTAGTGCATATTACTTACCTTCTCTGGTCTTTACTGTTCTTACATATAAAGTAATGGAGTTGGCTTAGATAATGACTAAGGTCCTTTCTAAGTTGCAAAATTCTGTGCTTGTCTCTATGATTGCTAAGTATCAATATCTAACCATTTATTTTTGGTCAAAGATTCCAACTGTCAGGTAACCATAGAAATAAATTTTTGATTTTAGGAAACTTTTTTTTTTTGGAAAAAAGATAAATGATTTAAAGTTTAAAAAAGGGTATTTCACTGATTGCTGTCATAATGGCATGGGAGATTCCTGTGTAAAGCAGTTTCTGATCCTTCTCAAAATGCTGGCTTTGTAATCTATACATGGTCCAATAGTTGTAGTAATAAGATGTGCTATTAACACCATAAGAGGATCAGATCCTTAGAAGAGGGATTCCTTTGAAATTTTAGGGAGTATACTATGAGGGTATTCTTGTTCTCCACCAATTTGTTTATAAGGGGTGGATGGGAAGGATTTAAAAGAAAAGAAAATTGACAGAGATAGGAAAATGTGTTTCTGAGAACCCTGAAAAATCCTAGTGCTAATAATTTTAAAAAGACAATTAAATTAATGGTTCTGTAAGGAAGTTATTCCATGATGCACCAACAAATAATGTTAAATGTTATGATAATTCCATTTGAAATATCTGAAAGAGGATTTTTTTTTTAACTCTTTGTAATGACTCAGCTCGGTGGACTGCTTATGTCCTATTATTGACTTTTAAAAACTGACAATATATGAGTTCTGTTCCTGTCCTCTGTGGAATGCCAAGAATTAAACAAGTATTCACTGAGTCCACACACCACATGTGAGTAATAAAATTCAATTAGTATGTAAATACTGCCATCACATTTTGTATTATACTCCCCGGAGTGCCTCTTGGGTAATGGGGGCTATTTTTTTTTAAATTTTGCATTTAGTACATGAAGATATTGCTTATATAAATAAAATTATTCTCAAGATTGTGGTTCACATAGAATATTAATGAGCATTTTCACTTTCATCAAGGATTTCGAAGTCATTTTAGTATAGATGTTAATCAGTTTTACTAGTATCAAGTGGTATACACATGAAGCTTCATCAGTTAACGGAGTTGGAGCTGGAGGAGAACTTTGAGGCTATCTAGTCTCTCCCATTTTACAGATGAGGAAACTGAAACCCGGAGGAGAGACTTTCATATCATCACCTAAGTTTCTGTTCTTCAGCTGTTTCAGTTGTATGCAACTCTTTGTGACCTCATTTGGAAATTCTTGACAAAGAGACTGGAATGGCTTGCCATTTCCTTCTCCAGCTCATTTTATAAATTAGAAACTAAGGCAGATAGGGCTAAGTGACTTGCCTAGGGTCACACAGCTAGTAAGCGTCTGAGCCTGGATTTGAACTCACAAAGATGAGTTTTCCTGACCCCAGGCCTGGATCTCTCTCCACTGCTCCATCTAGTTGCCCTGGTCACATTAGTAGTAAATGGAAAAGGCAAAATTCAAACCCAAATTGTCTGACTAAATTCAGCACCCACTCTATTATGTCACTCTGCTTCTCTCCATGTCCAGTAAACTAAGTGTACAAAGTTAATAACTAGAGCAACTTGTGAGTTTTTTAGTGAAAACATATCCCATCATGTTACAGTCCTTTCTTAATTTTCCATGGTGATGGAAAGTACAATTAGTAAAAATAATAAAAAATGGAAGATAACAAATAAAGATCCAGAAAGAACTTAAGAGCTAATCCAAGCTAGCTCCTCAATTTACAAAGAAAGAAGAACCAAGAGAGGTCCAGTGACTTCCTTTCTGAAGGTCATACAGAGAATTAATGGCAAAAACTGGACTGCAGGCTGTCTCTTGGCCTATAGTCCAGCATCTTTTGAAGCAAACTAGATGTTATCATGTATTGACATTTCAAATGACTGCATGTATATGGGGAACATTTGAAAATGACTTTGGCATACAGATAATTCATAGTACTTATAAATAAATAATGAAGCCAGAATATGAAGATTCAGTAAGAAGTAGTCTGCTTCTCTTAATTTATCTTCAAATTACAGCAGCGATGTCATTTGCTGATGTGAGTGCCATGCCTTTGACTCATATGGAAGCTTCTGTACCTTAAATCCCTCACAGCTTTTTTTTTATTTTTTTGATTATGTATTATATAGCCCTGCTCAATATAGTACTTGGCTCGTAGTAGTCAATTAATAAGTGTTCATTGACTGAGGGATGCTTTCTCAGGGTTATATTGATGCTGTTTGTTTTTTGTTTCGTTGGTCTTGAGGCAACCAAGTGGCTCAGGGGATAGAGTCCTGGGCCTGGAGTCAAACAGATCTGAGTTCAAATCTGGCCTCAGACTCTTAATAATTTCTATGAACCTGGGAAAGCCATTTAACCTCTGTTTGCCCAAATTCACTGGAAAAGGAAATGATAAGCCACTTCAGTATCTTTGCTAAGGAAACTCCATGGACTGTATGGTCCCAGCGGTCATAAAAAGTCAGATGTGACTGAACAACAACATTGGTCTACTTGCTATTCACCATATATAACAGTTGGCCTCCCATCTTCATGCCCTTAAATAGGCTGTGACCTCTGTCTGCAATGAATCCCTTTCTTCTATCTCTCTCCTAGAATGACAAGTTTCCATGGCAGGGAGGGGAGATGGGAGCAAGACAGTTTAAGCACCGCATGTGAGATAAGGCCTTTCCTGTTATCCCCAAGTACTTGTGGCCTCTCTCCAAATATGCTTTTTGTATTTATTGTATTCAATTTTGTACTTATTGATCTGTGTTCATGTTGTCTCTATTGATAAAATGTAAGCCCCTTGAAGTCAGAGATTATTTGTCTTCTTTCTAATATCACCATCTCCAAGCCAGTTAAGGTATGCCTATATAGTAAAATGTATCCCTTTCATTTTATCATACCAAATTTTATCTTATTGAAGAATAATATTGCAATCTTATGAGTCACCAAACTCATCATAAGCTTCAATATGGCTGTTCCATTGTAGGTCTAAATCTAAAGGGTATTGTTAAAAGGAAAATGAGGCTATGTACAAAATTATTCACAGTTATTGATTTAGAAAAGCAATAAGATAAGGAATAATTTTAATGGACAAAGATGGGTGATGTCATAGGTGTAGTGGTTGGATTTATGATCTCATTCTTATAGGAAACTATTGCTACCAATGTAGGCCTCACCTACTCTGCAAATTCCAGTATAAAGAGTTGTCCAGGGCATTAGGAGATTAAGTGAGTTGCTCAGAATTACACGATTTGTATGACTGAAGATGATTTCAACCTAGCTTTTCTTAGCTCAAAGAGCAGATCTTTCATACTACTGTGGCTTTCACTATTGGTGATGGCTAAATAAGTCATGATGTAGTGAGGCAGCCAAGAATCATTGTGCCATTAAAAATAAAACAATGCAAGAATACAAAGAGAAAGGGATAGATGAGAAGCAATAAAAAAGTAAGAAAAATGCGTATTGACTAAAACTACCTTTCAAAACAACAGAGAAAAACTTTAATAAGAAAAAAAAAGGAGGAAAGGGAAGAGAAAACAAGGAGGTTGTAAGTGAAATAATTTTCTAGATATTCATATTGCATGCTTTTAAAATTGTAAATATACCCATTTGTATTTTTAAGGTTTTATTAAAAGACATAGACACAATTCTATCCATTTCCCTTTGAAGGGATTGTAAACCATCCCTTTAAACAGATAAATAATCATTGTTCTGCTCCTTTCACTTGTTGTTTTCCTCCCTGAAAGCCACCTTTGCTTTTTCACATTATCTGATGGTTTTCATAATGATGCTAATGCTAGCTGATGACATAATATTTTACAGTTTGCAAAGCATTTTGCAAATATTTGATCATCACAACAGTGAGGGTAGCCATTATTATTTTCTCCATTCTACAGATGAGGGGATATTGAGGCAGACAGATGTCAAATGGCTTTCCCCAGGTCCCAAGATAATAAGTGTCTGAGGTTGGATTTGTATCTAGGTTTTTCTGATCCCAATTTTAGTATTCTATTTGTTGTGTTGCCTTGTTGACTAAGTGATCACATTTGCTAGTTGTTGAAAGGTATAACGTGAACAACTGAGGGATGAGAGAAGGCTTCATAAAAAAGGTGACACTTGATCAGAATTTGAAAGAAAAATAATTCTGAGATTTAACAATGAGGAGGAAGGACATTCCACATAAATGGGACAGCCTGTCCAAAGGCAAAGAGAAGACAGCTAGCTAGTATTGTATGAGAAGAAGCGATGAGGCCAACGGGGCTCAATGATACTAAATCAGAAGAGACAAGCATGTAAAAAATGGAAAGGTAGGAAAGGGCCACATTGTGAAGATGCCAGAAAGAGGAGTTTTATTTGATCTAATAGTTCCAATCATGTCACCATCATTTACATCTCCAGCCAACATTTGGTCCAAATACTCAAGAGGGCTCTCTTCCTAAAGCAGCCACTGGTCTTCTGGTTCACCTTTCCTAGCCAGTCTATCCTAATTTCTATCCCTTCTTACCACCTAGTGCCTTTTCATACTGGTGCATCTTAATATTTTCACTTTCTTCAAAGAGGTCAGATTATCTGAGCTTTCTCTACATGGCAAGTATTAAAGTAATTCTGATACCTGAGCCAAGCCTTAGGCTATGTATCCACAAATTAACTTTTGGGAAAACATCATTGGAGCTAGAAATGGGGAGAGGAAATACTTTACTGTAAAATGCAAGTAGAAACTCAGAGACAAAAAATGTCAAAAGAGAAGGAAAAAAAGAACCAAGACACTGACAAGTAATGGAGTTACCAAGAGAGTGGAATGTCACAGCTTGCCACTGTGGAAAGGATTATGTCAAAGCTAGTCTAGGAAGAAACTCACCTGGAGTAAGGTCATCAGAAGCAAAAAGCTTGTTATCTATAGCTTCTTATTTTGTCTAATTGTGTTTGCTAACCAGATGCTAGGTTTTTTAAGTTCTTCTGTGTAGAGTAGGAGTTCAAGCTTTCTAAATTTTTGGGAAAAGCCTGGTCACCCCATTCTAGGTATAGGTATGTATATGTCTGTTGCAATGCTAGAACAATCTATAGATCACTAGAATGAGCAAGATCTTAGCTCTAAAGTAGAGGTTCCTAGTGTGGGATGCATGGTTTTATTATTTAATATCTACTGAAATTTAATATCTGAATGAATGTATTTTAATATAATTGCCCTATTATATAACACTATTCATTTTTATGCATTTAAAAGTATTATTCTTAGATGGAGACATCCATACACTTTAGCAGATTAACTTTGGGGTTTATCACATGCAAAAAAGTTTAAGAATCCATGTTCTAGTTGTTGGGGAAAGAAAAAAATAAACTGTAAGCTGGAACACAAAAAAAATCAAGTGATAGTGACCAAAAGGCTACTTGGAATTTATGCATACTTAAATTTATATCTAAATCTATCTGTATGTATATGTATGTGCATATGTAGAGTATAAATAAGTCAATTCATCATAAGGACCATTCTAGTAAAATACTTCCAGTCATTATTTTTAATGTTTCTTGAGCCTTTATGAAATAATTCTTACTTACTTCTCAATGTCATCTGGTGCTCTGGATTTTATTTTTATGAATGTATTTTTCCAACCAAAAAAGATGATATTCATATAGTGAGGAATTTGAGGTATGGTGAATTGAAATAGCTTGCCTTACAAAAAGCAAATTAGGTGTGGAAGAAGAAATGGAACTTTAGAATGCATATTCTGGTCTTTTACTTAAGTTATGAACCAGAATCCTTCAATGAATCAATCAGTGTTCACTTATCCCTCCCCTATAGCAATCTTGCAGTTAAAAAGAAAGAGAGGGAGAGACAGAGAGAGAGAGAGAGAGAGACAGAGAGAGAGAGAGAGAGAGAGAGAGAGAGAGACAGAGAGAGAGAGAGAGAGAGAGACAGAGAGAGAGAGAAACGTTTCAGCATTTTATTCAGCCTATAAATTCACACTACTTACACTCACATTTAATATTGAGATTTCTCCTTTACCAGCACCCACATTTGCTATTAATCTCCAATTCAATAGATGAAGAAAATATATCTAAAACAAATATACACAAAACATATTTGACCTGTAAAGTCAGATTTCTAGGGGCAACACTCAAATATATGAATGCATGCTTTACAAACAATCCATAAGAATGAAGGTCAATTAACTTGCTACTTCCATCAGAGACAATATTCAAGCCTGAGTCCTATTTTTACCCATCACAAGAACCTACATCTATGGTTACTAGTACTAAAGAACACCTTTGAAAATCTTCCCACTTTTTTATTTGAAGCTTTTAGTTGAAATATAACCTCCCAAACTATGTGCAATAAAAAACTTTCAAAATATAAAGACTGAGCAAAAGAAACCAAAATCCTATGGGAAGAGTAAGAAATACACACACACACACACACACACACACACAGATATACATACATACACACACATATGTATGTATGTACATGTATGTATGTAATCACTGACATTCCACCCACTCATGGTATTATTCTAAAGATACTTTCAGCAAATTGAAAAAAAAAAAGATGTGTGGGCCTTCATCTCATTCTTTCAATTACTAAGTCATTTCATCTTCTATAATAAATATATGATTTACTACTGAGCATAAAAGTATAATAACAAGAGAGCTCCTTGGCTCAGGACTTTTCTCTCCCTGTTAGTTCCATAGATGAGAAGAATTAAGTAATAATTGCCATTTATATGACACTTTAATATTTAGAAAGCACTTAAAACATATTACTTTTACACATCATTAAATCATTATCATTATCATTATTATTATTATTATTATTATTATCATTATTGTTCAGTTCATTGGTGCAGTGGATAAAGCACTAGCTCTGGAGTTAGGAAGATGTAAGTATTCCAATTTTTCCTCAGGTATTTATTAACTGTATTACCCTGGACTAATCATTTAACTTCTATTGCCTCAGTTTCCTAGTGTGTAAAATGGACATCATAATAATAGTACCTATGTCCAAGAGTTATTGCCAGGGTAAAATGAGGTAATATTTATAAAGTGTTTTGCAAATCTTAAAGCACTATATAAAGGGGATCTATCGGTATTATTACTATTATTATTGTTATTATCATTATTACACTTTGTTCTTACCAAAATCAGATGTGGTAGGTGGTAAAATTGTTCTCTTTATATTGATAAGAAAACAGGAGGTGGAAGAGGCTATCCCATGATGCTCTCAAGTAAATTCTTCGAGGGCAGGAACAATTACATATTTTGTTTTTGAATTTTTCAGTAAACTGCCTTGTATCGAGCATACAATACTTAAATATATGTCAAACTGAAATGAACTTTTGTAAGCAAACATCTGAGAAACACTCTGTTCTTACTAACTCCTCTGACAATTTAAGGATGTTCCAGTAAGAGTATTGAGAAAAAAAGCCATTGGCTTTTCCCAATCCTATTAGAGACATTGAATGTCTTTGTGTCTTAAGAGCTATGACTAAGCTCTTTATTCTAAAACTCTAACTGTACTAAATTGGACTTTCACCATTTTGCTCAGATATATTTGCAAATGCTAAAACATAGGAAGTAGAGTTCCCCTTTAAAAATTGGACAAAATATATTGTCTTTGATCTTGAAATGTTTAGAAAACAATTACTACTGATCACCACTCATTCCCATTCTTGTTGTTTTAAATCCCAAATTCCAAGTCCAGTTGTTTTATTCACAACCTTTAAGACAGTTTACAGAGCCAGAGTCTTTCAATTTTCTACCAGTAATAAAAGTTCCTTTTGCATTTCTCCTCTGTGCACAATAACCTATTTAATTCTGTTCTTATCTTTCTGGGGCATTTAGTAGTAAACAGTTTGCCTACTCCCCTCAGGCTTAAATGACTCTTCAAAAGCTATTAATAAGCTTCAGTAGTATCCATATTTTTTACCTTTCTGACAAGGAAGCTTTGTGGCAAAGATCACATTCCAAGGTGTCAAAATCGTGTTTGTTTTCAATAAACTGTAGATTCTTTTCTTGGCAGTAGCTGAAAAAGACTTTTATTCCAGATATTATTTTTGATCCAATAGCTTTTATACTCTAAGCTATCAATTCAAAATATGAGTAGGTTTAAAATAAAATATGTTATTTATTGAAGAAAAGCAACAGTGTAATAATTCAAGTCCATTAGTCATCTACTCAAAACCACTTCAAGTCAGTAAGAGGCAGATTTCTATGTAGAGCTTGTAAAAAACAATGGTGATTTTCTGATTCCTTGACCCATTTTGGGGAAAACATAAGTTAGAAGAAATGTTACAGAATCATCCATTTCTTAAGAATATCTTTTTATCCTGCTCTCATCCCTTTTCCATTTCCCAAAGTGAAGTTTACTTGGACATTCATGTCCTTTACATTGGAACTGGAATGGGACCTGCTATTCCATTGGTAAGGGAACCATTTGCCAATTAATATTGGCACAAAACAAATTTTATATTAAAAGTTTGAAAGGAACACTGACAGGTTAAGTGAATTGCCCATGGGCACACAACCAGTCTATGGAAGAACTTGAACTCAGGACTTCCTGATACAGAGGCCAGTTTTCTGTATAATATATAATAATTTTAAAAAAAATATTTTTAGCCTAGGGTGCATTAGTTGAGAGACAAAAAGTCTGTCACTTTTTTTTTCTTTTGCCCCTTGCTAGTTTGAAATGAGAAGTCTTTGCTCATTGTAATAAATAAATGCACTTACCTTTTTCCATAGAGGAAAAAAATGTTTCTAATCTAAACACTTAAGATAAGCTACACATAAATCTACTGAGTCAGAAAAATACAAATTTAACTCTGCTCCTTCTTCACTTGTTCAAAATAATGAAAAAAATGAATGTGTTCTATATAATTATTGAAACTAGGACTTGAGGTGTGTTACTTTTAGGTTGTCCATTTACCGCCCTAAAAATGCCAATGCTTTTAGCTCTTGAATAGTCTGAAAATACTAGATTTTAAAACATGTTTATTTAGATTTTTCAATAAAACTTATTAGGACACATCATTGCCAACTCAAATGGTGACATCCAAGAGACCTACCCATACAGTGGCAAAAAAAAAAAGTCCATAATATAGGGGAAAAACACTGAACTTGGTAACAAGAGAACAACAGTGAAATGCACGCTTGAAATTGTGTTGATACGGAAACTTGGAGGAAACTACTTAACTTCTCTTATTTGTAAAATGCAGGAAATCAAGCTATTATAAATTGCCTCACAGGGTTATTGTAAAAAAAAAAATATTGTATAAACCACAAATTGTTATTCAAACTAATGTAGCAATAGTCACTTAAAAAAATGTTCCACATCACTATTCATTAGATAAGTACAAAGTAAAACAAGTCTCAGATATCACCTTTCACCTACCAGATTGACACATGAAAAAATAGGAGAATGACAATGCTGGATGGAATGTGGAAAAATAGGGGCACTAATTACTGTTGGTGGAGTTATATGTTGCTCCAACCATTATGAATAACATGTTAGACTATGCCAAAATGACTATTAAGCTATGAACACCCTATGACCCAGAAATATAGTTAATAGCCTTGTTTCCCCAAGAGACCAAAGGGAAAAAAAGGGCCCACCTGCAATAGACAAACAGATAGATAGACTGAAGGCAGATAGATAGATAGATAGATAGATAGATAGATAGATAGATAGATGGATGAATAGATAGATAGATAGATAGTTAAATAGATAGAGAGACAGATAGAGCAACTTTTTTGTGGTTACTTAGAATCCAAAACTGAGGGGATGTGCATCAATTGTGGAATGACTGAACAAGTTGTGGTATATGATTATGATGGAATACTCTTGTGCTGTAAGAAAGAATAAGTAGATTGGTTTCAGAAAAACCTGGGAAGACATATGAACAGATACAAAGTGAAGCTAACAAAATCAGCAGAACACTGTACACAGTAACAGCAGTATTATAATAATAAGGAACTGTGAAAGACTTAGCTGTTTTGATCAATATAATTATCCAAAACAATTCCAAAGGATTCATGATGAAAAATATTGTCTATATCAGAGAAATAACTGATGAACTCTGAATATATGCTGAATCATCATTTTTTACTTTCTAGTTTTTTTTTTAACATTGCTAATATGAAAATGTGTTTTGCAAGATTTTATATGTGTAATGTGTATCATATTGCTTGCCTTATTAACTGGTGAAGAGGGTTAGAGGGAAAAAGAATTTGGAAATGAAATTTTTTAAAAATTAAATTAATGAAGGCAAAACAAATAACAGAGTTCTACTTTCCAATTAACTGGTATTTGGAAGGGGTTATAGACTTATATTTGGAAGGAAACTCAGAGATCAACTAGTACAAACCCCTCATAGAAGACTTCAAGGATGAAATGATATGAACTGAGCTTTGAAGACTTCATTAAGGTGATGCTGAAGAGGGACGAGATTCTACGAATAAAGCAAAACCACATCAAAAGAGGAAACATACATTGAGTTCAAAGAAGAGTTAATAGTCTACTTTGGATAGCACTGGGTGTTTAAAAAGGGAGTAATGAGAAGCAAAGATATGGATGTAGTGTCATATTTTATGTTCTTGGGCTCAAAGATCACTGCAGATAGCAACTATTGCCATGAAATCAAGAGACGCTTGCTTCTTGAAAGGAAAGCTATGGCAAATATAAACACTGCACTAAAGAACAGAGACATCATCTTGTTAACAAAGGTCCATATGGAAAGATGAGTGTTGCAGAATTGATATTTTTAATTGCTACTGGAGAAGACTTTGGAGGGTCACTTGGACAACAAAGGGATATAATCACTCAGTGTTTAAAGAAATTAATTCAGATTACTCACTGGAAAGACAAATACTGAAGCTGAAGCTTAAATATTTTGGTCATGTAATATGAAAAGACTCTGGTGTTGGGAAAGGTTGAAGGGAAAAGGAGAAAGAGCAGGTAAAGGATAGAAATGGATAGGTATTGTCATGGAAGTGATGAACATGAGCTTCAGTAGACTTTGAAAGATGGTGGAGGCTAGAAGTGCCTGGCATTCTGTGGTCCATGGGATCATAAAGAATTGGACATAAATTAATAACTAACAACAAAAGAGATCCAAAGCTGGAAAGGTACTTTGGATCTGGATAAGGGGGATTACCAAATGCAAGGTTAAACAGTTTGTATATTATCCTTTAGGCAATTGGGAATCAATTAGAAGATTTTGATAGATAAGGGACATGCCCAGACTTGTGTTTTAGAAGATAATTTTTACCAGTTATGTAAAGGACAGATTTGAGAGAGGAAAGGATTGATTCAAGAAATAAAGTGAAGGTAAAATTGAAAAGATTTGGCAAATGATTGAATATAGAAAGGAAAGGATATGGCAGGATAACAAGTCGTTCCAAAGCTTCAGTCTTGGGTGCCCAGGAGAATGCCAGTAACACCAAGAGAATTAGGCATTAGATGGATAAGAATGAATTCAGTTTCCAACACACTGAGTTGAAAGTACTGATAAACAACAGGTTGTGTGGGGTAGGGGCTCCAAAGACAGTTGATAACGAATAATTTGAGCTCAGAAGAGAAATTTTATGCGGATCTCTTTATTTCTCTCATTTTTTTTCATCAATTTATCCATCCATCTATCCATTCATCTATCTATCTGCACTGTTAGTGACTTCTAACTTGTATTATGACTCTGAGAAGCCCTAAAATGTTGAACTAGTGAAGACTAAATTTTATTATTTCAAGTGAGTACTAACTAGATTAGGTGCTATGACATTATTTATCTAATATGATTTAATGGAATCCTTTGTTAATATATTCCATGTTAAGCTTCACAAATCTTGTTACTTCATTTATACCAAGTCAGGAGTGATATGTCTCCTTATTTTATAGCCTCTGGGTATAAATGTTATTGCTTAAAGGACTAAAAAAAATAGAAGTCAGTCATGGCTGTTCTAATTGTGGCATTCACTATAGTATTCCAGGCTAGGGCTTTGTGCTCACACTTCCATTACTACTAATAATAGCAATTTTAATGGTAGTAATAATATGGCACAGATAAGGGGTCGCTAGGTGGCACAGTGAATAGAGCACCAGCTCTGGAGTCAGGAGGACCTGAGATCAAATCTGACCTCACACACTTAACACTGACTAGCCATGTGACCTTGGGCAAGTCATTAACCTCAATTGCCCTGCCTTCCCCCTCCAAAAAAAAAGAAGCGAAAACATATGGCACAGATCAGGATAGCAACTTCCTGGGATTCTCCTGGTACAACAAACTGTCAAGTGAGGAAATGTCTATTAGTGATGCAGGTGACAAGTTTTCTA
>CM053581.1:524129972-524145674 GCA_028627135.1 Pseudochirops cupreus | reverse complement strand
TCCCATTCCTACTTTCAATATAATCTTTCTAGAGCAGACATATCAAACAAGCATTGTACAAGCTTGCAGCATTTCTCAAAATCAACTGAACAAGATGAAAATGTAATTGAGAAATATTTAATAAAACATAAGAAATACAATGGAGTGCAGAAAATGTTAATATGTGGTTTTCTAAGTTAATCAGACTCTTGGTGATCTTTCTATACAGAATAGTCTGCCTATTTCTATTTGAGTTTTACACTCAATTTTACACTTACTACTGGTCTAGACTAATCAAGCAAATTCCTAACCAATTTTCTCTATCCAAATCTTCATGTTCCCCAATCCATTTTTCCTACTACTGCCAGATTAACTTCCTTTATAGATCTAATCACATTACCCCTCTAGCTCAAAACTCTTCAGTGGTATCCTATGCACCATCACATAAAATCAAATCACTTCATACTTGGATTTAATGAGCTATAAAATTCAGCACCACCTACCTTACCAGAATCCTCTGATATTATTTTTCCCCTGAGAGTAGACAATTTAGCCAAACTAGACTTAGTATTTCACATAGCAAGTATGTGAAATTTGCAAGTATGTTCATTACCTGAACATGATAGTGATAAGAATGTTTTGTCCTTCCCACCCTTTTCCCATGAACCACAGCTTCCTGACCTGGTTGTATGGATACTCAAAACATCAATGAATAGATTCTTGGAATCTGTGAACTTCAATGGGGAAAAAGCATTTTTATTTTCAACAATCTCTAAATTTAGCAACTCCATATTATTCAAAAAAGAAAGGTTGCTAGGCTTTACCAGAACACATAGGTATCCATGACATATACAAAAAGGGTAAAAATTTCTGTCCTAAATGCCTTAGTTAACCCAGATGATTTAAATGAGTATTATAGGTGCCCATAGACGGTGTTGTGAGTCAATGAAACACATTCAAGAGAGAGTAGAGCATTTACCTGAACTTCTACCCACTAGAAGTGCTAATATGAGTGGGAGGTATAACAAATGGGTGATCACAGAGAGGGGGCATCAATTTATGATGTTTTACTATTATGCAAAATGGAATTGAGATTTGTTTGCAAGATAGGAGACACTTTTCTTCTATTCCTTCAGAAATCTCTTGTATGTAAAGGCTAGGAATTTTTTTTTTAAAGAGAGAAAGAAAGAAAAAAGAAATACATGGAATGATGATGTTGAATTGTGACAAAGAAGGGTGAAAAAATTCTTGGTCTTCTGGAAATGGGATCAATTATTATTTCTTAGGAGCTGAAGTGAAATGGCAAGTGTTAAGAACAAGTCAAGATGATGAGTGGACTTAACTCTTAAAACACATTCATGTTTTAAAGTTTAGGATGCTAGTAAGCAGAACTGATGACTACATAATTGTTTGGGGGTTGAATTTGGCATGCAGATAATAAAATTTAGCTGAAGGATATGAGCCAGAGAAGTTATAATTCCCACTACATATGACAATGCCTTTCACATATGGGGGGATCCTCAGACTGAAGGATTGCCAAACACATGCCAATGTTTTAACAAATATAATATAGTGTAGTATAGTGGATTTGGAATCAGAGGACTTGCACATCAACCATGGCTCTTTTATTTACTGTGTGACTTTGGATAACACGTTTAATCTTCTTGGACTTAATTTGTAAACTGAGGGATTTGATCTAAATAATCTCCAAAGTCTCTTCTAGTTTCAAATCATGTACCCAATTGCTCTTATATTTTCACTTTCTGAATAATTACTAGTCTCAGTTCAAATACTAACTCCTCTGTGAAGTCTTTTCTGATATCACTAGTCAGAAATAGTCTTATTTTTTTTTAGCAAAATACTGTTTTCTTTGATTTTTAGTGTTTTGTTAGCATGATCCATATTATGTGTGTATAATCTCTACATACATATATAAGTCCTACATACATATGCATATAATTCATATACACACATACACAAACATATATAATTCCCACATACAGATATATTATTCCTATAAACATACACATACATATACTTACACATACATATGTTTGTACACACCCACATAAATGTCACTCCATGTGGGTATAGACCACAGGTGTGTGACATTCCATATTCTTTCCAGGAATTTTAAATAACAGCAAGGGAATATTGGCCTAATGGATTAGAGTAAACAGGGCTAGAGATGAAAGTTATGTGTTGATGACAATTGACATTCAAATGGATAGATGTTCTGGAGAAGCAGAGAAGGAAAGAAAAGGTATAATGAATGCTTTCTTAATTTCAAAACCCAAGGAATAGTAGGATGCTCTAGGTTTAAGATTATAACTTAAATCTACCAAGCTTTAAGGTCCAGCTAACATAAGTTGCAGTACTTTTCCTTTTAAAATATTTGTAATTCATAACAATCACTCTTTGATGATAAGCATTTACCAGCTATAGAACTGCATTTGGGGGATTTCTGATAAAAAAAAAAAGTTTGAGTTGGGAGTTTCAGAAATATGAGAATCTCATTGATAGTAGTAAACCAAATTGTGCCTCAGTGGATGGATAGATAAGGTAAATGCTCATCCTTGAATTATGGCTTCTTGAAATGAAAAAATCATATAACTCTATAAGCTCGCCAATAAACTACATGAAGCTCAGGTGTCACACCAATGATTTTCAGTAGTACAGTTGAAATATATGGATAAAAGAGATGAGTGAGAGTAAATATGGTAATGATATATAACTAAACTTATATATTTTAAGAGATAGGATCCATTCAGACTATCAAATAGATCTGTCTTTCCCTTTTAAATTTTAAAATGATAATTACTAACTGTTGGGGGAATAGAGAGGGATTAGAGCTACTACTGTCTTGCCTCAAACCATTGCTTGGCATCATTTCATCATTCTGTATATTCTTACAACGTTTTATATTCAAGATCTTATAATAAACATTATTTAGAAGTGATTATTATTATCTCTAGTTTTACAAATGAAATGACTGAGATATAGTTTGACTTTTTGAAAGGTTATACAGTTTAGAGACTGTGAAGATGGTTCCTGAAGGCAAGCTCAGCAAGAGGAAATGAAAGCTAGCTCAAGGCTTAATTGGACTTGGCAACAAGTATTTCAGAGTGCATGTTTCACTATGCTAATAGAGAATTTGGTCTTTTTTCCATGTAGACATTTATATCTGCCAGCTCATAGCATAAAGGGAAAATCACAAGTTTCACAAGCTCCTCAAGGTCACCTCTGTGACCTCAATCAGCTCACAGACCCTCTCTGCCTTCTCTTGAGCTTTGGTTTCCTAAATTGTAAAATGTGATCACTAGATGATTTTGAAAACTTATAATACTATAGAATGACTTTAAATGTTAACCCATATTGTATATTTATGTGTATATGAATATATCTATCTATATATTTGATGAGAAAGTTTGTGTGGGGGTGGTACTTTCTCATATATAAGTATATGTGTGTATGGGAGAGAAAAGCACTTTGTAAAATAAATATGTCAGGCACTCAGCTAGGCAGAGAGGGTACAAACAAAATAAAATTAGCCCTGACCTCATGTAACTTATTCTCTAGGGGGAAGCAACATTTATATAAACATAAAAATAGTAAATATACAAAAAGTACAAAGAAATTTGAAGAGAACTACAACTAAGGGAATCAGGGAGGTCTTTTATAGGATGGTCAAGCTTTGAAGAGTTTGAGGTTCCAAGAGGCGCACATGAGATGGGAAAAAACATTGCAGGCATGTGGACTACCTGGGGAAAGGTATAGAAAATCAATATGGAGTGCTATGTGTGGGTAATAATAGCAAATAGGCTAGTTTGGATGAAATGGATGAAATATATAGTGGGTGAGTTGCATGATTTCATATCTGTCTATATCTACGTAGATAGATTATAAACATCTGTACACACATATGTTTGCATATATATACATATATGTGTGCATGCATATGTGTGTGTTTGTACATATGTATTTATATGTAATCATCTTGGAAAACCAGCTCAGAGCCTTGTTTCAAGTTATCCCTTGGCCTGCAAATCCAACCCTTATCCCTTTACTGTACTGCTCATGTTCCAACAAATCCCACCCCTCTTAGGTTATTACAAAGTAAAGTCTAGATGGCAAATACAATATGCCCTGGAGGTAGGGTCACTAATGCATTGTTTATATTGCTTTAATCACCAACTCCTTCAGGGATGAAAAGCTTTCTAATTTGTTGAGAGGCTAAAATAAACATCAAATTTGAGATGATTTCAGGGAATTTTCTGAAACTATGAAGAAAAGTTGGGATTCAAGTAGAAAGGGGAGTTTATACGTAAAGAGCTAATTATGCCAAAAGTTGACACAATTTCCTTACTTAGAGAAATAAAAGTTTTTACCATTTTATTCTAAATTCCACAGTGTAATGGGTTTATCATTCAGGAAACATTTACTATGGTCACATGGGTCACCACAAGTATCAATCAGACCAAAATTTTAGTTAAGTGAATAATCTTAAAGGATTTATTTATATGTTTTGGTTCTCATTATAAGAATAATGATACTTTATGTTAATATTTTTTTTTTTACTTTTTAATAAGCTTAAACACTTTTTACCTCATTTTATGCTCAAAACAATCCCATAAGACAGTTCAGGAAAGGATTTCTTACTCTATTTTATAGATAAGGAAACTGAGGATGAGGGAGATTAAGTAATTTTTGAACAGGATCACAGAGCGAGTAAGTGATAAACTCAAAAACCCAAAGGATTTGTCCATTATTGGTCACTGCTTCATAATCTTTACAAAGTCACTGACTAGTTGGAGAATTGCTTGGCTTCAGGAATATATATGTATTTCACAAGACCATTATTAGATTCCTCTCATCAATTCCTTAGGATTTCCTGTTCTTATAAGAGATGGTGTTACATTCATGGAATCTTGCATTTGGAAGAGACTTCAGATATCATATAGTTTAGATTTTTTTTTTCTCAAAGAGCTTCAGTCACAGGTAAATTACTAGTTCCACGGCCAGTCCAGCCCATTATTGAATGACTATAATTATCAAGGAACTGAAATTTGCTTCTTGGAATCTATTTCATTTCACTTATCTATTGGGCCAAACAAAACAAATTTGACCTACCTTCTAAATGAAAGTCCTTCAAATATTTCAACACTACTCTACATCTAAGTTTTGAACTTTTTTTTTCTTTCTCTAAAGAAAACATCCCCAGTTCTTTTTACTGAGTTCATATAGCATGACTTTCAGGTCCCAATGTACATCTTAAAAACTGGTGCTCACAATGAAATACAGATCAAATGTGGTCTCACTAAACCTAAGAAGAGTATATAACCTTCTCAAATCTAAATCTCCTTTTTCTGATCAGAGTTGTATTAGACTATTAATGAAATTTAAATTCATGGGTTTTTGTTTTGTTTTGTTGTGTGTGCGTGTGTGTTTGTTTTTAGATACCATTGTACTATTCACATGGAGATTGATCTACATACATACATACATGCATACATGTTTAATATGCAATGATGTCCAGCCATGCTTCCCTTATCTTTTACATTTGTTCTGTGATCCCCTCTCCCCCCCGCCCCCATTTTATATTTGTTCCTTTTAAACTCTATCTTTTAAGACAATGGTGTGGATAGGAAGATAGGAAGCTGGTCTTTGAACCAGGAAGACCCAATGGATTTCAATCCTGATTTTTTCATACCCTGGCTGTACAAACCTGGGCAACTCCCTTAAGCTTTCAATTCTCTAGGAAACACTGTAAGAACCTGAGTTGCAAATAAGTTGCCAACATACATTGGCACAAAGAAATTACTCTTAATGTAATTCCCCATACCAATGAAATTGCAAGTCCTGACTTTGTCCCCATTTAAAAATGAATTTTATTAAATTTGGGCCATGAGTAATTATTTGAATTTTGATCCTATCACCTACTTTGTTATGTATCTTTCTTAACTATATGTTATCAACAATATTGTCTGAGAAACACAGTCTTTGAGATATGTTTTCATCCAAGTCATTGATTAGAACAAAAATAACCTCAGTAAGTAGATTATGTAGATGCATAGAGATGGACATATGTGTGTATATGTAGATAGATAGATAGATAGATGGAGAGATAGTAATTCTACATATCTCCATCTTTGGGCTCTTACTGAACATGGAGTTGACAAGATATCACCCATGTTTACATCTGAGATTTAGTAATATCTGTGTAGTATTCTGATAGTGAAGTGCTCTTTCCCTCCAATCCTCTTAGGTGATGACACTGCTATGCTCATTTTTGTCCTTTTTTCCAGGTTTCCTATACTATTTCTATGCCCTTATATTTTTGCCATAGTAATATAATACAGGACTTTTCACTGCATTTCAAGGAAAAATAGATAATAAACTTATTAGGTTAAAAAAAAAACAAACTTTGAGCTCCATGGAACTGAGGTTATTTTAAAACACCATATATTTATCCTATTGTGTTGAATTTCACATAAGATTCCAAACAGTGAAGGGATAGCTGTTTTTAAATGTTTTCCTCACAATGTTTCAACTATTTGTTCATATCGCCTTACTAAAATATGTCTATTATTATAAGCAAGTCATGTTGTGACTTTTGAATATAAAGCAACCAAGTGAAGTAGGGAAATTAAAAATATACATTATGGAAACAGTCTCTACATTTGTAATAACAAACATTTTGAGGAAAATCAACTCTAATAAAATGATAGAACCCAAACTTTGTGTTTTTTTTCCTAAAAGAGGAAAAAAATAGTTCCCTTTAAAAAGACAAGGCATGAGTCTCAATAATTCAGTTTTCATACATAAACTCATTTTTCAACTTTTAGTAACCTAATGAAAGTAAAATCAAAGAAGGTTAGGAAATGAAAAAGCAAAGGGAACAAGGCAGGAAAAAGGAAAGGAAATGGGGAAAAAAGCAAAGAAAAGGGAGATTATAAGGAAAGGGGAAGGAAAAGAAAATTAAAATGGAGAGGAGGTGGTGGAGAACACTGGAGAGGGGAAAAAGAGGGAGGGAAATGACAAGGGAAAGGAGGGGTTTTGTGGGAGATAAGAGAAAGAAGAAAGGAAGGGAAAGGGAGGAAGAGGGGAGGTAAGACAGAAGAGTAAGCAGGTGAGGGAGAATAGAAGCGAAGGAGAGTAAAAGGAAAGAGAAGTAGAATGGATGAGAAAGAAGAGAAGGATAAGGAAGATGGGTAGGAAAGAAGAGAAAAGGGGGAGGGAAGGAATAGAGGATGTGAAGCAGATGAAAGAAAGGGGAAGGGAAAGGAAGGGAAGAGGAAAGAGTAGAGAGAAATGGGAGGAAAGGGAGAAGGGAGGAAAATTGGAGGAGAGGAAGAAGAAAGGGGAAGCAAAGAGAGGAATGGAGGAAAGAAAGATTTCTAGTAAGAAAGGAGAATGAAGGGAAGTGAAAAAAAGGAGGAGAAGGGTAAGAAGGAGAAGGAAGGGAAATAAGTGGAAGAAGAAAGGGAAGGTAGAGAAAAGCATGGGAGAGAACTAAGAGGGTAGGGAAAGGAGAGGGGATAAAGAAGGAAGGGAAAGTAAGAAGAGAGGAAGGAAAGGGAGAGGAAGGAGTAGATGGAGATGGGAGGAAAAGGAGAGGAGAGGAATATGGGAAGTGATGAAGAAGAAAGGGGAGAGAAGGAAGACAAGAGGGGAAGAAAGAGAAAAGAGGGAAAGAAGATCTGAAAGAAGGTATAAGGGAGAGAGACAAGGGGATGGAAATGAAAGGAGAAGGGAAGGAAAGGGAGAGAATGGAAATATGACAAAAATGGGAGGGGAGGAATAGAGCAGGGGAAGAAAAGGAGAAGGGAGTAATTGAGGAATAAAGAGGAGGGAGGAAGAAGTAAGGAAGGGAGGGGAGAGGGAAAGGAAAAGAAGAGGGAAGAAGAGGGGATAAGGAAAAAAAGGGAAGGAAAGCAGAGGGAATAGAGATGGTAGAGAAGGGAGAGGGAAAGAAGATGTGAAGGGATGGAGAAGAAAGAAAAATGAAGGATGAGGGAAGAAAAAGGGAGGGAAAGGAGGGGGAAAGAACATGAGAGAGGAGGGAGAAAAGAGTGGAAAGGATAGGAAAGGAAGGAAAGAAAAAAGAGGAAAGGGAAAAGAGAGGGAAGAAGAGAGAGCAAGGGAGGGGAGAAGAAGGGAGGAGAGCTGATAGAGAAGGAGGGATTTGTTCCAGCAAATAACTTGGCTATTTTTTTTTCACATGGAAAAGGCAAAGCTCAATACCAAATTAGTCACACTTTAAACAATTCCTTCTTTCCACTCTGCCATACCTGTATAATTTTCTGTTTAATAATCTTTATCCTGTGGTTTACAACACAACTCACAGGAAATTGTCTGTTAAAACTATCCCACAAATGGGGGAATCTTGCCAGATCTCTAGCAGTAAGCACCGGGAAGACAAGTTAGTTTATAATCTAGAGACCATACCAGTTATACCTTAAAAGCTCTTCGTAAATTACTGTGTTCAATTGTGCAAAAACCCAGCTCCCTCCCAATTTACTGTCCTAGAGTTGCCAATTCTATTGTGAAGACATAAACCTTCTTCTTGAAAGCAAATAGACTTAATCCTCCTTACAAGCTGCTTGGTATCATTCACATGGATTCCTCAACCAGCCACAAAGGCACATACATACCTATATCACTTCAGAGTGTTCACAGCACTTATTATAGCTAGTCTATGGCCATTTTAATTGGAACTAAGACTGTGTGAAATGAAAATGCCTTAACTAGTGTTGCTAAATATGATTCACTGGGAACATGGAGGGCAGAGGAAGGCTTGGGGCAAAGTCTCCTTCAAAAGCAGTTATTATTCCTCTTTTTCATCTGAACTCCTTGCCTTAAACGTGGCATGTGTCTTCTGTTTCTACAGAATATTTCTGCAACTAAAAGAAAAAAAAAAGAAAGAAAGAAAATCAAAGCTAAACTGAGAAACTCAGAAAATGATGTTGAAACTAAGAGGGAAGGAGGTGTGTGGGCAGCTCTGCTTCATAAACCACAGGCTTTGAGGTCTGTAACAGTTGGTTTCAAATTCCTGAAATACAGGAACAAGAACTAACTGACAGATCGAAACATGATGGCAAAGTTACTGAAGCAACACATGGGAGGGATGATTAAAGACAAATTCAAGGAAGCAGACAGATTCCATTATCCTTTACCCTACATGGGATTTGCCTACAAACCTTCCATCTGTCACTTCTGAAATAGACTCCATCGTGGAAAGTATTGGGGGGGGGGGGGAGAGCAGGGCTTCCGGGGAAGTGACACTTGTCATTATTCTGTTCACTAAAACAGCATGCTCTCTTTCCTTCCCCTACCTCTAATTTCATTCATTGTCAGATTATCCAGTGAACTTTGCATAAGATGCAGGCAGCACTTGATTAGCATTTAAGTCACAATGAAAATAATTTTAAAGCTTCAAAAATGCAATATTAACATGAAATCCATTAGCAGGAGAGTTCATTGTAAGGATCAGTATAAATGAATCATTGAGACAGTTCTCTCCACTGGTAAGGCTTTGAAGTCTATGACTTTATTATATATTCAAGCATCAGGATAAGAGTAGACTGGAATTCTGTTCTTTCTTTGACCCATATTCAAAATCCTCTTTGACTATGGGTGAACAGTTTCAGAACATATTAATTGGGCCCCCTTTCTCAGATATGTAGTCCAAAAAATAACTAATCTAGGCAGATTGAGATCTAGTTTTCTCTGGCACAATTACATGCACAAAAAAATTACAATCCATCAAAAGAAAACATGGATAGCTGTGGTTGAAGAATTCATCAAAAAGTGACCAGTTTATCAGTAGTCAAACTATAAAATATCCTAATCATCCTTCAAAACACAGCTCTGGGCATGCTCCTATCTAGGACTTCACGGAGGACTCCAACTGTTAGCATTCACTTGATCTTGAAATTACTTTGTCTGCATTATTTTATCTATAAAATATGTTGTATATTCTTCTTTTAGAATTTAAGCTCCTTAAGAGTAAAGCTGTTTTGATTTTGTCTTCGCACCTCCACGTCTATATGGATATACAAATATTCATGTCAGGAAGTTATATCAGAGAGGGCATTAACAACCTGAGGATTCAGGAAAGGCTTCATAAAGATCTTACCACCTACCTAAGATTTTTGAGCAAACAGAAGATTCTAAGACACAGGGGTAAAGAGGGAATGCCTTCTAGGGACAGAGAATGATAGCCAGTTCAAAGGCAGAAACAACTGAAGGAGTATCCTGTTACTCAAATAATGAGTAAGCCAATATGGCTAGAATGAAAAGTTGGAGGACTGAACTAATATGTGAGAAAGCTACAAAGGTTGGACTGGCCAGAGTATGAAGAGCTTAAAATGTTAAACAGTGGAGTTTACATGGGATCCTCAAAGCAATAGGGAACAATGAGAATTTCTTGAACATGATGATGACCCAATATTGCACAGTAGTTGCAAATATGAGATGCTTAATAAATGTCTGTTGATTTGAGCAGTTCAGGGGTGGGGAACCTGTAGCCTTAAGGTCACATGTGGCCCTCTAGCTTCTCGGGTATAGCATTTTGACTGAGTCCAAGTTTTACAGAATAATAAAAAAAAATCTTTTTATTAAGGGGATTTGCTCTGTGAAGTTTAGATTCAATCAAAGGCTGCACTTAAGAGGGCCACATCTGGCCTTAAGGCCACAGATTCCCCACCCCTAGAATAGTTGATTGCCAAAACTGTGTGTAATGCCTTTCCACTTTTGTAATATCTACTGGACTCAGCTGGCATAGTGTTTGAGAATCCAGGGTCAACTCCAAGTAATGAGGAAGGAATGGAATTAATCACATCAAAGATAATTCATCAAATTATATTTGATAAGAAATCCTTAATTCATACATGCCAAGGTTCATTTGCTCTAAGTTCACTTTACTGAGAGTTAGTTATGGCAAAATTTATTTCTAGACTGAAGATGTATTCAAATAACAAAAATAAAAAAACTTAATGGAATGTGGGCAACTCTGTAAGCCATACTTCATGCTCGGTTGCTTCCCTGTTGGTTCAGTGCCAGTGTCTTCATGCCATCCATTTTTGTGTCAATGCCTCATTAACATATATTGGCCTCTCCATTCAGCTCTTTAGGTGGAACAATCTTATTTCTTACTCCAAGTTAAGCTTTTGGTGTTAGTCCTATTGTAAAAACAGAGGGGTTTTTGAGTCCTATATGTCATCTGTGGTAACTCATTCTAACCTAACAGGTACCACACCTAATGAAATCTCCTGCCTTAGCTGCAAGCACATAGAACTATGGGGAGGGCCACAAATTATAAGAAAAGTAAACCTCAGTGAAAAGAGCAAATGAGGGGGAAAGAGCTAGGAGGATGGGGCTGTAACCAACATACAGCTCTGCGGATGTTAAATCTAACTATCATGTTGCCTCTCAATAATTGTGACATGTTTCTCCTTTGAGATCATTTCATAAAAGAACAGAAAATCCTAACATGGTAGATTTCTGCTGTACTTCTGCCTTTGAAGCAGTAACCCCGAATTACAAATTTGAAATTTAAAAATCAGAGACACCAAACATTTATCTCTAAAGTGATGCTTTAGGCTCTCTAATTTTTCTAATTAATATGAAAGTAACATTATCTGATTGTTCTGATTTAGGTCAAAGGTTTAGGCTTAGGTTAATTTCCAGGGTGAGAATTGAGAAAGCTGTAATCAGCATCCTTAAGCAATCTTAGGGCTTTCTAATTCAAAGCATTTGGTTTAGGATAAGAAAAAGTAGAGAAAATACAGTTCTGTCTGTAGTAGTTCCTCTGTATCACTTTCCTGATACTCTTAACTAGAACCGGCCAAAGTTCATTTTGCTGAGTAATCATTTATATTTAAATTAGTTCATTTTAATACATAACTGAAGTATTTTTTTTCAATCACTTCCTGGTTGTCACCATCAGGATTCTTTGTCCTTTGTTCACGCTCATCCTGAGGGGAGCTGAAGTAGAATTTTTTTCTTCCTCTGTATACCCTTTCTTATGCATTCTTTTTCCCATTCCACTTTGAAGAGGGAAAATTTGAGTAATGGTGGGTTTTGGTGGCAGTACCCGGTGGTGGCACTTGTATTGATTGGTAGGATTGATATGATTGATAGGTGGTGATTCTTCAATCATAATAAACAGACTAAAAATTACAGAAAAAAACTAGAAAAATAGACATTTCATAGATCAATAGTGAAAGCTAAAAATAGATATGGAACACTGGATTTATTGAATATGACATAAATTTTCTGTGCTTGGCACAATGTCTGGAATATAGTGGTTGCTCTTATTGTTTAGTCGATTAGTTGTGTCCAACTCTTTGTGATCCCATTTGGGGTTTTCTTGAAAAAGTCTCTGGAGTAGGTTGCTATTTCTTTCTCCAGTTTATTTTACAAATGAGGAATTTGAAGCAAAAAGAGTTAAGTGACTTACTCAGGGTTACAAAGTTAGTAAGTATCTGAGGTTACATTTGAACATAGGCATTCCAGACTCCAGGACCAGTGCTCTATTCAGTATGTCAGCTATCTGCTCTTAGCAGGTGCTCAATAAATGTTTATTAATTGAGTAGAATGAACCTGTGAAATGGTTAAAAATACAGTGGTCTTCCATGGGTAACATCTAATTGAACTCAATCAACAATATGTTCAGCAATGAAGTAAATAGGGTCATGGGTATGGAGGGATTTATGGTAGTGATAAAAAAAACTACTTTCAGAAATAACAGGAAGGTTATCCTAAAGGAACAGAGAATTACTTTCTTGTAGAGATTTTTCAAAGAAACAATAGAAACTAGGGAGGTAGTCACAAAATATTAGCACCTTCTGAATACCTAGGAAGTTACAGTAAGCAACTCAGAATTATAACCTGGAAGTACATTTTCCCTTATGAAAAAAAAATAAATATGCAGCAATTCTCTCTCCTAGATATAAAAATCCCAGAGTGTCTTCTGAGAGTTTCACAAATAAATTCTACTGAAACAGAAGCATTGAACCAGAAAAAAAAATATTATGTCCAATCACCTAAAGGTAAAATTGATCCACAAAATTTAATAATGATACTTTTAATAGTTGTCACCACACTGAGTCTTCCAACTACAGGGATGGAAACCTCTTAAAATAAGAGGCACATACTCAGAGGAAGTCAAAAATTTGTTGGAAGGAAAAGAAATATATATTATCCTCATTATCTCATCTATTCAATTTCTTTATAAACTAAGGACTCTGTTTCTTAGTTTCCCTGATTATTGCAACTACAAGATAATTGATTTTTTTTTCCCTGAGGACTACTTCAATATTTGCTTCAAATTGGTCTTATAGAACACCTCAGATATTACTTTAATTACAGTTACACCTCCTTATGTAGATTATAACAATACAACTCAAGTCCACAAACATTGATTAAGCATCTACTGTGCCAGGCACTGTTTTCTTCTTCATTTTTGTGTTTTTCTCAATGACCAGCATGGTACCTTGAAAATGGAAGGCATCTAATGAATGTTTGTTCAAGGAAAGGAAACATAACAATAATAGGACTTCCAGAAAGCTACAACTAAAAAAAAAAAAAAGGATCTTGATACAATAATTCAAGAAAACCCCCATAGGAGGGGAAAGTAGAAATAGAAACTATTCACCCATCACTATCTGAAAGAGATGCTTGGAGGAAAAACTGCAGGAATATCATAGTTAAATTCTGAAACCCCCAGGTTAAGGAGAAAATCTTACAAGCAATAGGAAAAACAAATTTAAATATGGTGGAGTAAAAGTTAGAGTTACATAAGACCTAGCAGCAACTATAATAAACAATGGAATACTATATATATATATCAAAGAGCAAAAGAACTGGGCTTATAGCCAAACATATCATACCCAGCAAATTTAAGCATAATCCTGAATATACACACACACAGAAAATGGACATTCAAAGGAATGACAGATTTTCAGGATTTTATTGCAAAAAGACCTGAACTAAATAGAAAATTTGATACACAAGATGCAAGAGAAATATAAGGCAAACTTCTAAGACTAATGACAAAGAAATCAATAAGGACACATTGTTTAATTTTTATATGTGAAAATATAACTGTATGTCTAAACTGTATGTCTAAGATTGTAATTAGTAATTGGGTAGTTTGGAAGAAAGAGTGGGGTAGAAATGAGTCTGACATGAGTCTAAAAAGCAAAAAGATCAGGAGAAGGCAAAAAAGTGCAATCATTTCATACAAATGAGGTATGAAAGGAATAACTGACATATAGGGAAAGGTTAGGTACAAAAGTTTTGACATGGGGGAGAAGGTTAGGTACTTTTAGAATCCTACTCTCATAGGGAATGGGTTAAAGAAAGAACAACACATATACCTAAAGGGTAGAAAGGTTTTCTAAATTAAAAAAAGAAATAAGAGGGCAAAGGGATAGGGAAGGGGACAGGATGAGGGAGGGATAAGGAATCAGATGGGGAGGTAGTAGGGTTTGTAAATTAATGGGAATGGAATAAAGTGGTAAATACATACATATACTTATATATATGCATGTATAATGTTCTAAATTCAGAAAAAAAACATAAGAGATCAAGAGGATACAGTGGAGGGAGGGGATAAGGAGAGGCATAGGATAAGGAATATGAGGGGCAAGGTAGTGAGTAAATGTAAAATAGAGGAGTGAGGAGGTATAGGAATAGGGTGAGAATGATAGCGAGGAAAACAGGAAGGAGGAAAATCTACAACAAATAATTATAGTTTAGCATGTGAATGGGATGGATTTACCCATAAAATGGAAACTAATAGCAGATTAAAAATTTGAATTCAATAATATGTTGCTTTTAGTAAATGCTATGAAAGTGAGAGATGCACACTAACATAAAATAAAGATCAGGAGTAGAATTTATTATGTAAAAAAGCAAGGATAGAAATCATGATCTCAAAGTAAAAGCTAAAATAAGATTTAATTAAAAGAAAAACATAGGGAAACTACCCTGTATGTCAGATATATTAATAGTTCTAGATCATATAAAATAACTACAGAGCATAAAAAATGACAGTATACCTGTCAAAACAGACACAGGAACTATGGGAATATAAGCACAAAACACCTTTTATACAAAGTCAGATCTAAATAACTGAAGAAATTTTTATTGTTCATGGGTAGTTAAAGTTGATATAATAAGAAAAAGTGAGAATTTTACCTAATTAATTTTATTTATTTTTATATACATATACACCCTCCTATACATATATATATATATATATACATATACATACATGTAATATCTTCTCAATTAAGTTACTAAAAAAAATCTTACCGAGTCAGAAAAAAAAATAATAACAGAGTTTATTTGGAAGAGCAGAGGATCAGGAATTTCAATGAAGCCAGGGAGAAATAATGTGAATGAATCAGTTTCAATATTATTAGACTTTAAACCAGGAATGGGGAACATGCAGCCTCAAGGTTACATGTGGCCCTCTAGGTCCTCAAGTGTGGCCTTTGACTAAATTTAAATTTCACATAAAAAAATCCCCTTAATAAAAGGATTTGTTCTGTAAAACTTGGATTCAGTCAAAAGGCTGCATGAGAGGACCTAGAAGGCCCCATGTGACCTTAAGGCTGCAGGTTCCCCACCCCTGCTCCATATTATAAAGTGAGAGCAGTTTTCAAGTGTAAAATAAATAATTTTGATTATTTTAAATTAAAATTTTTTCTG
>CM053581.1:524113527-524129472 GCA_028627135.1 Pseudochirops cupreus | reverse complement strand
CTACATAAGAAATATAGATAGTGCATTCATTTAAATACCAGAAGACTGAGTCCCAAAACCAGAAAGTCAAAGCTAACCCAGTAGTGATGAAGTTGGCACATGTGGTCAAAGTAGTAAACACCCACATCCTCAAGCCTTCAAACAGGACAGGCTACCTCAGGCAAAGATCCTCCTCTCCTCACGCACGCAACTGCTCAGCATCCAGGCAGCTTGGTCCCAGCAGCTCCGGCCCCTGGCAGTTCCTTCCCCAGGCAGTCCTCAGCAGGAGTCCTTAGCAGAGATTCTGCCCTGCTCAAAGCAAAAGGAGTTCGCAACCGCAGCCACTGCCTCTGACGCTGCTTCCAGTCCGCACTGCACGGAGACTAGCTTGGTTCAGGCGTTCTCTTGCTCCACCCCTTCCTGCTACATCAGCAAGCTCAAGGGGCATGGAAGATCTTCAAATACCAGTATTGTTACATGCCATGACCCTTTAATACTTGTATGTGGGTGTATATGCATGTGGGTGGACCTGCTTGGAGACAGATAGAGGAGCAGTGTCTCAGTTCCTAAGACCATCAGAAATATGTGCTTTCCAATTATCTTAGGTGACCCCTGTGTTTTAAAGGGTCATTCAATCCCCAAAGGGGTCACCACCCATAGGTTGAAAACTGCAGCTTTAAATGGTTACCACAGTACAAGAGAGAATAGGACATGACTACCGAGAAAATATAAGTGTATTATGGACATTTCCTCTCTAGATAGAAAAAAAATGGCATGACAAAAGAAGTAAGACTGTCGTGTGACAAATAAGACTAGAGCAGAAGATCATCAAGTGATTCAGAATTATTACATGGTCAACAGCACCACAAAGATATAAAAGAAAGGAGGGATAGAGGGCAAAAGAAAAGTTATTTGTATCAAGACCTTCTTTTCCTTTTAATATCAAATTGAATAACTGAAAATTTGGGCTGAATTAAGGGTTAATCAATTAGCCCACCTTGTGTCTAAATACACAGAAAGAAAACAGACAATTCCTTCTACGTTTTCTCTTTTGCTCCAAACAAATTCTGTCAACAGTCCATATTATGTACAATAGATCAACATCTGGGAGTTTTAAAGATGACTATAAACATAAAGTGGGTGAATTGGCCTAAGGAGGCAAAGTCATTGAATCTGGGGACTTGAACTATTAAGAACTAAAGCAAGTAGGGGAAACATCTCAGAGGAGCTGCTATACATATACATGTCAAAGGCGGAAGAATTTGAAACAAAGTATTGAGGTAGAGGGACATGAAGGTAACATTAACTATTCAAAAACATATTCATCATTCAGGAACTTCAATCATTTTCATATTGCCTAGATTTCCACCATTAGAGACCCGTTCCTTTGAAATCTTTTTCCTTGCTGATAAAATGTAAGTATTATTGAAAAAGTAAAAAATAAGCCAAGTTTCTCTAGGATGCTTTACCTGCATTTGATTGTGCTATTACTGATGAGGAGGACCTAGAGCATACAACAGATGAGAACAATGGGTGGTGGGAAATGTTCTGAAAGATTTAAGGAGGCTAAAGAGAGGAGACAAGGGAGAGAGGGACAGAGAAAAAGGCAGATGGAGAGAGACAAAGAAAGAGAGAGAGAAAGAGAAAGTGAGAGACACAGAGAGAGTGACAGAGAAATTAAGACAGAGAGACAGAAAGACAGAGACAGAGAGGGAGAGATAGAGAACGAGAGAGAGAGAGAGATAGAGAGACAGAGAAAGACACACAAAGAGAGAAAGAGTGAGAGAAAGACAGAGATACAAAGAAACTGTCTCTACACTTTTCTTGGTCCCATATGAACTGGCCTCATGTGAGGATCTTATAGCAAGAGATGTAACAAGTTGCCTGTTGAAATCAGACTCTATCACACTGTACAAACAGAAATCAGACCTCTTTGCTTTGCCTCTAATTGTTACTAGCCCCAGACTATTATGCAGTTATCTGCAAGCACTGTCTCTACCAATATTAAAGGGGGAAAATGATGAGACTGTTTTACCCAACATAGCAAAAGCACATTTCATTGCTATAATAAAGATTTTCCCATCTTTTTTTTCCATGTAGAAGGTCTCAGCAATTCAACCTTTTACTGTGGAAGACCCAGAGCTGTAAACTGACCTCCGTCAAAGTCATGGCAAGATGAGACTACTTCAGGTTATTTTTCATGGTTTATACTTATGTTTTATTAATAGGGCCTGGTTTTATGTCTCTAAACTAATGCTATATTTTCTTCTACTTGGGCCCAGAGGCTGTTTGGGAAAAGAACATGATTTTCATTATGAAATAAACAAATAAATAAACATTATCCTTAGGTCAGGGCTTCCTCTCTGGAAAACTAAATGTGAAGAGTTGATTTGCATCCACAGCTAAATTTTGTATCTTACTAAAACAATGCCTCCTAAGGTGACCACAGAAAGTGAGAGAATAAAAAATAAACAGTATAAGAATAGGAGACTGGAGGCATAAGGTGGTTTTTTTTTTAAGCCTAGCAGCCTCATTGTGTGTTTGTTTAGTGTCAGTACTATTTATTATCAAAATAACTGAGTATTTTTGCAGCCAAAGTAGTTTTCTAAGCTCAAAATCACTGGTTTTTGTTTTCCGGGGTAAATGAGCAGCAACTTTCCAAAATGTTTCAAATCAATGCATTAGAATAAACTTGATGTGGTGGTAGGCTAGCAATTTTTTTTTTTTTTACAACTGGCTCTCCAAGGGGGGGAAAACATTCATGAAACCCTTTCAAATTTGATCTGAATTATTAACACTTTCTCCATCATATTTCTTCTTCATGTTCTTAAGACTAGACAATGGACATAACAATAAATTGAGTCCTGACTTACGGCATTGAGAACGTAAAGACAAGAACTTGAGACAACTAGGTGAGTTGACTCTACAACACCACTGACTTGGTGGGATTATGTCTTGGTGGGCAGTAAGTCTTCTTACTTATACAACTTGCTTCCATATAATCTGTATATACTATTCTTCTCACTCCCTTCCTACTCTCACCCTCCATTTCCAGCCTACAATCACATATTGCTTCTCCTTTGAAATACAAGTCCTCAGTCTCACAATTCTGTCCCAAAATTTCTTTACTAATGATCAGAGAAAAAGATCTAACATAACAGCAAAATGAAAATAGGGGCAATGATTATTAGCTCTAGGCATAGACTAGACCTCAAAAGTGATTTAGTGTAACTTCATTAATTTGAAGAGGAGGAAATTGAAACCTAGGAAGAATATGTTTTACCTATATTCACATATATGAGTCAGAGGCATAATTTGAACTCATGTACTTTAACTTCAGAGTCAGTGCATCCTTCTTCCACTGGGAAATTAAGAAACTAAGTGATATTATTTGGCTTAAAAAAAGATGGAAAAAGCTATGTTAAAGATCTAATTCTATGGAATAGAATTCCATAGAATTTCAGGGTCTTTACATAAGAATTTACAAGTGAAGGATTTCTAGGATTCTTTAATCTTAATCTGTATCAAAGCAGTACCATACTCTTAGAGAATGATGTCACATCATTTAAAATATCATTCTAGTTCCATAAATTGGTACTCTTTAAGAGTACTTTTGACTTTTTAAAAAAAAAATGACTTAAATTGACAACATTATAAACAACCACAAATATGTAAACAGAAAAAAATAAAAAAAAATGAAAATTGAGTTATATATATAATAGCCTCATAGAAGAAATGAGAACTATGGCTGCAAAACAGTGAATATGCTCTTATATTCAATTGAGGTTAAGCAAGTTTTGAACCATTTTTTTCTCTTTTGTTGTTTTTTCATAGAGAAACACTCGCTATTTAGAAAAGCATATTAATAAATCAAGATGGTGTTTATAAACTACTTCTCTTGAAATAAGACTCAGATACCTGCATATGCAACTTTTCTGGAAAGGAAGACTTAGAATAATGAATAGAGAACTGACCTCAGAACCAACAAGATCTCAATTTAAGTCCCATCTCTAACAGACCCTGACTCTTAGCTTGGGCAAGTCATTTAAGCTCTTCATGTCTTAGAGGGCACCAGTGACCTGGACCTGGAGTCAGGAAGGCCTGAACTTGAGCCTGGCCTCAGACACTTATTAGCTATATGACCATGGGCCAAGTCACTTACCTCTGTTTGTTTGTTTCCTTACCTATAAAATGGGAAAGCACCTACCTTCCAGGGTTATTATGAGGATGAAAGAAAATAATAATGGAAAAATACTTAGCACATTCCCTGGCATATAGTAAGTGCCAAATAAACATCAGCTATTAGTATTAACTAAGAATATATGGTTCAGGAAATGGACTGTTCTGCATTAGTAGAGTGAAATTAGGAGCTCCATGTATCAAAAAATTAACAAAAGATAGATAGACAGACATACAGATAGATGTGAATACAGATAGAATGCTCTATGGTAATATGCATGTGTGTGTATATATGTGTTAACATAGTGTGTATCTCTGTATGTATATGTAGACATACATTCATACTAATATAGAGTATGTCTCTATGTATATGTGGACATATATGTGCATATGTGTATATACACATATATGTGTATATGTGTGTGTGTGTATATATATCTATATATCTATATCTATATCTATATACACACACACACACATACATACTTGTGTGTTTTGTTGTTGTTGCTCAGTCATGCCTAACTCTTAGTGAATCCGTTTGGGGTTTTCTCAGAATGCTTTGCCGTTACCTTCTCCAGGTCATATTATACATGAGGAAACTAAGGCAAAGAGGGTTAAGTGATTTCCTAGGGTCATACAGCTATTAAACTTCTGAGGTCAGAGTTTCACTCAGATCTTCCTAACTCTAGGCTGGGGCACGTGTGTGCACGTGAATATGCATGCATACACATATATTCATAAGTGCATATATATATATATACCTGTGTATACATATATACACATATATAGACATATTAACATAGAATATTCAAATGAACTTTTATTTAGTGATATTCTTAATTAATTTTTAGGAAATTTCTTACCTACTTTGATTAAGTGGACTTTTAAGAATTTCCTAAAAATGATTAAGAATATGACTATAATAGTGAACAACTTTAGCAAACTTCCAGGATATATAATAAACCCCCACAAATCATCAGGAATTCTATGTATCACCAACAAAGCCCACCAACAAGAGATAGAAAGAGAAATTTCTTTCAAAATTACTGTAAACAATATAAAATATCTCAGAGTATACTTACCAAGACAAACTTTATGAACATAACTACGAAACACTTTTCACAGAAATAAAGTCAGATCTAAACAATTGGAAAACGAATATACATTGTTCATGGGTAGGCTTAGCTAACATGATAGGAATGACAATTCTACCTAAATTATTTTATTTATTCAGTGTCATGTCAATCAAACTAACAAAAAATATTTTCTAGAGTAAGAAAAATAACAAAGTTCATCTGAAAGAACAAAATGTCAAGAACATCAAAGGAATTAGAGAAAAAAAATACAAAGGAAGGCCCCCTAATTATACTGGATTTAAAACTATATTTGAAACCATCAATCATCAAAAGCTACTTGGTACTGGCTAAGAAATACAGTGGTGATCAGTGGAATAGATTAGGTATATAACTCACAGCAGGCAATGATCATAGTAATCTATTGATGAATAAACCCAGAAACTCCAACTTCTTTGACAAAAACAGCTGGGAAAACTGGAAAATAGTACGACAAAAACTAGGCATAGACTAATGTCTCACATTGTATTTCAAGATAAGGACAAAATGGGTACATGATTGAGACATAAAGGGTGATGCCATAAGCAGATTCGGAGAGCAAGAAACAGTTTATTTGTCAGATCTATTGAGAAGGGAAGAATTTATGACCTAATAAGGGACAGAGAACATTATGAAATACAAAATGGATCATTTTGATTACATTAAATTGAAAAGGTTATGCGCCAACAAAACCAATGCAATCAAGATTAGAAGGAAAGTAGAAAGCTGCATCACAATTTTTACATCCAGTGTTTCTGGTAAAGATCTCATTTCTCAAATATATAGAGAATTGAATCAAATTTACAAGGATACGATTCATTCCCCAATTGATAAATGGTGCAAGGATATGAAAAAATAGGTTTCAGGTGAAGAAATTAAGGCTTTCCATAATCATATGAAAAAAAATACTCTAAATCACTGTTGATTAGGGAAATACAAATTAAAGCAACTCTGTAGTACCAACTCACACCTATTAGATGGGCTAACACAACAAAACAGGAAAAGGAAATATGTTGGGGAAGATGTGGGAAAATTGGAACACCAATGCATTATTGACAGAGCTGTGAACTGATCCAACCACTCTGGAAAACAATTAACTGTGCATAATCTTTGATCCAGTAATACCACTGCTAGGTCTGTATCTCAAAGAGATCACAAAAAAAGGGAAAATGACTTACATATACAAAAATATTTATAGCAGTTCTTTTTGTGGTAGCAAAGAATTAGAAACTGAGGGACTGTTCATCAATTGGGGAATGGTTGAACAAGTCGTGGTATAAGAATGTAATGGAAAATTATTGTGTTATAAGAAATGATGAGCAGGCTGATTTCAGAAAACCTAGAACGACTTGCATGAACTGATGCTGAGTGAAATAAATAGAACCAGGAGAACATTGTACACAGTTACAGCTACACTGTGTGATTATCAGCTATGACTGATATAGCTCTTCTCAGCAATATGATGATCCTAGACAATACCTCAAGACTCATAATGGAAAATGCTATCCACAGCCAGAAAAATAACTATGGGGTCTAAATACAGATTAAAGCATACATTTTTTTCTTTTTTGCGGCATTTCCCCTTTCTTCTGTTTCTTCTTTCACAACACGAATAATGTGAAAATATGTTTACAGGATTGCACATGCATAATTGATATCAGATCACTTGCTATCTTGGGGGGGGTAGAAGGTTGGGAGGGAGAAAAACATTTGAAACTCAAAATCTTATAAGAAATGGATGTTAAACACTATCTTTACATGTAATTGGAAAAATACTATTTACAAAAAATATATAACTATATAAAAGTTCATTTGAATATTTTTTAAAAACTCAACTAAAGCAAAGTAGGTAAGAAGAGAAATTGAAATTCCAGATGTATTTTGATTTGTCACTTTAAGAAATGTTTCACTGTTTACATAAATTCAGAATTCTCTAGCATTCTACAGTCTTTAACCAACACTAATCTCCCCAAAATGAAACCTGCTTGTAACATGAATATGTTATAAATCAAGGCAGAATTATGGAAAAAGGATGTAAAATCCTTTTTTAAGGAGCTAAGCCTGTGTAAGTAATTGCACTCTGGAGAAAATAACTCTTTGGAAAACCATACAGAATTATACAGCAGGTGACTCTTGAAATTTGAAATTAAAGCTATAAAAAAACTTCATGTTTTTTTTTTCTGTAATAGTATTGATAATTGATGAAACGATTCAGCAACACTTTATGGATTATCATGTGATGTCAGAATAGAACACTGGAAGTGGACCTTGGACGTTGCGAATGTGGATTGCAGTTTAGACATCTGGCTTTCTTTGTATTCATGACTGAATATGCTAAAGATGTTAATGCTCAAGTGTAGAAATGACTCAAAGAGACCATCGGACTTTTCCACGATGAATACCAAAATTGACTACTTTTTCTTTCTCCCAATGAATATTCTATATTAATGTGCCTGTATATGTGTATGTGTGTGTATTTATAAGTATATGTATGCATGTATATATTTTTTTGTGTCATTCAAATTCATTGCTTCAGTTCAAAGTCTTATCTTTCAGAGGATATCTTATTTCAAAACAAATTCTATTTGTTTGATCCCTAATCATTTAAATCTCAGCAGTTTGCTACACTTAACCTTGTTGTTGTCGTTGTTGTTGTTAACCTTGTCTCCATTACAATAGCATATGCACATATAGGGAGTAAACCTCTGGTTCCTGTGGCACAGGAAAAATGAAAAGTGAGGAAATGAGGAAAATGAGAAAAAATGAGGAAAATCCCTCAACCAATACAGGTACAATTTTCAGGTACAACTTTCAGTCTTATTGAATTGCCTAGACATTGAAAGGTTGGGTAACTTGCCCAGAAACCTACACATCAGGTTTATAAGAGGCTGAATTCAGGCCTAGGTTTTCTTCACTACTTCAACAAGCTCTACACTCTTTGTGGTTTGCATGTGTAACATCTAATGTCTATACTTTCCTGCTATTTCCCTTCTCTGTCTTTATTTTCACTTTTCACTGCTTCCCTTTATTCTTTTCTCTTTCCTCCCACTTTTGTCTCTTCTCCCCATCCCTAACACAAATAAATGGAGATGGCAGAGAAATGAAAGTTCCTCTAGTCTAGGGCTTTTTAATTTTTTTTTTACTTGTAATACCCTGGTGTTGCATGGCCTGAGGGCATGCAAAGTGCACATGATTTATGTTCAGAACCAGGGCTGCAGTGAAATTGCACATGCAACACACCTTGGATTAATTATGTGTTTGATTTTTAATTAATTTTTGGTCATTGTGCATTAAGAAAACTTTTACTGTTGCTAAATTTTTCACCAGCTCATGGGGTCATGAACAACAGTTTAAGAAGCTCTGCTCTTGTCTAAACACCTCATTTTATACTTACACAAACTCCTCACATAGAAAATCTCTGTGGAAAATAGGACAATAGGGAAAGATTTATTTAATATTATATTATATAGGCTTATATTGAGTCAGTCATTTCAGGATGGGAAATCACTTTAAATAGGGATTACATAATCTTTCTACATGTTAAAGGGTTACACTCAAAACTGTCGTAAATAGCATAAGATATTAAAGTAAATTAATCAGGAAACTAGACTGCAACCAAGCCAAGGAGGGAAGAACAGTGACATGGAAAGGCTTGCTCTACCTGTACTTTCTTTGAAATCGTCATTTTTTATGCAGTGTGTGTGTATGTGTGCATGTGTGTGTGCCTGTATGTGTGTGTGTGTATGTGTATATGTGTGTGTGTGTGTGTGTGTGTGTGTGTGTGTGTGTGTGTGTGTGTGTGTGTAGTCTAGTTTTAGAGATTGGCAGGGTTTGGGGTTGGGGAAAGGTAAAGAGAATGATTACATGGCAAAAAGCAAATACTTTCTGGTATTTGCTTAGGTAACAGTGCAACCCTTCAAGGCCTTATTCAGGTTTCTAAGTGGCTCATGAAGACATTTCATACCTTGCCTGCTGATGGATGCCAGCTCTCACTATGTTGTTCTTTCATCAAATTGGGTGTGACCCACAAGTGATACAGCATTGTGCTTAATAATATAGAGTTCTAAAAATGTGGTGTGCTTATACTTACAAACAAGGTCAAGCATTCTTTACTAAATGGATTCCAACCAGTTACTGGATTCATTCACATCCTCTCTCCCTCTATCTCTCTCTCTTTCCCTCCCTCTCTCCCCCTCTCTCTCTGTCTCTCGCTCTCTCTCTGTCTCTCTCTCTGTCTCTCTCTCACTCTGTCTCTGTCTCTCTGTTTCTCTCTCTCCCTTCCTCCCTCCTTTCCTCTTCTTCTTTCCCTCTGTCTCTCCCTCTCTCCACCACCATCTACAACTCTCCAAACATTGAATTCAACATGGTTTAATTCTTCGTGTCTTTCAACATAGTCATAACCCTGAAATCTAGGTACCATCCCTCTAATAGATAAAAACCAAGATAAGCAAGAGAAAGGACAGTGCAAGAATCTCAAGGATTATGTGATGACAAGAGCCAAATTAAATATTTACAGTACTCTGCAAAGTTTAGCATTAGTTATTCTGTGCTAAGCAATGAATGAGGTCAATGATGAGTTGTGAGGAAACAGAGAAGCCACAATGCATGAATTGTGGGTTCCAAGTTCCTTCTTTTTTTCCCTCCATTTTCCCCCCATGGACAGATTCTCTGGTGATGACCTTGATCTCAGTAATGGTATAGTAGAACCAAAGTGTGGATTAAGAAGTGAAAGATTACCTGTGGTCTCAGCTCAGTCATTGACCTTCTCTGCGAACTTAGGCAATTAATTTACTTACTCTGATTCCCTGTTTCCACATTTATAAAATGAGGCTAGTAGTTTCTATTCTAGTTACTTCAAAAGATCATTGTAAATTCAGATTTTAAAAATTCCCGAGAAAGTTTAACCACCCTTAATGTTATACAGAGTTTGAAAGATTATTGGATATGGAAAGAAAACAGCAGGATTTGGAGTCCCAGTTAAATCATTTGCCAGCTGTATCATTTTGGGTCAGAGACCCTAACCTCTCTGAGTTGTCTTTGATAAAATGATAACATGAGGATGATTGTGCTAAATAAACATGATTTTTCACATATGTAATACTTTAAATTTACAAGGTACTTTTCCAGACAAATACAATGCAAAGTATATGGTTCAAATATTGAATCTACTCTACAAATGACAACACTGAAGTCAGAAAAGAGGTTGAATAATGGACATGATATCACCCAGTAGTATGGTTTTCAAGCTATGATTTTAACCCAGATGAGAAAGGAAAGGGAGGGGACCGATTGAATTCATTATTCATTTAAATAAATTAAGATCTTAGATAGTTAAACCCCTCACTTTACTGAGGAGTAACCTGAGGTTCAAAGAAATTAAACTGTTTAGTCTAAAGTCACACAACTAGTTAGTGGCAGGCCTAGATATAACTAAGACTCAGGTGTCTTCATTCCCAGTTGAGCAACATAACTGCAAGCCTCTCCCTCTCCTTCTACTCTCAAATTTTAAGCAAAAAGGAAAGAAAAAATGATATTTTAGAAAATGTATGAAGATATAATATAATAAACAGCCATGTAGAATAGAAAGAACCTAAAATCACAGGGCAACTGGGTTCAAACTGGCTTCTAATATTTACCACTTGTGTGACCTTAGACAGGTCACTTATCTTCCTAGTGCATGAGTTTCTTTATCTGTCAGATAAAGACTTTGGATTAGAGGGTGCTTTCAGTTCTAGATGTATGATCCCAGGTATTTTATTTATAATCTTCATCTTGATACAAACTCTATGACTCTATTTTTAGAGAAGGTAATACTCCTCTTATACTTTTAATATTTCTTTGAAAATTATAAACATATAAATATTCTAGTAAAATGTAAAATGTTAATTACTTTAGTATAGAGTTTGAAACTCTCTGTACTTGTAATTATTTTATCATTTTACAATTTACAAACCAGATTCATCCATTCTTTGCATTGATTCCTGGGAGTAAGCTAAGACATCAGGGAAAGAACATTCAACAGGAAGTTCTGAGGTCAGAAAGGTGATTGATAAATTATTATGGTTATTCTTTTCTATGCCTGTAAGATGTGATTGATTGACATTCTGTCTCTGAAATGAGCACTATCCCACTTCACTGTCACAGATGCTCTGGAATTTATATCTGACTTTTCTTGGAGCTTCCCTTCATGGTGTCTATGTATTAAAGTTTTCTCAACTGTGTAGTGAAAAATAAATGTATATAATTCTAGGTTTGTGATGCCAAGCAAAGGCAACATCCAAGGTTCAGATTACTAGCATAGCAAATCCCATTTATTCAGCAAACATTCACAGAACAGAGAAAGTCAAAATACATTGTAACTTATTCCTTTAGCAAGTAAGTTCTCAATTCAATTCAGGTACTACTCTACCCCTAGACAGTACATTCATTTGGTCAATCAAAGAACACACACAAAAAATCAAAAGCTTCCCACCCCTGAATCTCAAAAAGGGCAGGAGAACACAAAAGGCCATCCACCCTTAAGTTACAACAAGATTAAGATATCATCTCAGCATTGAATACCCAAGGAAAGGGCCTTCTTCGATCTTCACTCCAGGCAAGCCCTCAGCAATCTCAGTTCCTGGGGAGACAAGGCTCAACAAAGCTATAGCCAGTGTCCTCATCAAGTCACTCTATGCCTGTAGAACAGTCCCAGAATCTCTGAAAACATCAGCAAGGTCCCCTTTCAGGATTTCTGTGCAGGTACCACAAGAAAATGCTCCTTTAGAGTTTCTGAACCAACAGCCAGGTTCCAGGACCTCTACAACAGCAGGACTGTCCTTCACCATCAGGTGAATCTGGCAAAACAACATCAAAACAGACAGAAAAAATACCAGCATCACAGGCATGCCTCCTCAGTTCTTGACAGTTTGGGGGGACCATTCTTAAAAGTCCTGGGCAGTTCCACCAGGCTCTTAGCAGTCTTAATCTCAGCAACTCAGGCTCCACAATACTGGATACTGCTCTACCAAAGTCCTTCTAGCCTTCTCTGGCCTTGGGCCTCTCTCTCAATTCACAGCTCCTCCCAGTTCAGCCCTCTCTCTTCACGTCAACAATTCCATCTCACAAGTTGGATTTACAAGCTCTGGGTTTTAACACTCAACCCCAAAACCAAGCCAATACAGGGGCATCTCCAAATTCCATTACCATTACAAGGTTAGAGGATAAATGGAACTAAATAATATAATCCACATTCCCATATCTATGCCAAACCATAGCAAAATTGGTTCCCCACAATGTAACATGTGCCTAACACAGGAAGGGGAGAGAAAAGAACATTTTATTCCTCCCTATATAAATGGACATTGGCACCTCAGGACATTCTTAGAGTTGTTCGTTAGGAGAGTTATGATATATATCAGTTAACATTAAAGGTTTGAATGTGCTAGAGCTAATGAAACAGTCCATACAAATTATTCTAGGAACATTTGAGGAGGAGAAAACCCTCTTTCAGTGGAAAGTGTTTCTGTTTCTTAGCTTATATATCATCTTACCTAGTCATCAAAGAGAGAGAAAAATAATAATAATAACAAGCATAGGTGAGGAAGGAATGCTTTATAGGCTTGGAAAACACCCTGTGTAAATGCACAGAAACCAGAGAATACAAGAAAAGTCTGAGGAATATCTACTTTGATTAAAATGAAAAGTGAAGTAATGTAACATACAGATCAAAAAGAAGGCTGGAATCTATTTAAGGGGACTCTTAAATTAGAGGCTAAGGAGTTTATATCTTATACTAAAGGAAATGAGTCACTGAAACTTTTTGGACAATAAGGCAAAATGAACAGACTGCATTAATATGATTGTTTCTGAAGATTTATGGAGGATGTGCTGATAAAGAAATTGGCCAGTAAAGAGGGCTGAGAAATGAGGTAGAATGATAAGAGAATGAGACTCTTTGTAGACCAGTGTCATAGAAGACAAAGCAGGAGGATGGCCAAGAAGTTAGAGAGAACTAACAATATTACCTATTGTAGATACTTGAAGGATACATATCATACAAAGTAGAATAGGGAAGAAGTAAACATTCATTAGAAACTTGCTTTGTGCCAATAAAATGTCCTAAGAGTCTATGTTTACAGATATAGGTTCTAGTTTTATTCTCATTTTACAGGTGAGACAACTGAGGTAAATGGAAGTTAAGTGACTTGCCCAGGGTCACACAATTAATAAGTGTCTGAGGCCATATTGAACCTCAGGTCTTCCAGACTCCAGGCTCACTGCTCGATCCACTGAGCCATCTAGATGCATGAACATATCATAAATTTATATTCTGCAGAGAGTTTAAAGACAAAAACTAAGAAAAGGTCATAGAATGCTGAAAATATGTCCCTCTATTTCAATTTGTGTTTAGCAACAGTAGGTCAGATGAGTAGTCTCTCTTATAGTTACTGATTCTAAGATCAAAACTTAAAGATACCTCAATGAATGCCTGCCAGTAGAATTTTTAGGCATCAGTGAGCAATTATTAATAAAGTCTTGTATTTCATGGGAGAGTAAGAGTAAGAGAGATTTTTCTGTACTATGACTTGCATCATTTGTGACTTTGCAACTAATAGGCCTTCCTCTTGGCAGAAAAGGATTATACACTTAGAACTAGAAAGAATCCAACCCCATTATTTTACAGATAAGAAAGGGATGCCTAAAGAAGTTAATTGCTTTGCCCGTGGTCAAATAGGTAGTAAGTGGTATAAATGGTACTCAAACCTACTTCCTCTGATTCTAAATTCAGTAATCTTTCCACTACAATATGTTAATATTCCCGCAGGTTAAAAGATGATCTGATATAAACAGGAAAAAAAATCATTTTCAAAACCTCTATCTCCCCCTTATTGATTTGTTTTTGAATCAGCAAGGAACCACTTTATCTAACTGTATTCTGTTCTTGACATCAAGCTTGGGAACAAACTTGTATGATCCACTGACACTTGCAAACTAAGAAGAAATGGTGCTTATTATCCTTCTGACTCCAATTACTCAATGGATCTGAAATCTAATTCATGTGAATGTTTCTGCCAACAATCCGATGGCAACCCATCCACACATGCCCATCATGTGTAACTCTCATCCAGCCTGTGATATATGCTTGTTGGAGAGAATCCAACCAATTGAAAGAAGAACTTTATTTCATTTCCTATACATTAAAGGGACAAGAATTAATCCCATGAATGCATTCATAAATTAGTTAAACACTTATTAAGTGATCAACACCTGAAAATTCCTTGCTCTTGTTGCATGACCCATCTACTTTCTTTTTGAGTATACATTTAGTTGATATTCTTATTTCTAAGCAATAAAACATGTAAGAATTAAAAACTTTTAAAACATCAACATAAGGGGGCAGAACCAAGATGGCTGAGTAGAAACAGAACTTCTGCATGGCTCTATTTCCCACCACCTCCAATACATGGAAAAAAAATGACTCTGAACAAATTTTAGAGCTACAGAACCCACAAAGTGACAGAGAGAAACAAATCTCCCACTGACTGCAGCCCAGCAGGTAGACAGGAAAGGTCTATCACACCAAGCAGGGAGTTGAGCTAAGTATCCTGTGAGCCCCAGTGTTTGCCCCCCTTCCCCTGGGGTGGCCCTGACCAGTGGCAGAAAGAACAAACTTCAGGAGAGTGAATCACCAGCAGCAGTGGTGGTTTCCACACTTCTTAACACATAAACACCAAAGACAAAGTAAAAGGTCAGTGTGGATCACTGTTGGAATGGGGAGATGGAAGAGCATAGTCTGTCCCATGCCCCTGGGGCAAGAAGTTGAAGAGGTGGGGTGGCTACAGCTGCTGCTGTAGCTGCCTCCAGAGCTTCTGGGCTACAGAACATAGGGGGAGCAAGCAATCATTCAGAGGGCAATCGTTCTTGCTTTAACTTGCTTGGATCTGGATCACAGTCTTGGGTATTGGACCTGGGGAGTGTGGCCAATATTCCAGAGCTCCTGGGGGCTGCATAGAAGGCACTCTCCTTACAGCTCCAGCAGCTGCAAAAACCCCAGGGATTTGGGACATAGCTCTCTGCAATCTGGAAGCATAGTTCTACCCTGGCAAAAAGCTCAAAGTCAAGGAATAGGCTGGCAATATAAGCAAGCAGAAGAAGTACAAACAGACAATAGAATACTTTTTTGGGGGACAAAAAGGATCAAAATATAGAACCAGAAGAAGACAATGAAGTCAGAACTCCTGCATCAAAAGCTTCCATGAAAAATATGAACTAGTTACAGGCCATGAGGAACTCAAGAAGGATTTTGAAAATCAAGTAAGAGAAGTGGAGGGGAAACAGGTGGAAACCTGAAGCAGACCCTGCCCCCCTCCCCATAAGTTACTCTGTGAGCCACAGGTAACTCAGGGGAAACACCGAGAATCCTGGCCCTGGCCCCAGCCCACATATTCAGAGGCCTCAGGAAGTCAACAACCAAACCCCTACCTCCCAGCCTGAGAAACTCAGTACTCCTGCACACCAGAAGCAGATATCCACTCTAAAAATACAAGATATAGGCAACCATAATGGGGAAGAAGGAAACTGCAAAGGCTAGAACCATCAAATCATTCTATAGTGAGCAAGAACCACCAAACTCAGAAGGCAACACAGACTCTACACACACACTGGAGACCACAGAAGGAAATGTGAACTGGTC
>CM053581.1:524069647-524104408 GCA_028627135.1 Pseudochirops cupreus | reverse complement strand
GAACCAGAGGGCAAAATAGAACTTGAAAGAATTCACCAATCACCTCTTAAAAAAGATCCCAAAAAGAAAACTCCTAGGAATGTTATAGCCAGGTTCTGGAGTTCCCAGATCAAGGAGAATATATTACAAGCTGCCAGGAAGAAACAATTTGAATGTTATGGAAACATAATCAGGGTAATACAGGATCTAGCAGCTTCTGCATTAAGGCATTAAATAGCTTGGAATATGATATTCTGGAGATAAAAGGAACTAGGATCAAAACGAAGAATTACCTACTCAGCAAAACTGAGTATAATGTTTTAGGGGAAAATATGGTCATTCAATGAGGTGGAAGACTTTTAAGGATTCTTGACACACAAACCAGAGCTGAATAGAAAATTTGACATTCAAATCCAAGAAGTATGAGAAGGTAAACAGGGAAAAGAAATCATAAAGAACTTATGAAAGTTGAGCTATTTACTTGCCTACATGGAAACACAAGAAATGTAACTTTTCTCAGTATGAGGATAGTTGAAGGGAATATAAATATATAAATATGTATACATGCATATATGTCTATATAAGAGGGTATACATGTGTAGGAATACATATGTGAGTGGGTGTATATATGTGTACAGGTATACATAGACAGAGGACACAGGATCAATTAATAGGAAGGGATAATATTTAAAAGGTGAAATTGAAAGGTGAGGGAGTAATATAATGAGAGGAGATGGGGAAAGACAGAATGGGGTAAATTATCTCATATAGAAGAGGTAAGGGATAACTGTTACAATGGAGGGGAAGAAGAGGAATGCAAAAGGGAAAGAGTCAACCTTACTCTCATTGAATTTTGCTTAGGAAAGGAATGACATACACTCTAAGCTGGGTATCTTACTCTACAGGAGAATAGGGAGGAAGGGGATGAGAAGGGGAATGATGGAGGGGAGGGCAGGTTGGGGGTAAGGTAGTTAGAAACACACGCTTTTGTAAAGGACAGGGACAAAGTAGAGAATAGAACAAGTTGGGGGGGGTAGGATGGAGGGAAATATAATCAATCTTTCATAATATATCCACTATGGAAATGTTTTGCGTAACTACACATGTACAACCTATATTGAACTGATTGTCTTCCCAGTAAGGGTGGGTGATGAGGGAGGAAGGAGAAGAATCTGGAATTTAAAATTTTAAAATAAAATATTTAAATATTATTATGATGATTATGATGATGATGATGATGATGACTTACATGCAACTTGGAAATAAGATATACAGACACTGGGGTATGTAGATCCATTTTGCCCTCCCAGAAATTCAGAGGGGGAATGGAGAATGATATAGGAGAGAGCAGATTAGGCAAGAGGGTATACAGTGGGATTGCTGTTTTGGGATAGTGGGTAGGAGAAAGATGGGGAGAAAAATTGCAACTCAAAATCTTGTGGAAATGAATGATGTAAACTAAAAATAAACATAAAATTTAATTTAAAAAAAAAAACAAAACCAAAAACGTATCTGGGGCATTCTGAGATTAAATGGTTTACTCAGACATATACAACTAATATTTATCAGAGGACGGACTTCAATGTTGGTCACATTGATGAACATTACCTCTCATATGCATACATACACATCCAGATAGATATTTGACATAATGACAACAAGGAGATTACAGAACTAGTATTGGAAAAAAAAAATAGCTGTGCCTAGGTACACATATAATCAGTGTTAATTTTAACTTGGAAACCATGCCATAAAACCTTGTCAATTTTTTGTTCTATCATCCATAAACATGGGCTTCATCACAAGACCCAAAACTTAAGCAGAAAAGGAAAACAAAGGTTTTTAGATGCTACTCCTAGTAGATGATTTCCCATTAGAAATCATGAGCATTTCCATGGATTATACACATTACATGTATGGGCCAAATCTCTGTCACTGGGGATGGACTTAATTATCCTCTAGTTAACTATGGAATCATAGTTATGAATCCTTCTGGTGTTTTCAACTAAATTAATTCAAGTGACCTATGAGCATTTCAGCAATACCCAAAGGCAACTTAGTAGGATATTAAATTTTTTTAAGTTACCTAAAATGTAACTCTTTAGAGGCCTTTAAATACATGCATTCAACATATAAACACACACACACACAGAGAATATACACACAGAGAAACAGAGAAAAATCTCATCAATAGATGATTTTGACTTTTCAGAACAGATGCCTTAGAAGAAACTGCAAAGGTGCACAGGATAGGTTAATTGAGAATGTGACTAATCTCTTGATTAACTTTTAACTCAAGTAAATGTTTTGGTAAGAACAATGTAACATACAATATCTTTCCTCATGGAGTCTTCATGAAAGCATATGTCTGAAGAATTGTATCTGAATTATGCTTACTACCAATATTGAGAGGCAGCTAGATAGATCAGTACTAGACTTAGAGTCAGGAAGACTTGAGTTCAAATCCATCATCAGGCAATTAGCTGTGTTGTTAGGAAAGTCACTTAACTTCTGCCTTAATTTACTCAAGAAGAAAATGACAACCCACTTCAGTATCTTTGCTAAGAAAACTCGGTGGACAGTGTTGGTGTGCTATGGTCCAGGTAGTCACAGTGAGACAGACACAAATGAAAAACAACAATGAATTCACATCTAAACATATCTGTGAAGTACCCTCCTATCAATATCATTCTCCCTTTCACCTACCCACCCACCTCAAATTCAATGATCTTATAACTTCTTCATTTACAAATATCCAATACTCTCAGACCATAGTCCCCTTTTTCCTAATTCTTGAAACTTGTTCTTGGCTAACTGTCGGGCTTGAAATCATTTAAGAAGCACCTGAAAACAATCATTCGAGCTAAAGTAGAAAATGCATAGTTTGATATTCAAGTATCACCACAATCTGGTTTGGTCATCCCATTTCTAGAGATATATTTTCCATCAATGAAGACTACAACCCATTCACACCTGTGTGACTGTTGTCAATGACCCCCTCATTAACCCTCCACTAGAAGTCTGCCCAGAATGTTTTTTTTCAACTTAATAGTATTTTATTTTTTCCAAATTCACATAAAGATAGTTTTTAACACTCACTTTTTTAAGATTTTGAGTTCCACATATTTTTCTCCCTTTCTCCCTTTCCTCTCTCCTCCCCAACACAACAATCTAATATAGGTTATATATGTGCAATTATATTAAACATATTTCCACATGAGTCATATTGGGAATGAAGAATCAGAAAAAAGGGAGAGAAGCACAAGAAAGAAAAAAAGTGAAAATAGTATATTTTGATCGCATTCAGATTCCATAGTTCTATCTCTAGATGTGGATAGCATTTTCCATCATGGATATTTTGGAACTGTCTTAGATCATCGTATTGCTGAGAAGAGCTAAGTCTATCATAGCTGATCATCACACAATGTTGATGTTACTATATACAGTATTTTCCTGGTTCTGCTCACTTCACTCAGCATTAGCTCATGTAAGTTCTTCCAGGTTTTTCTGAAACCTGCCTGCTCATCATTTCTTATAGCATTCATATACCATGAATTATACAGCTATCGCCCAGCTGATGGGCATCCCCTCAATTTCTGGTTCTTTGCCACCACAAAAAGAGCTGCTATAAATATTTTTGTATATAGGTCCTTTCTCCCCTTTTTAATGATCTCTTTGGGACACAATCCTGGTAGTGGTATTGCTGGGTCAAAGGGTGTGCACAGTTTGATTGCCTTTTGGGCTTAGTTCCAAATTGCTTTCAAGAATGGTTGGATCAGTTCACAACTCCACCAACAATGAATTAGTCCAATTTTCCCACATCTTCAACAATTATCATTATCCTTTTAAGTCATACTAGCCAATCTGATAGGTATCAGGTAGTACCTCAGAGTTGTTTTAAATTCTATTTCTCTAATCAATAGTGATTTGGAACATTTTTATATGACTTCATATACCTCTAATTTCATCTGAAAATTGCCTCTTCATATCCTTAGACCATTTATCAATTGGGGAATAACTGGTATTTTTATAAATTTGACTCAGTTCTCTATATATTTGATAAATGAGGCCTTTATCAGAGACATTAGCTGTAAAAAATGTTTCTCAGCTTTCTACTTTCCTTCAAATGTTGTTTGCATTGTTTTTTTTTTTTGTGCAAAAACACTTTAATGTAATCAAAAGTAGCCATTATGATTTTTTATAATATTCTCCATATCTTGTTTGGTCAAAAATTCTTCCCTTCTCCATAGATCTGACAAGTAAACTATTTATTCTTTGCTCTCCTAATATGCTTATGATATCAACCTTTAATTCATTTTGCCTTTATGTTGGTATGCTATGTAAGATGTTGGTCTATTCCAAGTTTCAGCCACACTACTTTCCAGCTTTTCCAGAAATTTTTGTCAAATACTGAGTTCTTATTCCAGAAGCTGGAGTCTTTGGAGTTATCCAACAGTAAATTACTACAGTCATTGACTACTGTGTCTTGTTTATCTAACTTATTCCACTGATCCACCACTCTTTTTTGTAGTCAATACCAAAGTTTTGATGATTGTCACTTTATAATATAATAAATAATATAATTATAATATAATATAATAGCATTAGATCTGGTATAGCTAGGCCACCTTCATTTGCACATTTTAAAAATTAATTCCCTTGATATTCTTGATCTTTTGTTCTTCTAGATGAATTTTGTTATTTTTTCTTGCTCTATAAAATAGTTCTTTTTTGTAATTTGATTGGTATGACACTGAATAAGTAAATTAATTTAGGTAGAATTGTCATTGTTGTTATATTAATCTGGCCCAGCCATGAGCAATTGATATTTTTCCATTCATTTGGATGTGACTGTTTGAAAAGTGTTTTGTAATTGTATTCAAATAGTTCCTGGACTGGCCTTGGCAGATAGACTCCCAAATATTTTACATTGTTTACAGTTATTTTAAGTGTAATTTCTCTATCCCTTGCTGCTGGGCTTTGTTGGTAATATATAGAAATGTTGATGATTAATGTGAGTTTATTTTATATCCCACAACTTTGCTGAAGTTGTTAATTATTTCAAGTAGTTTTTTATTTAATTCCGTATTATTCTGTTAGTATACTATCATGTCATCTGCAAAGAGTGCTAATTTTATTTCCTCATTATCTATTCTAATTCCTTCTTTTATTGAAATTTATTTATTTTTTGTTTTCAACATTCAATTCCACAATATTTTGAGTTCCAAATTTTCTTCCCATCTCTCCCCTCCTTCACCCCAAGATGGTGTGCATTCTGACTAATTCTTCCCCTAATCTGGCCTCCCTTCTATCATCTCCTTCTCTTCCATTTTCCTGATGAGCAAGAGGGATTTCTAAAGCCCATTGCCTGTATATCTTATTTCACAGTTGCGTGTAAAAACAACTTTTATCATTTGATTTTAAAACTTTGAGTTCAAAATTCTCTCCATCCTATACCATCGCCCATTTATTTAATTCTCTTCTTTGACCCTGTCCTTCCTCAAAACTGTTTGCTTCTGATTTCCCCTTCCCCCAATCTTCCCTTTCTATCATCACCTCCTCTCTTATCTGCTTCTCCCTTAATTTCCTATAGGGTAAAATAGATTTGCATAACTAAATGAGTGTATGTGTTATTCCCTCCTTAAGACAAAACCAATGAGAGTGAGGGTCACTAATTTCCTTTCACCTTCACCTTCTTACCCTCATTGTAAAAGCTTTTTCTTACCTCTTTTATGTGAGACAACTTATCTCATTCTACCTCTCCCTTTCTCCTCCCAATATGTTTCTCTTACCCCTTAATTTATTGTTTTAGATGTCATCCCTTCATATTCATCTCACCTTGTACCCTCTGTCTATATCTATTATGTATAAGTGAATGTGTGTATGTGGATATGTGTATATCTACCTATCTATCTGTTGATGGATAGATAGATATGTTTCCTCCAACTGCTCTAATACTGAGAAATGTTTCATGAGTTACAAATACCATAATTCCATGTAGAAATAATAACAGTTAAACTTTAATAAGTTCCTTGCGCTTTTTCTTTCCTGTTTACCTTTTCATGCTTCTCTTGAGTCTCCTATTTGACAGTCAAATTTTCTATAAAGCTCTGGTCTTTTCATTAAGAATGCTTGAAAGTCCTCTATTTCATTGAATATTCATTTTCCCCTGAAGAATTATACTCACTTTTTTCTGGGTAAGTGATTCTTGGTTGTAACCCTATTTCCCCGGACCTCTGGAATATCATAGTTTAAACCCACCAGTCCCTTAATGTAGAAGCTGCTAAATCTTATGTTATCCTGATTGTGTTTCTACACTACTTGAATTGTTTCTTCCTGGCTGGTTGCAATATTTTCTCCTTGATTAGTGAACTCTGGTATTTGGCTATAATATTCCTAGGAGTTTTCCCTTTTGGATCTCTTTCAGGAGGTGATTGGTAGATTCTTTCAATTTCTATTTTCCTCTCTGCTTATATACTATTACAGCAGTTTTCCTTGATAATTTCTTGAAAGATAATGCATAGGCTCTGTTTTTTTTTTCTTATAACTTTCAGGTAATCCAATAACTTTACATTCTCTCTCCTGAATCTATTTTGCAGGTCATTTGTTTTTCCAATAAGATAATCCACATTGTCTCCTATTTTTTCATTCTTTTGGCTTTGCTTTATACTTTTTTTATTTCTCATAAAATCATTATTTTTATTTACACTATTCTAATTTTTAAGGAACTATTTTCTTTAGCGAGCTTTTGGACCTCATTTTCCATTCAGCCAATTCTGTTTTTTAAGCCATTCTTTTCCTCTTTGACTTTTTGTCCCTGTTTTGCATTTGGTTTGGTCTATTTTTAAGGTGTTATTTTCTTCTGTATTTTTTGAGGGGAGGGTCTTCTTTAGCAAGCTATTGACTTGTTTTTCATTATTTTCTTGCATCACTTTCATTTTTCTTCTCAATTTTTCCTCTACTTCTCTTACTCAATTTTCAAAATCCTTTTTGTGCTCTTCCATGCCCTGAGACTAATTCATATTTTTTTCTTGGTGCCTCTGAATGTAGGAGCTTAGACTTTGTTGTCTTCTTCTAGTTGTATGTTTCAATCTTCTTTGTCACTAAAGTAAGATTGTATAGTCTGAGGTTTTTGTTTTTTCTTTCTTCCCCAATGTTTGGTCATTTCCAAGTTATTTACTTGCCTTTTTAACTCTTTGTTAGGATAGGACTCTGTTCCCAGTGTGGAGGGTGTATTGTCCCAGACTTCAGGGGTTTTGTGCAGCTATTTATAGAGATACTTCTAGGGACCTGTAAGTATTCAGTTCTTCCAAAGTGGTATGATCAAAGGAGAGGTGTTTACTCTCCATGACCTCCCCATGAATGCCACCCAGGACTGCAACCCAGATATAGGCATGAACAAAGCTAGAGAATCCTGCTTCAGCACCACCAAAGAGATCCCTGCAATACCCCCACTATACGTGTGCTGAAAGCTACAGAATCAGCTACTGTTGCTGCTGCACTAGTACTGGGGTCAGAGCAGCTCCTCTCTCTCCCGAGTCCAGCAGACTTTTCCTTCTGACTTTCTAAATAGTCTTTGGTGTTTGTGGGTTGAGAAGTCTGGAAACTGTCACAGCTGCCAGTGATTCAGTCTCTGAGACCTGTTCAAACTCTGCTTTGAGAGGTGAAGCAACCCAGCCTGTGCTGGTACATTTTGTACTGGATGGCACTCCTCTATCAGCCTGGTTTGACAGACCTTTCCTATCGACCTTCCAGATCATCTTGGGCTGGAAATTTGTTTCACTTCCTCATTTTGTGGGTTCTGCTGCTCCAAAAACTTGTTTTTCACATGTATTGGAGAGCTTTGGGGGAGATTTAAAGCAAAGCCCTGCTTTTACTCCACCATCTTGGCTCTGCCCCATTCTAATTCTTTCAATTTATTTTTCTTCTCTTATTGTTAAAGCTAACATTTCTAGTGCAATACTGAGTAATATTGGTGATAATGGGCATCCTTGTTTCACCCCTGATCTTATTGGAAATGCTTCTAGCTTATCTCCATTACATATGTTTGCTGATGGTTTTATATAAATACTACTTATTTTAAAGAAGAATCCATTGATTGCTGTGCTCTCTAGTATTTTTTAATAAGAATGGGTATTGTATTTGGTAAACAAGCTTTTTCTCAGTTTATTGATATAATCATATGATTTCTGTTATTTTTGTTATTATGTTCAATTATACTGATAGTTTTCCTAATATTGAACCAGCCCTGCATTCCTGGTATAAATCCCACCTACTCTTTGTATATTATCCTGGTGATAAATTGCTGTTATCTCTTTGCTAATATTTTTAGAAGCTTACCCACAATATTGAGGATCATCCTCTTGTTCTCCTGATATGATATGTATGCCAATGGAATATACAGGATATATATCTGAGATCTCTAAACATTGTTACATGATGACCCCACAATCTCTTCCAGTTAGTATATGACTTTGATGATGCCTTTTTCAATTCTTTTTGTGTACAATTCTTACTTGATGACACATAAGAGCCTACCTATACCCACCATAAATTTAATCATCCATTGGATAACCCTTGACTTTAATTCTATAGAAACTTTAGTATTCCATGATTCAGAGCCATATAACATTACTGAAACAATATTGGTTTTAAAAAGATGGGCTGGTTCAGGAAATAACTAAATCATTAAAAGCATTGTCCAGTTGTAAAAATACATTCCAATCTATTCTCTTCCCTCTCTTCAATTTTGTACCTATCTCATTCTCCATTTGCAGTGTCTATCCAAATGAGTGTTACTGATGGAATAATTTGAAGAGTTATCCATTTATATAATGAAAACAATAGATATTCTTAACCTTTTTACCCCCATTTTTAAAGTTGAACCCCTTTGATTGAATATGGCTCTCCTTTAGAAAGTTCTGAAAAAAAATAATTTATACAGAATCTCTTCCATTTGAGTGAGGAAATGAACCATTTCCAACAAAGTGCCTTTGATGTACATTCATCTACCTATTTTATGCTTTATTTGATTTAGTAATCAGAGGGTCATATACAGTTTACTACTCTATTATTGTATCTGTCAAGAATGCACTAATTATATTTTAATTTATATTATAGTTATTTGCATACCTCTGTTCATATTTCTCTTTCTGTATTTAAAATCCTTCAAAACAAAAACTATGCCTTATTCATGTCATTATCTTTAACCTAAACAAATTTGTGAATTAGTGATTTGAAGGCAAATCATAGTATATTATTTTCCTTTCATTAATCTAATAAATCCCCACGACTCAAGGCATTTTCCATGTTTCCTTGAAAAAAATTTTACATATATGATATATATGTGTGTGTGTGTGTGTGCGTATACACACACACACACACACACACACACACACACATACATACACTCCTTCCCCCACAATCAAATGTAATTTTCACTAAAAATGATAACAATGTTAATGCCTAACCTTATTAGTGGTTTTGGCAATTGTGTCTTTTATTAGACTCACTAAAATAATTGAAATAACTAGGTTTTCAGACCATATTAGCTATGTGTTTTTAAGACTTGTGGATGTTATGAGCAAAAAGGTGGTTGATGTCTGATCTAACTATAAGTGTTTATGCCTATAGAGCATCTATTGATAAGATGGAAATTTAGAAGAAACTTTAATCTTATCTAGTGAAGCTCTACAATTTTATTGGAGAAAAAAACTGAACTCTGGAAAGATGAAATGGCTAACTGGAGGTCATATAGAAAATAAGTAGCATAGCTAGAATTTGAACTTGCATTATTTGAATTAATATTCCACCTTCATGTTAATACCTTCCTTCTGTAGATAGATGATAGATAGATAGATAGACAGACAGACAGATAGATACATAGATACATAGATGGATGAATGGAAGGATGGATGGATGGATGGATGGATGGATGATAGATACACATCTATAAACATAAAAACATGGACATATACACATATATATGTGCATATAGAGATAAATCTTGTTTGTATATGTGTGTATACATATATACACACAATAAACAAGAATGATCTATAAATTTATAGATGAATCTTATTTGTACATAATTGTTTTCAGGTTGTCTCCCTCTTTAGACTCTGGACTCTGAGCACAGTGGCTGCTGTTTGCCTTACTTTGTATTTATAGCACTTTGCATAGTGCCTAACACACAGTAGCACTTATACATGTTTAATAACTGATGAATTGGTTACAAATTCCATGTTTTCTATTCTATTCCATGTCATTCCTCTTGGTATTTCCTGAAGTAGCATGTTGACTATATCAATTCTTTATGCAGACATAGCTAAAAGAAAACAAACAAAAAACATGTAGACATTCTTTTAGTCATTAAAAATGAATTCCTGCTTTTTCCACCTTTATTTGCAAGAGTGGGGACAAAGAACAACCCTGCTGTTCAATTTAAAGTCACAGCAACAGCTTTACTTTTCAATTTATGGTTATCTGAAGAGCTTAGGAAAAAGGTGTGTGTGGGGAAACATTGAATCTTATGACTTTCAGATACTTATAACAAAGAGTTCAATTGGGAGGAGATGATTCAAATATATCTGGTCTTCGTCTGTGTCAGTGTACCATGAATCATTTTTAATGGAGACAGGAAAGCAGTTTGGTGACAGGGATCAAGAACTCTTTATTCTAGCCCAGATTCTGCTGTTGATCCATGGCCTGACCTTGAGCAAGTCTAAAACTTCCATGTTTTAATAAAGGCATCTCATCTGTAAACATTCAGCTGCTTGTGCTTTATAAGGGGAAAGCTGACCAGATGAATAACTTAAGGAAGGTAATCATATTGAAAGAAACAGTTTTATTTTCCATCCTATTGCGCTACCTCTACATATACTAGATACAAAACTATAATCTCTCTATAGATAAAGATATTGATAGATTTATAGGGGGTGTAGGGAAGAAGTGGTTTGGAAGAATTCCATTTAATCACAGTCATTAAAGAAGTAGTCACATCTCTACCTTGGTATATATATTGTAGACATAGCCCAGAGCTCAGAACTGCCATCTGGCTCCAATTATTGGTCAAAACCTGAGAAAAGTAGTGTAAGATATACATGAAGGAGAATGCAAGCTCAATACTTTTCTGAGAACCTTAGGATCATAGAAACAAAGTTGGCATGGAGGGATCTTAGAGGTCATCTTGCTCTAGTCCCACACTGGGATCCTCTAGAACTCATGAAAGAAGGTTACTCAACCTCTGCTTTTACAGTTTTAATGATCAAATAAACATAACTTCATAATCCAAGTCATTATATCTTTAGTCAGGTCTGATTTTTGGAAAGTGTATAATATAATAGTTAATCACCTGTTGAATTTTCATCTTTCTCAATTCCACTCACTTATCTATCTTGACAAAATGAATGAGACGATTAGAGCTTGCTTCATTATGGGCTGTAAGTTAAAATGAATTAATTTGGTCAAATGACAGAGAATAAAAACAGTTTCCATTTTCTCATATCACATCTTCTGTCCCTCACCCAGAGATCACTTAAAGCTTCAATTCATTCTCTAGACCTGAACCAAAAAGAAAACAAGTAATTCATTCCAAGATCCTAAAAAATAGCTAGGAACTTAGGCATATCACAAGCATTCTAGATCGAGGATCCAATGATGCTTCCAACATTTAAGACTAGCTTTAAAAATTGCAGAATATTCATTTTCTACACCACAACCTTCTATCATGAACATTCCTCTTCCATCAAAATTTTTAAAGTTTGTGGGAAGTGAATGGATCTAAGGTAGGGAAATTGGAATCAGTCTTTTAAATTCATCAGACCAGCAAAGAACCGAATTCAAACATCCCTCCACATTTGCCCTCAAAACACCCCTTCCCACACACACACACACACACACACACACACACACACATCTTTCAATACTTGGAACTAGAATTACACGAAAGTACTGGTTTTCTACTTATATCCCAGTAGCATCTTATGATTTCAGAAGTGGCACAAGTTAGGACAGAAAAGGAAAAAACAAAAACCATAACATAAAAACTGGTGTGTATAATGATAAATTCATAACTTTTGTAGAGAATGAACTTTGAGATAGCATTCAGTAATTAAATTTTGCAATCACTAGCTTCAAAGGAATTGCAAACTGTCTCCGAAAACTGATCACGCAACATATATTCTATTAAAAGAAGTAGAGCCTAAAATATTTGAAGAAAGTATGTGGAAGCATTTCAGAACTACAAGAACGAGTCTATGCCAAGATGAACAAAACGTAGCTATGCATTGAGGTCAAGGAATATAGAGATTGAAGGCTGGTCAAGGTAAATTTGGAGAAGACTGCTTAGGCTTCCTTCATGCCAAAGAGAAACTGATTAACTTAACAATAATGCTAAGAACAGTAACTACAACAATAACGACCATAATAACATTTAGATGGCATTTACTGTGTTCCAGCCGATACAGTAAACACTTTACCAATATTATTTCATTTGACTTACACAGCAACTCTAGAGGACAGATGCTATGATTATCCCCATTGCTCAGATGAGGAAACTGAGGCAAATAGCGGTTTAAAGACTTGCCTTGGGGGGATAGGGGAGGAGATGACTGAGGTTGTGGTAGGTTTAGTGTTGGTTGGTGTAATTTAAAAACAGTATCTGTATCCTAGCTGCATCCTAGAGATGTTTAAGTGTCTATGCCTAATTGAAGGAGGGTACAGTTAAAAACAAGCCATTTCTAATGATAGAAATCAGGGTAGGAAACTATGAAACAAAAGCAAACAAACAAAAACCCGTCAGTAGTCCCAAGATATTTTCCTGCTTTCTACTCTTAATTTTGTGGTGGGTGATGTAAATATCATGCAAAAAAGAACTTTACCCAGAGGAAAGATTAGGGAATCTGACACAAGTGCTAATTAGCCATGTGAACTCACATAAATCATTACTCTTCCAGCAAGACAATAAAACTGGGGGCGGGCATCTAGGTGGTGCAGTGAATAGAGCACCTGGCCTGGAGTCAGGAGGACCTGTGTTCAAATCCGTCCACATACACTTAACATTTACTAGCCATGTGACCTTGGGCAAGTCACTAAATCCCAATTGCCCTGCCATCTCTCCTCAAAAATAAAAAAAGAAAAGAAAAGAAAAGAAAGGGAAAGAAAAGAAAGAAAAGAAAAGAAAAAAATGAAAAGAAAAGAAAAGAAAAGAAAAGAAAAACTGATTCTACATACTCTCACAAATAGTGTTAATGAAAGGTTACCTCCATTGGGGAGATTAAGAAGTCTGGAGCAATGGTATCACAGCTACTTCAGCAGGTCAGAAGAGGGAAGCCAGTGAGAATACTGTATGAGTATAAATATCAAATTCTGCAGGCAGAATAAAAATTTAAACAATGGCAGGAGAAGCAACTGACTTTGGGGATTCAGTATAAGTCAAGAGAGATTGGTCTAAGTCAAGTGAAGAGGAAAGGTGTCCTGTAAAGATATCTAGCAGCAATAGCAACTGACCTTTGGAGATTCCAATAAACAGAATGCAGGCATTCCTTCCCCTGTCTTTGCGTATAAGGATGCTGTCAGATACCTATGGTACATAGGAATTCTGAAGGAGAGGAATCAGCAAATAAAATAACACAGAATTAGAGATTAGGATCAATGAACAAACACTGCTTAACCATTGACTCTTGGACAGAGTGTTAAGAGGCAACATTGTGGAGTGGATAGAGTACTAGGGCCTCATAATTAATAATGTTTGAGCTCTACTCTTATCTCTGATGGAGAAATGACTATGTGACACTGGAAAACTCCTTTAACCTCTCAATGCCTGGGGGAATTCCCAGGGATTATAGGCAAATACGAGTCCTCATAGGAATTCCCTACATTAATGAAATGACAGGTCTGGATCCCACCATTCCCCAAACTACCTGACTGGACTCTATACAGGGGAAACAAAAGACCAGCATGGAACTGCTGCTGCTCTCCTCAAGGAGCTGACATTCGAGGAAACATTCACATACAAGAATGAAAGTGAAAGAGGAGTGAAGAAAGGTATAAAAGCAAATACTGATAGTGTTTCCGTTGTGTTTTCTTTAAGGAATGCAGAATTTGAGGAGCAAGAAAAAAAAAGAATGGAATCCATGTAACTTCTGTAAAGAACAAAGGAAAGGACAAAGACTCTTTCTTGGGAAAATTCATAATGACTATGATTTAGCCACCCAAAAGAAGAGGGTAGTTGCCCTTCATCAGGCTAGTGGCAAAGGCACAACTGATCAGGTCATTTGGGGAAAAACAAAATAACTCAGATGTTTGCATTGTCTTTCAAATTCCAGGGGTGGAGGACAAGGGCATCATGCCTTTTGCCAGAAGAGGGCAATGTGTAACCTCTGGTAATAAAGGTTGTACTTTTTCAAAATGCCAAGATCCTGACAGTCACAATTTTATATTTAAAACAAAAATTAAACAATAAACTCCCAAGAGAGGGACAATTGGTCAAGGTTAAAGAGCCCAGAATGGAAGAGGAGGTGCAAAAAACTGTAAGCTAGTAATAAATTAAGACCCTAGAATTTGGAGAGGGCAAAGATAGGAGGAAAAATTCAGGGAGAAATAAGATAAAGGATCAAAAAGATGAATTTTGGGTACGGGAGAAGAAAAAATGAAGAAAGATAGGACTAAGGTTGATTAACAGCAGAAATACATGAAATAATAAAGAGTGAAATGAGCAGAACCAAAAGAATTATGGTAACACAAATATTATTTAAAGAATAAGTTAATTAAGCTATGCTGAGTTTTATAAATACTCAAACCAGTGATAAAGGATCTATCATGCTAGTCACCTACAGAGAAGGAACTAATACATAGAAGTTTGCCTAGTATAGTTTTACATATAGGTAGATAATATGCATGTATATATACCTACACACATACACGTATATACATACATATGTGTGGGTCAAATGGTCAACTCTAGGTCAGGAAGAGAGAAGGTGAGAAATTTTGAAACTTAAAACGTAATAAAATGTAACAAAAATAAATTGTATTAAAAAAACAAGGAAACAGCAAGAAGGAGATTGTTATTTTGGAAGAAAGACAACGTGCTTGATTCGAGATTAGAGGTCAAGGGAATCTAGAGATAACATGAGGTACTAGGAAAGAAATTGAGAGAAAGAAAAAGGAAGATAAAATTTGAGACGAGAAAATCTATAAATAATTTACCGAACATAAATGATAAGCATATGGTGTTTCCCTACCTAGCTTCTTCCTAGGACTAAGATACAATTGTTATTTAACACCAAAAATATAAATTCAGGAAGTATTATATTAGCATTCTCAGGAGAAAGGCCCCTGGGAAGGTAGCTTCCCAGTCTTCTTAAATATAGTCTTCACTTTTTACTCAATGATACAGTCACAGGGGCCTTGTTGCTGTTCTTTGCATAGGACATTCCAACTCTGGACTCCAAGCCTTTGCATTGGCTGGCTCCTGTGCCTGGTGTGTTCTACTTCTTAGTCTCAGGCTCCTCAGGCTTCCTTCTAGAATTAGTTCAAATCAAAAGAGACCTTTCCATGTCTCTGCTGCTTATGTCTTCTTACCTCAAATGTAGCTTGTAGAAATCTTGTATGTGAATATTTGTTTGTATGTCGTCTCCCCCATCAGAACAAGAGCTCCTTTTTTTGGCTTTACTTGTATCCCCAGAGCTTAACGCACTGTTTGGCACATAATAGAAAAATACCATATTGACTAACTAAAAGACATATTCTCTGTATACATGGTGTTCATATTCTAGAGCAGCGGTTCTCAACTTGTGGGTTGTGATCCCTTTAGGGGTCAAACAACCCTTTCACAGGGGTCACAGGGGTCACTTAAGACATATTTCCAATGGTCTTAGGAACCAAGACACCACTCCTCTATGTGTCTCCAGGCCAGTCTGCCCACATGCAGATATGCCCACATATGAGTATTAAGGTGTCGTGGCATTAAGAAGGTTGAGAACCACTGTTCTAGAGGAACAAGACTCTGGGACCTCTTCCTTAATCTGTGAGAGTCAAAAAACACCAACAGTCACAACTTTAACAGCCAAGGTGAAGCAAAGGTTCAGGGAAAGGAAAACTGAAATGGGTCTGCTCAAGAAATGACCCAGCTGTAGGCAGCTATTACTCCTCCCATCACCAGATGAAAACCATGAACCAGGCCTTGAATCAGCTAAAACTGAGAGCTTGTGCTTTGCAGGTGATGAAATCTTTGCTAATCCTGGCTTTTCTAATTCCTTGGGAAAGGTTATTATCATATATCAAAATCTATGATTTTGCACATTTGATTAGAATGTTCTCACTGCACGGCTATACCGGCAACCTCTTACCCTAAAGTGGCTAGAAGTTTTTTTTTTTTTTCTGGAGGATTTATTTTCTTTGTCCTTTACCCATTATCCCCTAATAAGAAGGAAAATAAAGAAAAATCAAACCTTTGTAACAAATATGGCTATTAGTGACTATTTGTGAGACCTTAGCAAGACTTCAGATAAGTGGAGCCTTGGAACTCTCTGCTGTTTATTACCCAGGGATCCCTACCACCTCTACCCCATTCCTATGCAAAAAGACAGAATCACTTCAAAATATTAAAAATATTTGAAGACTGGAAATCAAAATCATAGCTTCAAAAGTCTGAGGGATGAAGAAATAAAGAAATAGGAAAAGGGAATGAAATTTCCAAAAAATTGTGTTTATGGAACATTGAATTAGGATATCAGTGAATGCCCACTGCTATCTGTTTGCTTTGGTGGGTTGTGGAAAAATTGTGATATGGAATAAATTCTTTCTTTATGGTCCTGTGTAGTTGAAAACATCTCACCTGTGAATAAGTGGAATACACTAGGAAGAAAGCAATAGAGGGTGAAGAGAAAGCGATCAGCTATTTCAAGACTATTTGTAAAAGTCTTAGCAAAAACGATCAGAAGATGGAAGAGGATGGTGATAAATGAACGTTGTAGGAACACTAGCCATGTCAAAACTTTTGGAGGAGGAAAAGCTGTAAGAGCAGAGCTATGATAGTTTATATAGATTGAACCTAGAATTATTCTTGGATTCTGGCTCCAGGGAAGGAACAGTCATTAAGTACCTAAAATGTGCTTGAGTATACAAAAACCAATAGCAGCAGCAACGATGACAAAGATGGTCCTTGGTCTCCATTGGGAGAATTTGACACAGCAAGGGGGAATGAATACTGGGGAAGCCCAGAAAGGCAGAAGCACAGCTGGGAGGGGAATGAAGGTTGGCCAGTAGGGCCCTTCCCCCAAACGAAGGTACCAAGAAGGACTTCCCAGTGGAAAAAAAGGGGGGCTGTCATGGCAAAGGGATATTTTAAGTTGTGAAAACTCAAGGGAATGATGGATGGTCCAGAGTGAGGAAGCCATAGGCCTGAGGGAAGTTTCAGTTTAGACTGTGACTGAGGCAGAGTATTAAAGTTGAGAAAATGCTCAACTAAGACTGCATAGGAACTTGGAATAAATGTGAAAAAATGGCAAAGCTGAAGAATTGGGTCAGGATGAAGGGCAAAATGAAGTTGAAAACAGAAAAAAAAAGAAGGGGGAAATAGTTCTTGCAGACTTATTTACTTTTTCTTGTTTCTAAAAGAACTATAGAAAGAAGACAGGAAAAAGATGATAAAACTTATGAAGTTTCTTTGAGAGAACAGAAAAAAAAACTTGTGATATTTTTATATATTAATAGTTTCTATAAAAGTAGTAGACAGGTTTGGGGTTTGGGCTTGAGAATATAAGTGTGGAATAGAACTGTGACAAGGAGGGAATGAGGTTAACCACCTGCCGCATGCTTTTCATTTAAGGACAAAGGAAGCTATCTGGCATGAGAGACCTCCAAAGACATGCTAGAAGTGGGGCTCAAGAAATCATCTGAACATAATTCACTCTCAGGAAAAGTGCTTGAGTTATAGAGGACAAGGACACAGCAGTCCCTCATGTGGATTGTATGTAACCTCTTTGGTGAAAAAGCTTGTCTCTGCCCAAACTGACCAAGAGCATAGCCTATTAAATGGAAGACAGACAGGCCCAGCTGAGCCAGCTTCAAGGGCATAGAATGAAAGGGGGGAAAAGAAACAACTGAGCTTTTAACATCTGCCAACAGGAAAGCCACCTGGGGCTATAAGAGAAGGAATACTCAGCTGTGGGGGAGGGAGGGAGTTCAGGAAGAGACTTGAAAAAAAAGGACCAAGCATTTGGAATTTGAAGGGACTTTAGAAGCCATATAATTCAGCACATACATGCACATGCACACACACACACACACACACACACACATACACACATGTACACATCACTCAGTTTACAGATGAGGAAACTAAGGCTCAGTGAGCTGATGTGACTAGAAGTTTGCATTCATGCTCATTACATTTGAGCTTCTTATATTTCACTCATCATTTCAACCTTTCAAGGTCTCTGGGATCTTGTTTTCTATTCTCAAATGCATTAGCTATGCCTCCCACTTTTGTATCATCTGGATATCAGTAAGGATGTGATCTATTGCCTCTTCAAGTTTACTGATTAAAAATCTTGATCAATCAGGGCCAAAGATAAAACCTTGAAACGTGTCATAAGAAAAATCTCTTGAGATTAACATTCATTTTACCTTTTAAAACATAAACATACTGACACTTTTCGTTTCTTTGTAATGTCAGTTATTTCTGAATACGCACTCCAACACCACCAACAGGCTCTCCTTTGTAAGAAAGAACCAATTAAGCAAACTCAAATGATACAATGCCTACAAATGGCATTATATATGTACATATATATATACATATATATGTACATATATATGTATATATACATATATGAATATGTATATACGTGTGTGTGTATCCATATATATATATATATATATATAGTACTTTTTTCATTTGACTTAAAGAGACCATGAGAGACTTTTTATAAAGGAATACTCAATTCCAGTTATGCTTACTATATTTTCCCCCTCTATCAGTGTAGTAAGCCTTTTTGAACACCCCCTCCAAACTGAAATCTTCAATGATATAAAAAGCTCTCCCAAGTGAATTAGGAAAGCCAAGATTTTAACAATTTCCAAAGGTGTTTAATGGAGATCTGCTGACTAAAGCAAATATAAAGTTGGTTTCAAGAGAAGAAATGTCACTTGCTCATAGAAAAGCCTATACTCACAGGAGATGTATCTGTACTTCATGATTACCATTTAATAAACAATTTAGGATCCATTTAATTCAGATTACACAAAATCAAAAACAAAATTAGTCAAGTTACTGTTATAGGGAGAATGTTTATAGTTGTCCAGGAATGGCATTTGGAATCAATATGATAATATTTGGAGGGATACAGCTTCTTGGGGAATATAGAAATGGGGATGCCTATCCATGTGTAAAGGTGACAAGGGGGAGGGGAGTATCATGGAAGATAAAACACACAAAAAAGTGAGAGGTGATACAGATGAAGGGAGAAAAAAATGAAACAAGAATCTATTAAATTTATAAGAAATCAGTCATTAGCTATGGATATTTTCAATTTCTACATAGTCCTAGGGAAAAAAAAAAGCATAACATATGGCTGTTTACAATCAATGTGTGAAGCTCAGACATCATGAATTGGAAAGTACTTAACAAAGTTAAAAGTGTTTTAGTTGTATATGATAGTCATGGTATTAACCGGAAAAAAAAATTATAACAATAGAATTATAGGCATAGACTTAGAAGAAATCTCTATTGCAGAGGCCATAGGGCAATGGGAATCATGGATCTACAGCCAGAAGGAACCAAAAAAGTCATCTTGTCTAATTCATACATTTTGCAGATAGAGAAAATGAGGTTGGAAGTGCTAGATTTGGTATTTGAATCCAAGTCCTGTCATTACAGAGCCAATGCTTTTTTTTTTCCCCACAGTAGCATGATGTAGTAGGGTACAGATTATAAATAAATATTGAAGTAATTTAAAGAAAATAATTAGTAGGGAAAGAATGTTAGTCATGGAAGATACTGGGTTTAAATTCCATCTTTAATGCCTACTACCTATGTAACCTGGGATAAATCACTAAAGCTTTTTAGGCTTAAGTTTCTTCTTCTGTAAAAGGAGGGGAAAACAGCACTCTTCTAGCTCTTCTTGTCTGTGCTGTTTGGCATCGATGTTACTGGATTTTTGATGTTTTCAAAAGGGAAAAATTTAACTAAGAAGGCTGAAATAAGGACATGGAAATAATTGTGGGTCTCTGTCCTTACTGTAATCTGCTACATCTGTTTTCATGTTTTTGCAAAGATGATTTAGGCAAAGACAGGCAAAACTAGCTCTGGCATTTTGTATTTATTTTCTTACTAAGACAGCACTTCATTGTAAGTCATTAAAAACACAGCTATTATCCATGGCTGTTTCTAAAGAAAGTCCTTCCAGTTGCATATTGCTTATGTAGGAATTCCAGAAGACTGCTTTGAACATCACTGAATGCTGAACAACTGCAAAGAGGGAGGAAAAAAGGTAAGGGTACTTTTCATTCTTCACACTCCCAGCTTTTGACTTGCAAACACACTGGCTTCATCAGGGTTATCCATGCAAATGCATTTACATAAGCATGTGCTCTAAATGATGCTTCCAACTTCAAAGAAATTAAACTAACAATGGAATAATTTAACCTCAGTCAAGGCTAGCCAGATACTGGTACCATGACTAGGATCATGGAGAATGCTGAGTCATTCTCTTTATGGGTAATCAAAGGTGTGCAAGAATGCTCATAGGAGATACAGCTAATCCAAGCCACCCTGAGTTCCTCTGATGAGTAAAATAAGGTAAGGAGGCATAGATTTAAGGAATGCAAAGTTCAGACTATCTCGATTATTTGTTCCTACTTCTTTTCATTGCACAGCAATGACCCAGGCTCCTTAAAAAATGGTACCTTGTATCTGTGGAATTTATCTGTCTCCCAAGTGTGTAAATTCCTTCAGGGAATGTTGGACTTCTGATATCTCTAACACCTGGTTTGTCAGATTTTCTCTACCAGTCTGTTCTGCCATTATCTTTGTTGTCTTTCAACAAAGCTATTTGTTTCAAACTTTTTTAAATATTTCAGAATTGTTAAACCTCTAAGATTTATAAGTATAGAATTCCATTCTCTAATCATAATTTATTATAGTATCTTTGACTTCTCTTACTTCTGTTACAACAGGAATTCCATGTACCATGAGGCTATTACAATACCTAGAAAAGTTTAGGAAAAACAAACAAACAAAAAAACCCCTCAAAATCTTAAGCACTGGCAGATCGTGGTTTGAAAATAACACTGATTGGCTTAACCACCCATAAATAAACAACACAATATAAGATAGCAGTAGATCCTTATTGAAGACAGATATGAGGCCCACATCTGGGCCCTGCTGGTGATCATTAACTAGGGATCTTACCTATCAGAGGTACAAAGAAGGTAGAGGAAAGAGATGATTTTATGGAGGACCTGGAGAGTTGTTATAAGAGTCAGAAGAACTGGAGGGAATGGAATAATGTGTTCTAAAGGGTAAAGGAGCTCAAAAGGCATAAAGTGATATACCCTAAAAATCTGTGCCTAACCAGCAATAAAATAAAACTGACTTTCAGTTAAAAAAAAAAAAGACACCTAAAGCATTCCTAGGGGAAAAAAATAAAAACCTAAACATATTATTTGTTTATGAAAAATCCCAGACAACAGAAATGAAATGTAAACAAATGCAGCAACCAGGGAAAACAACAACAAAATAACAAGAGAGATGCCATGAGGAAGTTTTTTTGTTTTTGTTTTTTCTCTAAAAGTATACAAAGAGACAAGTGTGAAAGAGGAAGGTAAATAAAGTGACTGCAGAAAATGGGTCCGGAAACATCAGGAAATAATCTGTACCATCCCCAAACTAAAACTAATTTGTGTGTGTGTGTGTGTGTGTGTGGTTGAAAGAAAGGGGGAAGAATATAGAAAGGAGTACGTGATGTATTCTAATTTAGACAAAGGTTAACGAGACAATAACTTCTATAGTTTCTCAGGAGAATGGGTACCATAGGAAAATGGGGGACGGAGGGAAGGGAGGAATTGAAAAAGAGGGAAAGACAGTAGGAGAGAATACCACTTATGAATGCTCCTATGGAGGAAGAGAGACTTACAAAGGTAGAAAACTTTATAATTTTCTATATATGCAATACAATAATGTATAGGGATTTGGTGATTAGAGAGGCCACTCATTCTGCCCAAGGAGAAAAGGAATCAGATCTCTTGGGTAGAAATGATACCGAGAAGAAGGAGAGAGCATGGACTCAAGGTAGAGTTTTCATAGCAAATGGGGGAAAATGGCCATGAGGACAATAAAGGTTAAAAAAAAGTTATGAGGATAAGTAAGCATGGCATGGAGGATAGTGAAATGAGTGAAGGAATGAAGTAGTTATGAAGCATGTACTATGTGGAAAGCACTGGGCTAAGGGCTGGGAATACAAAGAGAAAATTAGGACAGCTCCTGATCTCAAGAAGTTAATATTATAATAAAGGACACACACCCACATCCACACACACCCCTACCCACACACACACCCCCACACACGGTAGCAATTCCAAGTCAAATGAAAAGTCCTTTATTCTCAAGGGTACAATATTAAAGCAGTGAATAATGCCTCTTCATTAATGTCATTTCTACAGATAAAATGATCTCAGTTTCTGATGATGAACCATTGAACAGTGACTCGGCTTTAGTGGCAAGAATTTTATTTTCTGAGTCTTCAATAGGTGTGGCTATAGGCCCTGTAGGCACAGTTGCCTGGTTGCATCTTCTCAGTGGGTACTTCTCTATCTGATATTTAAAATCATTGGTCTAGAAGCATTTGTAATCCAAAGACTCTTAGGATCCTGGGTTATAGCATTTAGGGTCTGAGGGAAGATGGTGGTTAAAGTGGTGATGTTGGTGTGACTTGTCAAATACATGCTATATCACCTCTCTATCCCTCGGGGCACTTTGCTTCTTCATCTAGGCTGGCTTGTCTTTCCTGTCTATGGAGGTTTGACATTTGGTGGGGATGGCTGGTCTTTTCTCCACAAGAGTTACTTTCCTGGATGATGACTTTGGGGACTGGTCTGGAAGCTGGAATGGTGATCTTGGGAGAGCTCCTTTCTTAAGGCCCTTATGTCTGTCTGCTTATTGGTAACTTTTGGTCCAAAGTGATTGCTGGTGATGACGAGGGTTTCTACAATGCTTTCTCTACTCAAACATGACTATAGAGACTAGTCTTTAAGGAAGTGCTGTCATATGATCTGAGTGGCACTCCTTTATGTTCTAGTGGAAAAAAATTCATATATATATAGATATATATATGTATATATATATATATGTATGTATATATATACATACATACATACACACACACATACACACACACACACACACATATATATGTATGTATGTATGTATGTATGTGTGTATATAAATATATATCTATTTCCCAACTGCTAAAATTCTTCATTGCAGATTGGGCTGACTACTAAAGGAGAAAATCCCTAAGTACTTCTGAAATATAACCCCAAAATTAAAGAGTTTCATTATTTCAGTAGTATATTATAAAATTTAAAATAAGTTTTACTTGTTAACGAAGATTTGTGACTTTTTTAAAACCTTAATATTGCTTTTAAGATTGATCCCCTCACCTTCAAATCATGATAGAATACAATGCTTTAAAAAGCATGAGAATAACTTCCATCTTAACCCTAGATTAAATAAAATCAAAGATGAAATTATGGTGCTATTAAAACCTGAAAAGTAGCTTTTTGAAGAACCTGAGAAATTCAACATAAAATCCATTTAAAACATGAAATGGAGATGGACATACTTAGACTAGAATTCTGAAAAGCTCTTCCTGAGTTAAATGATTTGAGTGGAGCTAGCATATCAATTCTACCAAAATCACAATTCAAAGAAATAGGCAGGATGTTATAAATATGAACAAATGCATTATGCAACAGTATTTCATAAAAATATAAAGTAATTCAGGAATTGCCATCATAGTACACATGGCAGCCATTTCAAAGGAATGAACCATAGAAGAAAATGTATGTATAATAAGAGCTCTTAATGATAGGGAATAATCATCAGCACAGTAAAAGTGACTTGAGAGAGATATTAACAATCTATAGAAAAGGAATTGAAGATTATGTTATTATGTAGTTGATATATTTGTTAGAAAACTTTAACGAGCTATTAACCCAAAAAAATAATCTAGAAAACAAGAATATGAGAAATTCTATAATCTCTTATTCAGATATTGAAAGCAAAAATCTAATGAGTAAGAGGCAGGTGCAATAGACAGTGTTAACTCAAACCAAGAAATTTTCAAAGACCTCTTTTGGGATAAACCAATTTCAGTCTGTCCCTAGTCTTCACAATGAAAAATGAACTTTCCTTGGAGCAACTGATTGCTTTTCCCAGTAATCAAAGTAGAACCCAAAAGAACATACAACATTCATACTCAATCAAAAACTTTACAACACAGATGTGAGAACCAAAGAAATCCATGATGAGGAGGATATAGAAAAGTCTTGCCTATATATCATAAGAAGTTCATGACAATGAGAACCCAAGTTGAATCAACCAAAGATAGAAAGTATGGACATTGCTTATATAAAGAATAATTACATCAAAGGAAATCACTGAATCTCCACCTTCTTTGCAAAACTAGAAAAATAGTGGGGGTAGATAAGAATCACAAGTATTCATACAAATGTTTCAGAATATCAATTAAATTATGAGCAAACTACTGTCTTCTGATATTAACCTGATTCCAACTTTCTTAACAAGGGCATTAACTAAGTTTAACACAGGTAAGAATATCTGTGACTCCCTCCACATATAGGACAAATATAGATTTATGTATTTTATACTGCAAAATGCATTCAAAGTTTGTATCACTAAAAATACATTTCTAAAAGAAAAAAATTATATGTATATACATATATGTATATATATACATATACATACATATATACATATATATACATATATACATATATATATATATATATATATATATATATATATATATATATATATATATATATATATATATATATATATAATTGGATGAGGAATGACAGGAACAACAACTACAACAAAGTATACCAAAAGACTCACAGATACCAAGAACAACTTAAATTTATGTAGTAAATACTGAACAAATTGCCTGAAGGCACCAAAACATTTACATTGCATTTATGGATTATCACAATGTCTTTGACTGAGTTACAAAGTCCTAGCTTATTCATGGGCTGCAGAAATATATGAGAAAATAAAGTATAATGAGAAAGCTAGAATATTTGTTGTCCACATGGTAAATTATCATCTATTTAAAACCCTTCAGCAATGCAGTAAGGTCAAGAACAACTCATAAAAAACATGGCATTTTTCAGGCAGAATGTTTAAGATCATTATGATTCTGACAAGTGTAACACTCATTTTCATCTTTCCTTTATAAAAATAAATATGACTTACAAGAAGAGGTATAACAAAGATATCACATTAATCACTTTCTGTATATTGATGGCATCAACCTAAATGCTCCAGGAAAAAAAAAAACAACATATAACAAATATCCCCTTTATTTTGTGGAATCCTTCTCCAAAGATATTAAAATATCATTTACACTCAGTGTCTAAAATTCTTAATGTATGTGAAGGAAAGGGAGTCTGAAGATCTCAATCTTGAATGCAGAGGTCACATAGAATTGATAGATGAAAATGATACTTAAAAATACTTTGGTCTCTTCCAGGAAGGACAAAAAAATTATATCAAAGAGAAGGCTGTAGATTAAGGTATTAAGATTAAATGGCTTCCTGATATTAAATTTGAATTGGAAGAATACTTTTGGAGCAATTAGAACCTAAACAGTTGTAATTATACTTTTAAAACCATAATGAGGAACATAGAAAATATCATTTAAAATATGCAACTTTAACCAAAAAATTAAAAAAAAAACACGGCCTATAAACTCTAAAGCTGCATTATAAAGACTGATACTTCCTCTACAAAAAAAAAAAAGAAGAAGGAAGAGAATTAGTATATATTTTAAGAGTACTTAAGAAAGAGGTCAAAAATTATTTTAAAAAAATTCATATTTTTCAGCAGACAGAAGTGCATCAAACAACAGTGAGAAATGCCAATAGATATGCATTATTAGAATTGTCAAAGAAAACAAAATGGTTTATGTAGCTTATAAGATGGCTATGATCCAAGAATAGAACCAAAAGGCCTCCCAAGGGTAACTTCTTTATGATGTCAGCCAACAATATGTTGACTAAGAGATACTGAACAAATGTCAGAGTCATACAGACTTGTATTTCAAAATGGAGACTTCATAAGGGCAAATCAGGATCTGGTCATACGCAGAAGAACTTAAAGAACTTAAAGAATTTACCCTTAAGGAACTCAAACTTAGTGATTAATGTACAGGATTCAAGGAAAACAGCATTTTTTTTCTACAAATTATTATTGCAGACTCTAAAATTAGCACCTGCCAAATATCCAGCAAGACATGACCATGGGATTAGAATTATAAATCAGAAGATCTCTATCCCTCATGGACTAGTAGTTCACAAATCCCAACACTACAACAAAACCTCAATATCTTAGGGAAGTAAGCCAATTAAATGAAAATAGACCATTATCAGAGACTAATTGCTCAAGATCACTTTGTGATTGTATTTAATGTATTTTCATAGATTTTGTCATCCCAAATGTTCATATTCCACCAGAAAAGCTTTCATAACATAGAGACCTGCAAAGGAAGGGGGGAGGGGGAGGAGGTGTCAAAATCATGTCGGAATAAATTGAGGCGTATGTCTGCTGAGGTCGCAGTGAGGTTGCTTTTAGTGTGTCTACAAGGAATAGCTTATATTCTAAGGATTTTTTTTGAATCCCTGAAGAAGCGATTGGTTCCATTTGTGCAACTATATGCAGAAAAATAAAAATCAAAGAATAAGAAAAAGAATTGGAACTTCTTGGAGTATACTTTCTATCTGTAACCCCTACCCTGCCCACTCCAAAAATTAAAAAGATGAGAATAATATGATGGTGTTAGTGTTAATAAAAAATATACACATTCAGTATCATTCTTTCCTTGCCACGAACAGCCTCATTTCTTCCAATATAATAACAAAATTTTAATAACTTTTAACTCTGCATTGTGATATAATAGGTCTTTTCTTCTCAGTCCACATCTCTCGCAGGTTATAATATATTACTTCACAAGACATTGATATCTGCTTATGGAAACACACAAAAGCAGATGGAGAAGTAATTATGAATAAATATAGATATAGTCAGCAAACACATTCCTTGAACATAGGCATTGACAAATCAGTGCAGAAATTGAAAACAGCAGGTGACATGTTGCCCACGGAGGTGACAATCAGAATACCCAAAGAAACAAATAGGGTATTGATAGGGAAACTTATTTAAACTGAGAACCATATCTAAGCTGGACTTTTTCAGCTTTCTATTATCACTCTTTCCATGGCATATAGATGGACTTGGCTATGCCACTGGAATCTCTGACAGAAACAGAGAGGACACACAGCATTTGTTTGGATGTTGCTGAGCCATTGACTGTAATTTGAGAGCCTGACATCACTGAGTATGCTTGGTTTAGGGAAGTTCTTCTGCATGTAGGCTCCACCCTATGAGTCATAGATTAGCTATTCCCAGAGGACTAACTGGCAGTCACGTGGACTGGGTGACTCATGCAGCTGCTAGTTGAAAACAGTTGCTGGCTATAATAGCCTATTAAGTTACTTATCAAGCTTGCATTCCTCCCCCTCCTGACCACATTGACTCAGACACAGAAACAGAGCAGAACAAAGTGCAACTAACAGAAGAGGTTTGTACTTTCTCTGGGAAATCAAGAATTTGGTGTCCATGAAAAGTTTCTGTGTAAACACACAACCAAATATGCAGACATATGTAGGTATGTATAGGTATCTATCTATATATAAACATAAATAATATGTATTGTGTATATATATATATATGCATGTGTATTTACATATGTACACATATGTGTATATGTAGATAATATGTTTTTCCATCTATCTGACTCTTCATGGCCATGTATGGGGTTTTCTTGAACAAATCACTGGAGTGGTTTGCCATTTCCTTCTCCAGTGGATTAAGGCTAATAGAGGTTAAGTGATTTGCCTAGGGTCACACAGTTAGTGTACGTCTGAGATTAGATTTGAACTCAGGTGTCCTTGATTCTAGTTCCAGTATCCACTGAGCCACCTAGCTGCTTCCAAGGCAAGCAAAGGTTAAGTGATTTGCTCAGGTTCACACAGATATTAGGTGTCTGAGATCATAGTTGAAGTAAGCTGTTCTTGATTCCAGGCCCAATACTCTATCCACTGAACCATCTAGCTGCCTCTAGATAAATATAGAGATTCAGGAATATTTGTATATATGTGTGTGTGTGTGTGTGCATAGAGATCTACATACATGTAGATATCTACAGAGACATTTATCTACCGATCTATCTCTTTATAGATATCTGCACATATATGAGGTGCAGAGAAAGAGAGAGAGAGAGAGAGAGAGAGAAAGAGGGAGGGAGAGAGGGAGAGAATATGAATATCCTCTTCTTGGGGGAGGTTTTGATAATAAGAGCTTGGATTTAGAGTTATACACACACACATATACATATACATTTAATATATACACACATGTACATACATGCATACATCCAAAATCATTTTACATATGACCAACTGAGACCATTGAGGTGATGGATATGATTTGAACATAGAATCCTTGACTCCATAGTCATTCTTTTCCACCATATTGCACCAGTGCTGGTGATGGTTGGGAATGGGTTAATGATAAGAAGAAGGATAGGGATAGCTAGGCGAAGCAGTGGACAAATAGCTGAGCCTGGAATCAAACTCATCTTTGTGAATTCAAATCCAACATCAGACACTTATTAGCTGTGTTACCCTAGACAAGTCATTTAGCCATCCTTGCCTCAGTTTCCTCATCTGTAAAATATGCTGAAGAAGGAAATGGCAAACCACTTCAATATCTTTGTCAAAAAATGCCAAATGGAATCAAACACAACTGAAAAGACTGAACAGCACCACTAAGAATAAATCATGCTAGGAGCCTTTATTTTTGGCAAAGAAAACAATTCTTATAATTGACAGACTCCAGGCAGATTTTTCTACAGGTCAAGAATGTCAAGGGCAATGGCATCTAAACAAGTCCGGTTTATGTCTGGTATGATGCTTTAAGGACAAATGCAACATTGTCACTCACCTCTTCCAGCTTCTAAAAACAATTATCTGTTAAGTCAAGAAATAGTTAATTGGTTTGGGGGAGTCATTCAATGAATCATACAGTCATACAGAGTTAGAAGGTTCCTCAGTAGTTCACACTAATAACAAAGCTTCTGCTTTAAGCTACAATAAGGAAATATCTTTTCGTAAATGTAATCTTTATTTTTTGTTAGTAGTATACAAAAAAGTGAAGCAAGTGTTTGTACAGTAAATGGTAACAGGTCAATGTTCAGGGGATAAACATGTCATCAACATCATCATCATCATCGTCATCATCATCATAATCATCACCAACACCATTATCCCCATTATCACTAACAACAGCCATAATAAATTGCTGTCATTGAAGCAGGCTGTTGTACATACATTATTTCTTTCCAGTCTTACAACAGCCTTGTAAGGGAGGTACTTCAGGCATCAATATTATCTCCATTTTTTAGGAAACCTGGGCACTCAGATTAGAAAATCATAGATTAAGAATCAGAAGTGAACATAACCATCAGTTAGCTCATCCCCTTACTTTGGAGATGAATAAACCAAGACACCTCTTAGGTGATATACCCAAGGTCACACAGATAGTTTTATCTAAATCTATTAGTACTTGTTTATACACCAGGTTAATGAAGAAAATGAAGCTCAGGGTGGTAAAGCAAGTTGCCAAAGGTCATAGTACTAGCAAGATCAAAAATAGGAATCCAACATATCTCTGTTTTGCCCCCAGGTTTCATGTTTTTCACATTGTATCAGCAGTTTTAACATTTTTGGGGTGTCATGGATGTCTTTGACATTATGGTGAAGCTTACAGCCCCTTAGGAGGATAAATGCTTGAATAAAACACAGAGATTACAGATGAAACCAATTATATTGAAATGCAGTTATCAAAACATTTTTGAAAATAAGTTCACAGGCGCCACATTAAGAATCACTTCATTAGACTATGACTATACATACACAGAATGCATACACACAAACATATATGTGCACATATATGTATATATTTACACGCATAATTATGTAACCTGTGGGTCCAATGACCTAAGAGTCCTCCAACACAGGTTCAAATCTTAGCACTTTTAATGGTAATTTACCTATCTTTTCCCCCTCTCAAAATGTGAAATTGAGGATTTCCATAGTTAATTCATGCCTAGATATTCCATTTATTAGCATCTCACACAGAAGGAAGGTATAGGATTAAGAACAAAATATTTAATTAGTACAAAGGAAAAACAATGCAATGGAAAAATCAGAGTCACATTCCCTGAATGGGTAGTTTCATTTCTCTGTTTTCCCAAATGCCTCCCACTCCCATCCCATTGTATAGAAAATAGGCTTTCCCCCCCAAAAAAACGAAACCCACTGCCCAGTAGACTAGAGTTATTTTTTGCAAACAGAAGCAGGGCAGGAAGGTGGGGGTGGGGAGCCTGTGCTGATGCCTCTAACTCAGACAGCCTTGGCAACTCTGCCTAAAAACTGCTTTTGCTAATATTAGCTATCTATCACTGCCTTCTTTCAGTTTTAGATCCTGGCTTAGCTTGCTTAGGATCTACCCATCATTCGCAGGCTTGATGCTTCTCGTCGTGATTCTCTGACTCATGTCAGTTTCTCTCCTCCTTGGTAGGTATCATAGTGGATATGAGCACTAGCCTTGAAACCTCGGGGCACAGGGAGAGTTCAGACACTCATATGAACAAGAAAAGGGGAGATTCTTCACCCATCCCTAATCTCCAAATCAGATTTTAGCATATATGTTTCAGTAATAAAAGGTGTGTGTAAAAGGGGTTGGGAGGAAGAGAAGGAGAGAGGGAGACAGACAGATAGACAGACAGAGACACAGAGACAGAGAGAGACAGAAGGGAAGTCAGAGAGAATGAGAGAGAGAGAAAGCAAAAGATAGATTCAGAGACACAGAGAAAGACAGAAACCAAGAGGAAAGGGGGGTGGGGAAGGAAGTAATAAATGAGAAGATAGAAAATGAAAAGCCAAATGGAGTAGGAAAATGAAGAAAAGTATCGAAGAGACATATCTTTTTAATGTAAAAAAAAACTGTAAATAAGCAAAATATTAACACCACCCTCTTCTTTAAATTAACTGTCTGTATGGTACCATAAATTTCAATTTACCTCATCTGTTAGAGTTCAAATACATTAAAGTATATTGTCAAACGAAGTAAAAAGGAGAGATAATATATGCGTCAGCCAGAAACAGATAAGAAAAATAGAACTGTCTAAGTAAAAGTGGGACAGTTGGCATGTAAGAAGAGAAAGAGAGAGCGCACTGTTAGAAATGTGAGTTAGCAATGAAAACACCAGTAAAGAAAGAAAAATGCACAGTGTCTGTAAGGCACAGGATCTCCGCCCCACCCCACACCTCCATTTTTTAAATGGCAATAAACAGTTTCTTTGGTGTTTGATCAGCCAGCTTAAGTTGTTGCTGACACTGCTATTGCAAAAATAGCACAGAGGAAGTGTTATGTGGAAACCGAGTCCTCATGCATGTGCCCACTGAAACACTGGGTGGACACCACTCTACATTTCTTGGAAGCTTTACTTTTTTTTTCCCCAGTTTCAAATTTTGTATCTTTTTTATCTTCCTGATTTAAAACAACTCACCCTCAATTGCTGGTTCTTTCTAGGACGCTTGGAAAAAGAAGAGGGAAAAGAGACTGCCCCATTTCAGGAACAATATTAGCAAATCCTGGAATCTAACAGCTGTTGGTCTTCATTCAAAAATATAACATACTTCTAATATATTCAGAACCTCATTGGTTAGGATGTAGATTACTCAGAAAGTTTCCTTTTCTTCCTCCTCTGTTTGAAACCTACTTATCAGTATATTTAAAACAGAGAGTGGGAAAGGTTAGGCCTGGGGCTAATGCCATGATAAATTCCCCTTTATGTTTATATCGTGAGCTAGAATATACACTATAAATCAATTTTCGAATTTAATGTCAAATGTTATTTGTGGTTTTCCAAGAAAATAACAAAAGGAATGTCTGTCTAGATATTATCAGTTTTTATTTTCTAATGAATTTGGAATCTAACATATTGATTTGGACTTATTGTGATTCTTATCCCTCACCTATCTATAAGCACAACATATTTCATTTACAACACTTAGCACCATGTCTGACAACAGAAAAAGCACATATATGTATGTATTTTTCATTCATTCATTCATTCATTCATTCATTTGTTCATTTAATTTATTCTCAATAAGTTTGTGCCCATAAGGTGAATCTTATAAACCTTTAAAAGTTGTATTTTCCCAAAGCCACATATTATGATGGTAAAAAAAAAATGGCTATATTTGCTTTATTTCAGGTAAGTGCAGTCATTATATTCAAATGTTTATTCCCCTGCCCCAGGAATAAAAAGAGGTGTTCATGGACCCTCTGGACGTTTCTGGAACAGAGAAAGCATCAGACCTCCAGATGCATGTTTTTCTTTGGTTGCTTTTCTTGTTCACTTATTTGCATAAACCAAGAAATCTCTTTGTAGGTGTCACAGAAGAAACTTGTGGAAGAAACACTCATTTATCCATCAAAGCTGAAAGATCAGCATTTGCTCAAAAGCCTTAAGCTCCATAGATCATGTAAGATCATGGATTTAAAGTTAGAAGATTGGGGTGGTTAGGTGGGGCAGTAAATAGAGCACCCACCCCTGAGTCAGGAAGACCTGACTTCAAATCCTGCCTCAGATGCTTAGCTTACTAGCTATGTGACCTTGGGCAAGTAACTTATTTCCAAATGCCCTGCCCTCCCCCTTCCATAAAAGCAAAAAAATTAAAATTAAAAAAAAGTTAGAAGATCCTTTGAAGGTCCTCTAGATAAGGGATTCTTAACTAAGTTTCCTGGATAGATTAAGGGGTTCCATGAACTTTGCTGGGAAAAAAAATACACCTTGCTGTTCACTAATATCTAATAAAAATTTAATATTAACTTGAATTTTTTAAACAAACAAGCAAACAAATATTGTTTTGAAAACTCCATCATCTTTATTAGGAATATGCTAGAGTTGACTTGGACTAGTTTGAGAGATGATTCTTGAATTTCCAGTGTGAGTGAGCATTAACACTTTGGAAATCAGGAAAGGCTATAAGTCAGACTTTGATTTATTATTTTGTTGGTTGTTTTGAAATAAGAAAGTAATTGAGATAAGGTTAATAATGCAGATTAAATTTAAAGTGTATTGTGCATTGATTTTTTTTGGTTTTGTTTTGTTTTGTTTTGTTTTTTGGTGAGCTAGTTGTTAAACATTTATCAGTATGGTCCTGGCTTTACCATATTGTCAGAGTTAATAATGCAGATTAAACTTAAAGAGTATTGTGCGTTTTTGTGTGTATATGAGCTTGTTGTTAAACATTTATCAGCATGCTCCTGGTTTTAACATGTTGCCAGAGGAGTCCATGACCAAAAAAAAAAAAAACAAAACGGTTAAAAACCCCTACTACACTGCAACTTGGCCATTGTAGAAGTGAGGCTACTAAGGCCAAGAGTGGTGAAGTGATTGGCACAAGATCAAATTGATATTAAGTGTCAGAGACAGAAATTATACTGGGTGTATGTAATTCCAAGTTCAATGCCCTAAATTTAGTGTTCTTTCCTCTTCACCATGATGCTCTGAGAAAAAAGGAATAGGAATGAATACAAGTCTATAATCAAAGCATCATAGAAGACCTGAAGATCCAGTGGCCCTAAAAGGAGACTTGACTCCCTAAGATCTAGAAAAGTAAATGGAAAAGTTAACAGGCTATAAAGAAAAAGAGCTTCTATTTGGGAGGCAGTGGTAACACCTATAAGCACAATTAAATTAGATCAGGCAGTTCTAACAACAAGGAAAGAAAGGTGACTAAGGACAATGCCAAAAGACAGATGATGTCAAGATGGCAGAAATGAATGCCCATTTTGAAAGTGACATGAATGAGTCATAGGAGCTACCAAAGGAAAACAATGCCTTCTTCTTGAAATATAAAACCCAAAGAACATTTTTCAGGATCTTACAACAGAGGACCTAGGTTCATATCCCAACTCAGATATTTATTACTTACATGACTTTGTGTAAGTCATTTGGCCTCCATTGGTCTTAGTTTTTCCATGTGTAAATGAAGCTATTGGACTACACAGCTTCTAAGGTCCCTTCCATCTCTAATACGCAGCTAAGTGATGCAGGGGCTAAAGAGCATTGAATGTGGAGTCAGAAAGTTGTTGTTCAGTTGCTTTCTGACTCTTTGTAACCCTCATTGGAGATTTTCTTGGCAAAGATACTGGAGTGATTTGCCCATTCTTTCTCCAGCTCATTTTACAGACAAGGAAACCATGGCAAAAAGGATTAAGTGACTTGTCCAGAGTCATACAGCCAGTAAATGTCTGAGACCAGATTTGAACACAGGAAAATTAATCTTCCTGACTCCAGGTCCAGCACTATCCACTGTACCACCTAGTTGCTTCAAGTC